>JAZDUA010000007.1:2027500-2455000 GCA_038098605.1 Gryllus longicercus | reverse complement strand
ATTACTACAAGCTGAGGGGAAAGCCTGCGCGTCTATACTGATCGGCGCGTCACCAAATGGCTAACATGCCAAGGGTGGGCGTTGGCAAAAAAAAAGTTCAACGCACTTCAAAACTAAACCGGTTTAATCGAGTCCTCTTCGTAAGAACTAAGCGATTAACCAATGCCCGGTGACCCTTTCGAGGGTTCTGGGTCGAATTTAATCGCTTAATTAAGCCAAGCGAATCATACCAACTAAAAGGACGTTGGGAGCCGCTAAGCGGATGAAGCATCCGTAGCGTAATCGAATGCCTCGCAACGCGCGATTTGACATGTTGAAAACACCGCCTGTGCCGCCCCTGGCGCAATTCGTTTGTTTGTTGGATCGCGAAGCGTGGTTCATTCCAGCGGAGGGAAGCGGGGGAGGGGATCGACTCTACCCTCGTAAACCAAAGCTCCTGCGCTCGCCCAGGGAGAGATGGCTCAAGGCGTAAACTGATGTCACTGCAATCCCTCTGACCGGAACGTCCTAGATTCGAGACCAGACAGTGGCAGGATTTTCGACATTGGCTTGTTAGCTAGGCCGAGTTCAGTTGCTGTTTGGGGGAGAATTCTAGCGGTGGCTGTTCTGATCGGTAGTTTTTCGTGGTTTCTCCGATCAATGCAAGGTGAATGCCGGAGTAGTACCCTAACAAATGGGCCCCGGACCGCGCGCGATCTCACCTTCGTCTTTCTTGTCCTATCCTCACCCCTTACACATACATTAACATACATTACTCTACAACACATCCCGGGAAACCGGTCGGAGATATCTTGGTTGATACTATGGATGAGGAACACCCCGCTATCCGACCGTAGGTCGGCACCGGATCTCGCTGTTGAGCGGGGTAAATATCTGTTACACGGGAATAATTATACATAGATCTGTAGAATAACATGTTATTTGTATTCTGCAAGAACATATACGGGCACAAATATCCGAGTTGAAAACAAATTCCTAATTTCAAAACAAATATGAACGAGACATTATTATGAAATTCCTCATTGTTACTTGCATTTTATTCTTTTTTATTTCCATTCGTAAATGCAGTCATGACCATCTATCCCTTTGAACATTAATTTAATTCTTATTTTAAGACAAAACTTTATCTTCCTACACCAGGTAAAATTGAAAAATGTTCTCTGTTTGTTTACTTCCCTTTCATAGAATGGCTTTATTCTTGGTTGTCGTCCAAGGTGAGTTCCACTTTCCCTATGTTATTTTTACTCCACACTATATCCATTCCATCTGGGGGTGCTGCAATAGTAGTTATGTCCTTGTTTTATTTCTAGCTTTTGCTAATTTTTCGTAAATTCGGAGAATTCAACAATAGTGAAACCTGCATTATTTTTATCAACGTACTCTCTAAACATTGTATCTAACCAGCACTGTTCTCTTTATCTCTAACAAATCTGACAATAGTTTCTTGTTCAACAATTGCCACCTCAATCGGGTTTAAGTGTAGTGTCTCTTGATTCGTAGAACAAATACTGAAGAGGTATTTCTTTTGGCCTTTTATATGTATCTTATATAGTCGTCTCAAAGAATCTAAAACACTGCACAATTTTTTTGTAGATAAGTAACATTTTGTCAGAAGCGCATTTTTGTTACATTTGAGAGTCTGATCTCCCTATGACAAGCTATTGTATCCAGAAATATCTTTTTGTTTCTGACTTTCTCTAGACGTGTAAACACCTCTCGACGATATGTCTGCTTTCACTAGCTTTTGTTGTAGGATGCTGAAGAAATTGTAATAGTGAGTAAAATTTTAATAGTAATTTTTTTCTCGCCGGCAATTTAGATGTTTATATGGTGAAAATAGCGAGTGTTAAGAACGAAATAAGAAATATACTTCTTATGATCGTGCGATGAATTCAGCTGCTCAGAAAATTAACTGCAATTGTTTCTGCTTAACTTTAACGTTCCGCTTATCTCTCTTTGAAACTAGACCTTGGATTGGGTGATATATTTCAAATTTGGCTCTTATTTCCCTTGACATTACGAGTCTCATTGTTTGTACAATTATCTATGTCAATATCAATTTACCTTGTTCGAGTTTCTTAGTTCAGACAATTGGATGAAGTTGCATTGAGACATTATTGAATTTATCTGATTGTAATAAGCTTAACGGATTAATAGATTACGGTAATAACGCACTACAAGCATTCTCTTGCGAATTTATGTATTGAAAAAAAAAATTAAAAAAAATACTCTCATTCAAAGAAGAAACAGAAAAAAGAGGCGAGTAGTACTGGATATTCAAGAGATCTCTGCCACTCATAAAAGAGCGAAGCAGAGATTTAACAAGGCAAGTCCTTCCTCCCGTGTGCCTTCTTCCGAACGTTCTGCAGCTGGCAGCGCAAAAGGAGGCTGGTGTCCACCCGCAAGAGGAATCTCTCAACACAGAAGTTTGCAGCAGCACGCTAAGCCTGCTACACTCTCTTCACCCTGCACGCTCGCATACTCGTTTTGCATTTTTTTCGCAGAGATGTAAATGAAATCATAATTTTAATTTGAAAGCAATTTTTTAAGCGACAGTATTTTATGACAGAAATTTATTTGTGTACAAATAAATGAATTTGTGAATGAAATTGATGAATAAGTATTATTCTAGAGATAAAAATCGTAAACAATTCTTAAAAAAATAATTAAGCGTTTTTTCTTAATAATAAACATTACATCTAAAGTTTTAGAAATGTTCAGAGTGGTGCTCTGCATCAAAAATATCGATTGCTCCATACCCGCAAAACGCACTGCTCTAAGGAAATGAACATTACTTACCTCTTACAAAACTGTAATTGTAACTGTAAGTTATATAGTCGGCTGCTTAGGAGTGAAATAGTGTAGGATTGTTAGAATATGAGATATTTGATATAATGTTGGTTGGACAAATATCGCGCGCAACCAATGAAGATACACATTAGTAATGAGCGAATGTGTAAAAAATTAATGAGAGTATTACACTCTGATGTACAAAACTCATCTAAGAAGAATAAAAAAACGTGCTCCTCATGTCCAATGTTCCGTTATAAACCGAGTGAAAACATTAATGCCAAGACGTGTTTCTACAGTTGGTGATGCCTTTCTCAGTTAATCGCCCGCCTCCGCAGCGCGTCGCCGCGCGTGCTGGACAGCGAGTGCGTGCGAGCGACAGAGCGAGCGTGCGTGCGTGGGTGCGTGCGTGGCTGCGGTGCGGGTGCGTCACGGCGCTGGACGCAGGTCGAGGGCCGGCGGGCGGGCGGGCGGCGCGGCCGGGCGGCGCGGCCGGGCGTGACTGGGTCACGAGTGAGCGCGCGCCGCCTCCGCAGCCACGGGCCGGCGCGCACGCGTGCAGCGGCCTCTGCCCCCGCCGCGTCGCCCGCGCCCACGCCCCCGCCCCGCGGGCGATGGACGCGCGCGCTCTCCTCGGCTCGGCACTCGCTGCGCACACGAGCCCGAGCCCCGCACCGGCAAATGTGGCTCACAGCATCAACTGATGGAACCATAGTGCCTCTGACTGGTAGGTCCTAAGTTCGAGTCCCGACGATGGCAGGATTATCGACACTAGCTTCATATATATCTAGTTCGAATTCAGCCAATCTCTGGAGAAGAATTCTAGCCACCGGTTGCTCTAATTGGTAGTGTATGTGTATTCTCTGCGACCAACACCAGGCGAATGCTAGGGCAGTACCCTAACAGTCAGGCCAGGGGCCGCGCGCGATCTTTCCTTCCTCTTCCTTGTCCTTTCCTCACCCCTTACTTATACACACTTGCACTACACTAGTAAACCTGCCTGTAGACCAGTCGGGAACTTGGTGGTTGTCCTGGGTGGAGCGTTAGCACACTGGTGGGAGATACCTGGTTGTGGCAATCCCCGCTAGCGGATGTTAGTCGACGCCGGATCTCGCCTGCCAGAGGGGGACGATCATTGGCGAAACTTAACAAACCCGTTCTCTATCAAAACCCTTCACTGTTCATTAATAGCGTTCGCAGTGTTTGCCAACTGCAGGATGTCAATACAACCCAGAAAGTAAATGAAAGCGACAAATGTGTCCGAAATAAAGTCGTTCGTCAACAGAGCAAGAAACTCTTTGGCGTCCGAAAAAGCGACCGAATAACTCTTTGATGAGAGTGAGAACTGCTGCGTGAAATATGTTTCATCTTTACACATTCCTCGTAACGTCTCTCGGTGACGTCAAAAAGCGAGTTTCTTCGCGTCGCGACGCTACGCTGTTTCCACTCTCGGACGCGCCGCCTCAGACTCGTTGCGCGCTTCGACCGCTTGGGGTGCTCGATTCCTTTCATGTTATTACCAGCGCTTCCTCCTCACCCTCACGCTCACCTGCAACTCCAAGGGTGTAGCACGAGCTGAAATGTCTCAGGGCAACAGAATCTTTGACTGCGAGGTCCGAAGGTTCGAGTGCCGACGGGACGAATTTTCCACATTAGCTAAAGCGTCAGATAGGGACGTCGAATTGAGCCGCTGCCAGGCGGAGAAATCTAACTGCCGGCTGCTCCGATTAATGGAATTCCCTGGTGTCTCCAATCAATACCTGGCGAATGTCCCGGCAGTGTAGCAACAAATTGGCGGATCACACTCAAACCTTCCTTCCTCATCTCACGGCACCCGGATTTCACGTCTCAGTGGGAGAGCAACACCGCCTTCACCCGGAATATAACACGCACTCCACATGACTGTAATATGCGGATTTGCAAAATAGTTGCTGAAGTATTTTTTTTATATTACACGCATTATCCTCGTTCGTGATGTGATTTACATTTAGTGTTTCAACGGCTGCTTTTCTTATTTAACTGCCTACAGCAACTCTTACCTTCGTGGTTTCTCTAGGCGCATTCTGTAGTCTCAAGAACTGTTGCAGAAGTTTATCTTTCGCCATAGTATTCCGCCTTCACTGCAAGGGACAATGCTTCTTTTGAGTCAGTGACACGTGTAAATTAAAAGTAAAATTAAGTAGTAATGCTAACAGATTTCATCTCTCATATCTGTCATCTTTCAAGACTTCAGCATCTTCAACAAAAATGTATAATTCTTTATAAAATTCTTAATTTTATTGTATTAATTCACAATCCCAATAACACATTTACGTCTCTCCCTACCGAGGTTCCTTTAAAAATATTTCTTGGTCGGCAGTAATATATCTCCATATTATTTAATTTATTATCTAACAAAGTTATGGGATGTTTTAAACTGTCAAATGATGTTAGCAGTTGATTAAGATACTATTTAATTTTTATGTATGTGAAAAATTAAGTAATCAAGATAACCAAATATTTTGTTTTTAATTTATTACGTAAAAAGATCATTCTTTGCATCAGTAACAAATGTCATAATAGATCAAATAATTTGCTACTACGAGTAAGCATGTTTATTATTAGCTGTTTTATACGAGATGTTTGATTAAAAAAAAGAGCTAGACTATTGGAATTTCATTATTTTGTCATTAAAAGATCCAAAAGTGCTTTTAGTTAGACTATATTGTAAAGTTATATATAACATGTAACTTTGGTATTGAGAGTTTAGCTTGTGGAACTGTGTATGGGATATTAAAATAGCGAAAATATTACGAGAAATGTTCAGAGAGGTGTATGTCGGGGACCCGTTACACAGCGTTTCGTGTGAGAACGATGTGCCCGAACGGTTGCGCTGTCAGCTGGTCCCCCACTCGTAACCAGGCTGACCAACAGCGCGTCGGTGTCACGGGCCAGTGATTAATTCCATCACTGGAAAAGTTGTAACGGTCCCCATTTTCTGTGTTAATCTGAAATTTTGCCACTGGTTGCAAAAGATGTAGTAGGCCCTATTTCATGTTACTTCTATTTCCTTTTGTCGTTCCAAGAAAAGTCAGAGAAACCAACTGTGCAAAGTCCAGGATCGTTTGTATGAAACATAAGCAAACATTTAGGGAGAGAATTGGGGTGTTTTCATTTAGCTGACTGATTTGGAGGCGAACCACCGCATCTCAGTATCATGCAAAATATCTCGTCAAATTTTAAGGTTGCCCGACACTTTCCGTCCTTTTCATATTTTCTCTGTTTAATCGCATGACTAATAGCTTTTAGAATTGATAACTTTTTCTAAAAACATGACGGACATATGTTAACCAAAAATATCATAAAACAAATTACAGTATACATTTGTAAGAAAGGAATTTGTAAAAAATTACATTATTTATTATTTTATTAGGTTACTAACATTTTATCAATAGTTCTGAATTCTTCTGGGATCTAAACCTTTTTGCAGTTGAAAACAAATTTAGTGAGAAATTCTTGAATTTGTGCTAATTTCTCAGTTGTTCATTATTGTACTCTAGTATTTACGCTAAGTCTGAAAGAAGTCTTCGGAAAACAGAAACGATTTTACCTGAAATTTGCTTCCAGAATCAATCCATTTCCGTTTACGGCTAAATATTTACTTGAACTTTGAAGAAATGTTGACAATTTTATTTTAAAAGATGTGATGACAACACATTGCATCCCATAACTGAGAAAAAAGAAAGATTGTAAAATTTCTTAAATAAGTGAAATAAATGTATTTTACAGAGTTCGTCGAAAAGAGTTTGCATTTTCGGTCGCTAGGCGGCAGTCCGGCTTCTATCCGCACCTTTTCACACTAAGAAGTGGACTGAGATGGATTGTAAGATGGGAAAAAATGAAACGATTGCTATCTGTCAGGGCGATGAATAATTAGGAAATACATCGGCGTCCAACATTTCTCGCAATAACCACCTGAAAAATATCCGCTGTAATTCATGAAGGGCCGCAGTCTGCGGCCCGCACGAACGGCTGAAGGTTGAAGGTTGGATCAAACGGTTGAAAATCAAATCATTTATTTTAGTTTCGAGACTTCTAAAAAGTACCTTACGTACAACACTACCTTGTTCTATGTTAATATATAAATCAATTTCTATAACCGAAGAAACAATATGTAATTTCGTCATTTCTTTAACATTATTATTATTATTATTATTATTATTATTATTATTATTATTATTATTATTATTATTGGTCACATATAGCTCATCTCGGGGCCATGCGAACGTGCAACCCAACGGGACTCAGTTATATTCATCGAGGGTTGGTGCACGTGACTTTTACCGTCATTGTCGTCATCGTGGGTTCAAGTGATCGTCATTGTCATGCTGAATCCATTTTTACACCCAGGGTTGTTAGCTAGGGGATGATGTGAAATGACAATCATGATGAATGAAATCGTCCATCACAAACATACAGACACAAACACTACCATGCCCGAAGCGTGACCCGCATCCCAGATCTTTCGGTCCAAGACCGCCACGGCATTACTGCCTTAGCGATCTCGGCTACCCGGACAGGCCGTAAATTTTTATGATTTGAATTTTTATTTTTACCTCATGTTTTACCTAATATGGGTTCTAAAGACAAAATAGTTTATTAGTTCACGAGGAACCTCTCGTCATCAAATGTACGTAATTTTGAACAATTCTCTAAAAAGACAGAAGAAACGGATGTGGAAATTTCCAGGACAATCAATTACGTATGCAGGAAGCAGCGCCTGTAGTTTTTACGAGAGGGCGAATGTGATGCGAATTACGCTGACCTTGTTACGCCACCTCCTTCCCTCTCCCTTCACATGAGGTTTTGTTCGTCGAGGTCGTTCGTTTGCTCATGTGGCAGGTGGCACAACCACAAAGTGGAGGGAACAACTTAATTTTCTTAGGTAACAATAACAATCACCAACGTAAGTAGTTTATTTAAACATTCATTGATGTAAACTGTTCTGTGGTCAAAACCTAGCGTGGTCATCTCATGATCAGGCAATTGCTAATAAAATTTACATCAGTATATCAAAATTATATCTGTTAATAAAAATTCAAACCTTCTATTAAAATATCAATAGTGTGAATCACTAACCTACAAATCATTAATTCGATCTTCACCGTCTGACGCCATGGTTACCCTATATTACACATTATTATGCTTGTATAGTAATGGTTTCACAACACATCATTATTATTAAAATAATACTTATTATTGATGCTCGTCGCCCACCCTTAATCAAAACGTCAAAAATACGCGGGAATGAAATATTCTGAATTTTCCTAGTGCCTCCGACGCAAGGGACTTCCCGGTTGACAATCTTTTTTAAATTATTTTTATTTTAAATGGCGTAAACTACATTGTCATGAGCGACTATTTCATTAATTAAATTTCATTAGAGACTATATAGAGACAATATCACTATTTTTACAAATTTTTATAAATTTTTCTTGATAACTTGGCGATGATAATATTGCGATGAAGTTTTCTTTTTCTAGTCACTCTTGCCTCTTTATATTGTGAATGGGGCAAAACAAAAGGACGTGATTTATTGATAAAACTGTATTGCAGATGATACAGGTGGATTATGGAACTATCTCAAGTACAAATTTATGAGAGAAAGTGAGTGATTAGTGTTAATTCTTGACAGAATAACGTTTTCTTGTCGATTAATTGAGGGATTCGCAAGAAGTTATATATTTTTATGGGGTTTGCTGTATTTTTCATTTTGCTACGTTTTGTGCCATTGTATATTTAATTTATTCCTAATGAATTGCTAAATATCTTGAAAACAATTTTTGTTGTGCACTTTTATACAAAAAATACTGTTTTGACAGTAAAGTTGCCGGGAACGTCTTCTTCATTAAAGTATTACTTGAAAAATAGGGAACCAAGTACTTTTTTAAAACTGTGTTTCATGTCATTAACAGTTTTTTTGTTATTTAAGGATGAATAAACATCTTAGGTCATTAGCGACCACTATTGTATTTAATGGTATAGTAACTGAGAAGATGACATGATATGGTGATTATAGGGGGTAAAAGGACGAACACGAATACAACCATGCCCGAAACGGAGCTCGATCCCACGATCCTTCGGTCCGAGATCGCTACGAAACTACTGTTTCACGTTCTCGATCATCCGGACCTGCATCAATAGGTAATGAATCATGTCCTAAGGGTTCATGGTGCGCCGGAAATGCAGTTAAGCATAACTCAGCGTTTTATCACTTTAGAAGCCTTAGAAATGCCCCCAAAATATTTCTACTGTGCTTTCTGAATATTTTAGATACTAAGTAGGGAGAAAACCCAAGCCAATTGATTCGTCTTGTCAAGAGCAAAAGACTGTGATCAATTCCGTATGTAGCTTTAAAAATTCTGAAAACGCGTTTTAGGGTTTAACCATCTCCATAAAACACGTTGTTTTGATTATTCATTTCAAAATTCGATGTAATTATTATCAATCTTATTAATAAAGTCGTATTATTTATGTTGTTACCCCGAATAATATGGTACTTTTAACATTTCACCAACTATCTCTTTGGTTCCTTAAAACTACCGAAAACATGTTTTTCTAGACTTCTCCCAACATATCCCGAAATATGCCAATCTATTTGTCCAGAATGGAGTGAGCTGTTGATCTCCTCTATAGGTGGTGTATATCACCCGAAACGGGTTATAGTTGCCAAAAACACAAAAACAAAAAAACTCATTTTAAGAGAGATTTCTTAGAATCTTCTTGCTGATCCCCCCTTTAAAAGAGATTAATTCCCTATCAGGAGATTGAGACGTATCGAATGACACCTTATTTGTCCTGATTGGTGAATCAGAAGGCGTTTAACAGTGAGTGACGAACTGACAGGTGGACGCAGGTTGATCGAGCTACACCACATTGCTTTCCACCACTGCTTTTACCACTGCTTTCATCTGGTTGCTACCATTGTTTTCTAAGTTTACTGTCGGAATATGTTATTGACCTCAAGTAACATGACATTTGTAAGTTATCTTTTATAAACCATTAAAAAATTGTAGTGACTTGAACTAAAATTCTGCTGAGATACACACTTCTTTTGATGCCCCCTCCCCTCCTAATTGCACGTCCCAGAGGCGCCTTTTTCTGAGAACGTGGCTTCAACAACGAAACCTCCACTTTTCCAAAATTGTTGTTTTTAAACAACGATGCTTTTATAGCTTCTATAGTAACCTATCACATTGTTGTTCGGGCAGGATCAGTGTGTTAATTTGAGTGACTGTGTGTATGAGTATTTTATATTTAACATCTAACTAGGAAGACGAAGTCTAAAAAAATTAGTTTACAATTTCATATTATAATAATATATATTAAAGCAATAGGCTAATGCAAATAGGTAAAAACATCGATGTTTTGAAATGAACCACTAATTACTGCATGGAAGTTACAAAACTCTCTGCTAAGGGGATTGGAAGGCGGCGTTTGCGCTGTGGTTTCCGTGAGTAGAGTGGCTACCTTGTCGCGCATAACGCTCTTTGTTCGTCTCTCATCGCTCATCCCTCGTCGGTCGTCGCGTGCTACTTGTCAATTTTCATACGTCGTTCGTCTGGTTCTTGTCAGTCACTCGGTGCTCGTCACTCGTCCCTTGTGACTCGCCCCGTGTGATTCGTCCCTTGTCACTCGCCCCTTGTCACTCGCCCCTTGTCACTCGCCCCTTGTCACTCGCCCCTTGTCACTCGTCCCTTGTCACTTGTCCCTTGTTACTCGTCCCTTGTCACTCGTCCCTTGTCACTCGCCCCCTTGTTACTCGTCCCTTGTCACTCATTCCTTTTCACTCGACCCTAGTCGCTAGTCACTTGTCTTTCGTCAATTTTCACTTCTCTCCCTCGTTGCTCGTTACTCGTTATTACTCGTTGCTTGTCACTAGTCACTCGACACTCATCCCTCTCTCTCGTCACTTGTCCCTCGTCCCTCTCCCTCGACACTCATCACGCGTCACTTGCCGCGCGTGAGTCCACGCGCAAGCATAACACGCCGCCCAGCAACCCCACCACCGTGCGAGGGCTCGCTGCTCCTCTGGCGTCTTCTCTTTACGAGCCGTGTTCGGTTTCTCTGACGTGCGCTCTTACGGTAGCGGCGATAGTTTCTATGTCTCTGACTGCTTCAAATCGTTCTTCCACGCATCGATTACTAACCCACGCTTTCGTGTCCCGAGATTTCCCTAAGATTATTATCGTCCAAGAATTAATTACCGAAATAACAACTAATACAACATGAGGTCCTCTTTGTGTAGGTCCTATATATTCCGCTCACTGTATTTTGAATGATATAATAGCTAATATTAATAAATAAAAATGGTTACAACAATATTTAAAATAATTTAAAACAATAGACAATCTTTGCTAGAAGAATATAATATGCTATAATCGGAGACTCGGAAGGAATACGCAGTTATTTCTTCTTTTTTCAACACAAGGTACATGACTTCCGTGCTAGCGACGTTGTTAGTAATGTTCACTAAGTAAATGCCCTTCGAAGTAGTTCGCGGTACGAGATTTTGTCGATCCAGATCCAGAGCATTTTCCCCAATACCCACGTATTCGAGGCATCTAATTGCGCTCACACTGCAGTAAATCTGGCAGCAAATCAGAATGAGGGAAAGAGAGTTTTTTACGTGTGAAGTAAATTTACGGCGAACAAAGATTAGGCGACTGTTTGTGCCGGTCTTTCGTTGACGATTGAGATCTTCAGTTCATACAAAAGGGCTGATCAAGCTCGCGACCATTTTTAGCTTATGTAGTTTGATATGTATGAGTCACTTAGGAACTATTGTATGTCAAACCTTGGATGCATTGAATTGTCGGCCCTGTCACCTCATTGGCTAGGTAATTATTTCTGCATACTCCCAAGTATGATTTTACTGGTGATACTGTGCGACTAATATATTTTAAATAATTCAATTTAATCCGACGGGAAGTCAAAGTCGTGTCTCGTGGTTTACACTCACTCGCAATAACCACTGAACTAACGAGAAGGCAATACTTTAACGATTTCATATATTCAATAGTCACCATCCTGTCACTCCGACAATATAAAACGGCTCAAATCTTGGCCTATCAGTATCTTAATGTTTACAGCAACTGGGCTTATTCAAGGAGAACAGGTTTCGATACCAAATAAGGCTATTCTTGGAGCTTTGTGAATTGTGTGTTGCAGATGTCGAAACTTCGTCTCCGTCGCCAGGCACCACACCTCTTTTATGATACTTTCGGTTCATGATTTGTTCTTTGAAACAGTTTGTTGGTTGGCAACGCTGGTTGCACGTAGCCTCTGGATGTCTCAATGTCCTCCTGATTCGCCTGCGCTACGTCACTGCCCGTCCCCCTCTCCCGGCCACCGCTCCAGGCCCCGCTGCGACGCAGGCGACGCGGCTGGACGCGACGCATCCGGCGGCGGGGGCGGGAGCGGG
Organism: Gryllus longicercus; assembly: GCA_038098605.1. Classification (NCBI taxonomy): domain Eukaryota; kingdom Metazoa; phylum Arthropoda; class Insecta; order Orthoptera; family Gryllidae; genus Gryllus; species Gryllus longicercus. The sequence continues at coordinate 2,442,747 of JAZDUA010000007.1, read as the reverse complement.
GGCGGGGGAAACGGCGGGGGCCGGAAGCGGCGGGCGCGGCGAGGAAGCGCGGGCCAGTGCGCGTTCCGGCCCCTGCGCCCCCCTTTCCCCCCTTCCCCACCCCCACTCCTCACCGCTCCACACGGCACGGCGCGCAGCCGATCGCTTCGGCACACTACCTCCGCCCTCGCAATGCGATTCCACAGGCACGTTGGCCTTTCCCTGTCTACTCCCACGTTCTCACACAGCGTTCGTTCCGTCTCACGTGTCTCCTCTCTTATCTCCTCTCACCCTTCTCTTCACCGCTCCCCACGGCAGGGCACACTACCTCCGCCCTCGCAATGCGATTCCACAGGCACGTTGGTCTTTCACTGTCTACTCCCACGTTCTCACACGGCGATCGGTCCATCTCACGTGCCTGCTCCCTTCTCATCTCCCCCCCCCCTCATCACCGCTCCCCACGGCACGTACACTATCTCCGCCCTCCCACACCCACACCGAGCATAGTCATCTTTTTACCTAACTTCTCACCTCTCATTATCCTCTCCTTTCCTTGCACCACTTCTTCTCTCTCTCTCCCCTTCTTACGTCTCTTTCCCTTCGCTCTCCATTCCAAGCCACTAGTCACTCCACGCCATGGCCATGGCCGATCACTTCGTCTTGCCATCACCGCTCTTCTTCTTCTTCTTCTTTTTCTTCTTCTTCTTCTTCTTCTTCTTCTTCTTCTTCTTCTTCCCCTCCATTGTGATTTTGTACACTCTCGGTCATGTCCTGTGAGGGTGGTCTCTAAAGAAATTCAGTGTCACAATAACACATCGATGGTGAAGTGTAAAGAAAAAGTAATATATGTGCCTTGCTCCATGGCTTTTAGGGTAAACAGCAAAAATGGCTCATAAAATATAGAATTTCAAAGTGCATAGAAATGTGTTATATTTACTCAGTATTTCATGCTGAATACATCATGTCAGCTGTACAATTTTACCCAGTATTTTATTTCTCTTAAATATCAATTATTATGTTTTCTGGTGATTGAAAAAAATTGTCAATATAATTTCTTAACTAATAAAAAATACGTTGATTCTATTCGATTTATTTGTCTATCCCTTTGACAATTACTTTATTGAAGAAGTGATACACACTTGCGCGCATAGGCATACCCTTACACATAGACACACACAAACATAAGCCCACATACCACACACAGATGCACTTGTTCCTCCCTTCGTGCGTTGGTTTCGCGTTCGTCCCTACCCATAGCGCCCCAATGTCCTTGAGATATTTTCGTCTCAGTTCACTGCCCCCGCACTTCGTCTCGGAGTTTGCACCGTGATCTAAGTCGCGAAATATTTTCACATTAAAGGATGTCGGGGTACAGAAACGCGGGGGCTGGAACGGAATCCTGATGAGTAGGGGGCGGATTTTAATGAAATGTCATTTTTTTCTTTTCAATGGGACAATGCTGATTACTACAGAATTCATTTTATATTATGAGAAAACGAAATTATTCATATTCATATCATTGTTTTTGTATTTTTCGTCGATTTTGGCCCCAAATGTTTTCTTCAAACTTTTCGAAAGGATAGTACTAATTGCACCTTTTAATATGATGTAAGGTTCATTTAGGGGGTTTTCTTCAAAAATTTCAAACAAATGTATTTTGTTTGAAAGATCTCTCACGCAGGTTATGTGTAGTTTTCCAAGAATTTGTAAACACTATTTTTTGTGAGTTAATGTGCTTTCAATAACATGAAATAAAGGTTTTCGAAAATTCAAAAATATTCTGTGAAAAAGTGCTTAAATGTACTTTAGCGCTTAAGCCCCTTTTCTTAAAAATGGCTCCAAATTTTTCAAAGAAAATTGCCATTAAGGACGATTTTTTACTATTCTTTAATATTCTTAAAATAATATTTTCGCTCTACTATTAAGAAACAGAAAAATTAAGATTTTTTAAAAAATAAATGTATTTTGGGCGGCGATAGAAAGTTTGCAAGGGTATGTGGCAAGCTCGAATACCTAGTCGAGACAAAAAGAAGTAGACAACTCATACTCAACGTCTGTGCCATTATGTAGCACAAGTTTTGCTGATTTCATCGATTTTAATTTAATTTTAATGCTACTTGTTTCAAACAATATTTACGACGTGCAACAAGTATTCACAACAGAATTCTTCAGTAGTCTATTCGATTTCTTTCCTCATATAATGTAATGTCAGCCGTTGTGAGTATTATGTAATTTAAGGTTCCTGTGACGCCTATCGCTACTATTGTTAGTTCGCCCAATTTTGCGATAAGTAGACCGATATTTTCTTTTAAGGAATAGTCAAAACCAAAAGTTTCAAGCTTAATTCACTTGAACGAAAGAAAGAAGTCTCTATTATATCAGTAACATATACAAAAACTTTAGTTTTTCATCTGAAGTTGTTTTGATCAATTTTTATGTAATTTTTCTTTATTTTTATGGCTCTTGTAAAAAAATTTTCAGCGCATTTTATAGATCACTTTGACAATGTTTTTTTTATCAAAATCTGCCACCTACTCAAGATGAATTAAGCACAAAACGTGAAACTTCTACTCGTTTGAGGTTCGTAACAAAAAGCGAATCTGAAAAGAAAATTTGTAATTTTAAGAAATTCTCACTAAGGGGAAGCGAATGTGCTGCTTGCATTCAATATGCCCTGAAGCTTCCTGTAGCCCTTGGTTGCCCTATCACCCTAACACCATATTTGTCAAAACTGATTTACATAATGGTGGGAACAGATTTTCCTGCAATACTGATATTTACAATTACAACAAGCATCGTAGAAATCACGTTTATCAAATGTCAGTATCAACAACTCACTATCAGAAATCCACATACAATACATGTACGTTACTTTACAAGGCATTGCCAGATGGCATTAACCAATAGACGTCGGTTCACAAAATTGAATTAAAAGTAAACTTTTTTCTGCTGCGTAACTGTTTCTGTACAATTAGACACTATACTGGACATCAAAAAGAAAAATATTATTTATTTTAACGAAACAGTGATATATAATTATATGTATTGTATACTTTTTAAAAGACTTAACATGTTTGTAACAAATAATGTACATCAACATCCGGGTCAATGACCCCATCTGATCAGGTTTTTGTCCAGGTTTTCTGTGATCCATTGAGCAAATGCTGAGATGGACCCCTTGTTTTGCTTCTGGGCGTAAATGTAGCTTCACTATGCGCACGTTTTGTTGAATTCTTCTTTCGTTTGTAGAGGTAGGAGTAGAGGTAAGGGTGAGTTACTATTTTGTTAGCAATGCAGAAGAATCATATCTACAATTCGTTCACCGTTGCAAATAAATTTTCTAGTACTCGGAAACAAAAATTAAATTTTATTTTTATTTATTTATCTTTAACGTTTTCTCATCTTTCAACTATTTATAGTTAAAATGACGGAAAGGTAGTCTGGGACTCAAGAAAACGTGCGCAGAATATTTTTCCCCATTGGTCACATACAGTTTTACTGATTCTTGACTAAATAAATCTAAATATAAATAATACGCAATCAATCAAGGTGAACGCAAATGTGGGCGTCTAGGAGCGGAAAGTCCCTTCGTAAGGCCAGGATCAGCCAGTGTTTCATTACCATCTGCGTTCTGACGGCGCAAGAGATTTACGATCCCCTGCTGCTTATTAATTTCTCCCCGAGGGTGCAAGTGGGACTTGCTGTATGTGTGACGGTATTCCACCGACAGGGGCGAAACTCAACATCCCTGTGCTCCGCCAAGGGCACGGTAACCTCTGCAAAGGTGCTTTGACTGTGACACGGATGCATCTGCCTTCGATAAAAAAAATGTCTTCGATTGTACGTATTCGTATTCGTAGTACAGAGAAAATATTGTAATGTTAATCGATAACAATTGATTGAAAATATTGTAATTGACAAATCGATGCCGATTGTTTGAGGATTTTGACGACAATCTATGTTTTGTACCTCAGCGTTTCTGACAGTGCCTTTTTTAAAGGTTTTTTCTCCTGTCCCAACACACACATATTTAGTGTCTAATTGTTATCATTATTTCCTCCAAAATAAACATCTGGGTACATTAAAATAGTGCAATAACGATTTTTTCACTGTTACTACACTTTGTCCAAGCCCTAATTTTTAAAATATTATAGAAAATGGCACAAATCTGATATTGAAACTATCTGAAATTTCAAAAATTATAATAATAATAATAATAATAATAATAATAATAATAATAATAATAATAATACATTTATTAAAACTGGGTGCGCATTACAAAGTGAAGAAATCCCCAGGCTTTCCCTACCACAAAATCTACGCGACTTTTCCAGCATTATTTATTAACGAAATGGATTACTAGGTACTTGCATGAGGAAACTCGTCGGAAATAATGTCGTTATGTAAACGGTAATTTGTTTTTCTGTAATTAGGACCCCTGTTAAAAGTGATGGATTTGGTTTTGGAGCTATTTATGGTCATTCTTTAATTTTTCGCTCAGTGATAAAACGCATCAAGATCCCGTTGCAACAAATCTTCGTCTTCTTTCGAATTCATACTACGGTATGTTATTGCAATCGTTTGCAAATAGCCGAACATTTGAGATAAAGTGCCTTAGCAGATCATCGATGAACGCAAAAAATAGAAGAATGACACTTCCCTGCGGTATTCCTGTCGTAACGCTTGCCCCGGTAGAAAACTCATGGCCAATTCGGACTTCGAAAAACCTCTACAGAAAATCGCCCGCTATCTCGTTTTTACACTTACATCTCTCTCACAAAGTCATTTGCACCCACAAAATGATCCATTGTTTGCTAATTGGCGTAATATCCACTCAATATATTATTAACCAGTACTATTTTACCAATCACTAATGTCTATAATCAGCGCTAACCTTTCTAGAGAATTTTCTATTTCTTTCATGAATTGAAAACGATCAACTCTTCATCTATCCCTTGCTTATAATTCCAAAAATTTAGGTACGAGTAGTTTTCCCAAATGTTTAATTTTATGGATGTGTTTGTCTTCATTAACCATATTTTGAAATTAAAATTTGATTCATTATGCTTGCAATCAAGTCGTAGAAGAATACGATGTCATTTAATGTCTTCACTTAAGGCGACCACGAGAGTAGTACGTTTTCGGCGGCGTGAGAGTGCATGTGCAAAGTGTATGTAGGTAGCCTCCGCTAGCCGTGAAAACAGCTGCTTGCGCGCAGAGGGAGCCCACAATTAGTTGGAAGAATCATTTGCGTGGGCGGCGCCAAACGCTACCCGAAGCTCCGCCCCCAAACACGCCCCCTTGAATTATTCATGCGGCTACACGATGCCCCGAGCCACTTATGTGATGATAAAAACCTCACAAAATGCCGGAATTGCCTTTTATTTAATAATGATGTTATAGTAATGCCTTAGGATCGTCCATTCGTTTAGTGGGGATGCCCAAAATGGAATACGACCTATATTGTAATTAATTGAGTTAGAATCAAATTTGCAGTTGATTTGTTAAGTGTAGTGTTTTCAGTGTCACACATTGGTAAATTCCATTACACTTTTCTCATTTTACCAGATAATAGATGAGAATGGTGAAGTCAAACCCCTCTGAATATTGATTGGAAAGCAAAGGCGTACTCAAATTTTGTTCTTGGCATAATTTAGGCTCAAGTTGTTTTACATGCCGAAAAGGTCTAGTTTACTTCCCTCATAAAGAAAGGCGTGAGAGTTTATGTTTTTTGTTTTTTTGCTTTTACTCCCAGAAAGCTAATTCAGCCTAAAGACGTCTGTATCATAAAAAATCCATAACATATTTTGTCTCATAAATAAAATTCAAATTAAACAAAATTTGTTATTTAAAGATAATTATGGAATAACAGTCTGGTTTATTGCTAATATTGCACAAATGCATCAAGAAATTAAAATTGATTCCATATTTTTTTCAATTTAAACCAAGTCATGAGTTTATTTTATACACTTCGAAATTCTCCTGCAACAATCGCATTCATCCTTAAAAAATATAATGAGTATATTTGAATTCATTCTTGTTATCTAAAGGCAATTTCCGTCTTCAATTCAAATTATTTATGAAAATGTATTAAAATCAGTCCTTTCAACGAATTTCAAATCAAATTGAAATGTTGTTTATTTATTTTAAACGGTGAATTAAATACAAAAAATGCAGGATACATTTTGCCTATTTCTTCTCTTCTGGCTATTTTTTGTAGTAATGTTAATACAAAAATGTTACGAATTACAATAGCAATTCTTTAACACGCAATAAATATATTTAAATAAAATATTTGTTTATTTTTATTGGAAAGAAAAGAAGTTTTAACTATTCAAAATGTCAACACTCATCAAATAAGTCATTTAAAAATAATTTTAATAAATTTTTTACGCCACACAAAACTTTATGAACGGAAATACTCATGAATAAATGATACCCCTAAAATTTACTCTCAACTAGGAGTTAATGTGGACACGAATGGCCGAATTATGAAACCAGGCGCTATATGGAGTTGCACGACGAATTTTGAAGAACTGTTCTACACAAGTGTTGGTACGTAAAATGTGCAATACAACGCTTAATATGTTACATGATGCACTTTGTCCAGCACATGTGCCACTACTCACACCCCCTCTCCCTCTCACCACTTCATGATCATGAATATGCGGACGTCAAGGAGTACCTACTTTGAGGTGATGCACAGTTACTTCACGAGCCAAGCGGTTGCATTCATGCATACACATACCGGATGAATGCTTCCATGCAAACAAACAAATATGTCCAGAAAGATAGATAAATGTTCAGAGGACGAATATGAATATTAACGGGGAGGGGCGAGTCCTGCGTTTCAAAATCGGTCCACTGATATTTTTTCGAAAGAAATTTCGATGTTTTCTTTGTGATACCAGAATTAACTACCCTTGATAACATGAGCTCACTTGGGAACACATGAAGACATCCACTTGTTTTCTGGAAAAAGCTGGTTTATAATTTTTCGTCAAACTGTAATGTTACATTGACTCAAAGCAACTAAACAAGGGGGGAAAACACTTTTAAAGGCCAGCGTATGTTATCGATTTAACAGTTTAAAGTCCGTTAAGAACAATCTAATATGACGTATTTGCACAAGTATTCGAAGAAATTGTATTTCTTTTTCGTTTTTTCTCATCATATACAGTATTCAAGTAAAACTTTTGAGCGTGCAGATGTGTCAGATACCGTGGCTGGCGGCTAGACCACTTCCCGTGCACCAATTGGGACGTGTGAGGTGTCATTTGACGCGTCTCGGTCACCTGATGGGAAACTGAGAATTTGTTTTCAGATCCGGAGAGAAGATTCAAATAAATTTCTAAAAACTTGTTTCCAAAAAACGTGTTTTGGCGCTGTTATCTCATTGATAATGCCAAGAATTAAACCACTTAACACATAAACACACCATAAACATAAGTTTGAAAATACCGATTTACAAATGAATGTGACCCACAACTAATGTTTATTATAATTACCTAATACATTATTCACATAAACATACGAAAGAGTCGCCTTTTAATGTTAGATTTACATGAAATTCTAGATTAGCATACAAAACAATTAATAGAACAATTGTAGAAGTAGAAGTGACCACAAATTAGACTGAGCTTGTGAAACTTCAATCTCTTCACAAATTAGAGGAGAAAAATATGGAAGAGTAAGTAAATCGGGAGAAGAATCATATGTAGTTTAAAAGATGTTGCGACAGAATTTTCAGAACTAATTGTGAATTATATGCATTACTGCATTTAGCATTTGTGCTAATGCAAACGTGCTATGAGTATTTATGTGCATATTAGCAAAAAACGTAAACATGTAGCTGTTATAAACTTCAACTAATAGCATCACAACCTGCAAGCACTTGCTTGCACTTGCACGGCAATTATAATTTTGAATTTGCAATAAGACCAGTTCATATCCCGTACGAAGGTAACCCACCAAAGTCATGGGGTGTTGGTACCTTTTGATCAAGAATATATATCAGGTACTACGATTCATTGGTATGTCCAATGCCAGATACTAAAAGAACGTATTTGAACAAGGCTGGGCATGAAAGACATTTTTAACATATGAAACTATTTTTTTAAAAGTTTACAGCGTCGGCGACGCCATATTTTACTAGTAGGATGGTTTTTACGAAAAGTATTGAGTGGTATCGGACCGATAACACAAATAACCAATCGAGTTTGTTATGTGCTGAAATAATGATAAGTGTTGTCATGGCCAATCGCAGCTTTTTATGGCTCATCAGTTTTCTAGTATAAGACATGTGCTAAAAAACTGATGATGAGGGCTAAGCCGTCAAAAGCTGATCTTATAATAAACACTATTTTTGGCAATGACTCCTCACATAGTTGTTTCGTTGTAAACGCCAACGAAAACTCACCACAATATCAATATTGGTAATCGTGGTTTATCGGTCAAATGACGTTAAAACAAAAAGGAACTTTTGTCATTTAAGACTTTTGTTTAGGTAGTTTTTTGACCTTGCTACCCTACGAAATTTCGTCTGTCTCCTACTCCTTCATTGAAGATATCTGTCAAGCGTTTACATTTTCCCTTACCAATATAAATGTTTCAAATTCTGGGACGTTTGAGAATGACTTCTTAAACATCACTATCGTGTCAAAAATTTGACATTATCCACCCGTCATCATAATTTGGTTATAAAACTGCGATCGAACGCCCAACGTAGTATTGTTAATCACAAACGTTCGTAGCCATCTGGTGCGAATGGGTGCGTTAGCGCTTTTAACTGCGCTCCCACGTTCTCACAAAATAAGTTAAAAAAAACAAACTTTTGTTTCGAAGTAGCGAAATACATCTTTTAACCCACCTTGTATGCTGTAATATTGTCTCAACCTTTGTTGAAGCAGTCTAAATTAAGTTCAAAAATTGTTAGTTTAACTATGTATTGAATTTCATCTCAATAAAACGAAGGCATACAGGTATGTAGAGGAACCGAAAATGATAAGTTTTTGCACATATATATGGTAACTGTATATAACTAACGGATATACATTTATACAGTTTTTGACCATTTTCCCTTGTTTGTTACACAACTCGTATGCATGGATGTTTGATCGTGATACTAAGTACTTTTGACAGTATCTGAACGTGACCAACTAAAAACTGCATATAAAACGTTGCCTAAAACTCAGGGGAAAATGTGCCGTGTGTAATTCAATGAAACATTACACTAAATTTCCATTGCCAAACAAATCATACTTTTTCCCACTTTGCATGCCAGGAAGTTTGTGACAGTTGTTCTGAGACACTTGTAAAAATGCCTATTAATTATTTTTCCAAATAACTGACTGTTATTAAAATTAGTAATGACACTTTTCATTAGACCTTTCCTTCTTTAGACACCGATCAAAAATAGTTTGTCATTAGAGAGAAAACGTTAAACTACCAATCACAGCTGCCGGCTGCTGGAATTCTCATCCAAACGGCGACTATTGTTGCCTCTGGACCATCTCAGCCGTTGCTGCAGGAGTGTGGAAGTGTAAGAAAGAATGCGGGTTAGGATGTTCGTGAATGCAAAAGTGATGCGATAAACGATGAAAAGGACTGGAATCCAGAGGGGGGGGGTCAGAGAAGGTTGCTAAAGAGGAAGAGAGTGCGCTTTGCGGAAAATCACTGGAAGAGCTTTTATCAAGTCGAGTGCGCGGGCGCAACAAGTTGCTGACGGAGAGGGAAAGGAAATGTTCGTGGATGCTACAATAAAAAGTGTAGCATGTGGCATCGGTGATGGCTAGACTTTGTCATAGAAACCTAATGGCGGCCGGACAAGAGTACTGGAAACATGACGCCGGTATCAGAGCTGACGGCGTTCATTTGTCATAGGGCAGTTAAACGTTTCTTTTGGCACTTCTTTTGCCTTCAAAGCCCTTCCTCTCAGCGCGATTCATAGAGAACAATTTCGTTTTTCCTATTATAAGTGGCATACCCACATGTCGTTTTCATAAGAAGTTACTGTACCGACGCATAGTATTTTCACTTTTTCGCTTTACTTTGCACTACTTAGCATTGAATACAAAAAGTATTGTAATTATGAATTTTCAAGAAAAAATCATATTGTGTGGGTTGATACCGAAAAAGAGGATAAATCGTGTTCTAATATATAGTAAATTACTTCCTCTAACACGTGATATAGTCATTATTCACATTTTATGAAGTCTTGGTACTGAAAAATTAGTTTAGGTTTAAACATCTGTCCGGCTGCCTCTGAACAACATTAGTGGATAAATCAGGAAACCAGAGGCACGAGTTTTACCATAATTTATATTCTCCAACGATCTCACTGATATTGCGGTCCCTTAAATTTCAAACGGATATTTGAGTTTTGAAGGTACACTACGTGAATGAACGTTTTCAAAATTTTCTCAAAGATGAAATAAAATAGTTTTTTTTTATTTTTTCTCAGTGAGATACAAAACGGTTATAAAATGGGCATGTCTCACTTTCGTTGAATTTTCAGAAATTTCGAAAACTGCAAAAAGTTAAACATTGTATCGAACTCCTAAGTACACTACTGAAGAAAAATATTTCTCTGAAATGAGAACTATTCTAAATAATTATCTTTTGAAAAATTTCTTGTACAGTTTTGTGGATACTAGTAGTTTTTGTGTTCTGCTGGAAGATAATGCAATTAAAAAAAACATTCTTTCAAAAACGGCTTCAAACTTTTTCTGTGCGGTTTTTCACCGCCAGATCCAAGAACGTTTAAAAATGACGCAGTTCTAATTTTCGCTTTATGCTGTAATTCACGCCAGGTCTACAGTTGGAGGTGTGGTTTCAAAATGTAGGGAGATTTTGGAACATTCTCTTAATTTACTTTCGATTAAACTTACTATTAGTAGTGAACAAGTATTTTCTAAGTTATTTCATTATGTAAGAAAATTACTTATATAGAAATTCAGTCGAATAATCATGATCACAAATTTATTTATATTTGCTACAAAATTACAAACATTGGTTCTGATAGCGGTAATGATAATTTTATTTCTTTTAGACAACTGCACATCACATTAAGGAAAGGGCTTCCTGCTCTATCAGGGAATTATTAATCCTTCTTTAATGAAATGATAGGATGATGATGAAAGGTGAAGGGACGATCACAAATACATCCATGTTCGAGGCGGGATTCGAACAAGCAATCCTTCGTTCCTAGATCGCCACGACACTACTGTCTTAGCGCCCTGGGCTATCCGGATTGACTAATGTTAATTACTGAATGTTATATGAGTGTAGATTATTTTACTTTTTATTACATATCTTTAATACGAATTTTTATAATGTCAATCAAAGGGGGATAGTATGTGCCTTTGCTGCAGTGGCAATGTGATATATAAAAAATTTTGTAAGGAAATATTTCAGAGGCCCTATTTTCCCCTTGTTTGGCTGTTTTTTATAACTATGTTGCCTAATGATCACTGAGAGGTCATCATATTCTAGGGCCTTATGGCAATCAATTCTGCTTAGTGTCATTTAATTTACGCATGCTCGAGCTATAAAAAATATTTACAACTTAATGCACATAGGAATGCTGTATCATTATATTATTATTATTATTATTATTATTATTATTATTATTATTATTATTATTATTGAGAAGAATAACTTATTTGAAATATTGAAAATACATGGGAATTATGATGTTTCATAGACGATTTTAATATGTGATTTTCATTCTGTTTTCTCTTCTCTAATTTTCGACTCGTTGATGGTAATTCGCGTCGTTGGACTATTTTTGCTAAGGAGGATTAGTCAAAGTGGTTGAGAAAACTACATTTTACAAAAGGTGAAATAATTGTGGTGCCATCTCCATTCCGAGGTACTAATGTAGATGCATTGAAGTTTGCAGACGCATGCACTTAATTCAAAGACATTACACAAATACTAGTGGAAACCTAAATCCATGTTTTGTGAATTTCACAGTTCCCACTTCCTTAAATAATTGTTTCAGATATTTAAGTATGAAATACTGTCGGAAGTATAATTTCGTAATCCTGTGTTTTTAAAGGAATCATATTTGCTGGTGTTTCGTATTTTATTATATTATATTTATTTTAAACAGGATTTTTCTCCGAAAACAAATTGAAATATTTTTGTTGGTGGAGAATGCAAATGCCATGTATATGAAGTCCCTGGGGGATTAAAACGGAGCATAATTTGTTTATTGCAACCGCTCGGAGCGATTCATGTAATTCCGCTTTTCACATTCATATAATTTATCCCTCGGCCGCACAACTTTTACCGCTGGTTCTGATGCCGCTCTCACATAAATTTAATTGTACTCATCAGGTTGTCTGCGCTATTTGATTACTTGATAGTTTCGTTTATTGAATTCAAAATAAATTCGTCGTGAGGCGTTATCGACTCGTGATTCGTTGCGTGTTCACCCGATTGCATCGGCGCAGCGGCCTGCGGACATTCGCACTCTTTGCGGCTTCCCCTTCCCCCTATCTTTATTCCCCTGCCTCTCCCGTTTGCCACCCCATCCATTTGCCACCCCTCCCCCGCTCCCTCTCCTCCAACCCTTTTCTTTCCTTCACCGTTTGTCCCCATTCTGCCCTTTGCCACTTCTCACCACCAACACATTTCCCCTCTCCCCTTCACATTGTCCACCAAGCTCCCCACCCGCCATCTTTTCGTCAATCCTCTCCCTCCTCCCCTTTCTCTCGCCCTTTCTTTCTCAATCTTCAATCCTCCCTTTTTTGTTTTTACGCATTACCCCAACTTTTTCTCCCTAATTTCTCCCTTCCTCCTTCAAATCCCCTTCTTCTAACCCTTTTTTGCCCTGCTCTTTCTCCCCCTTGCACACTCTTTCTCTTTCATCTTTACTTTTCCCCTCTCTATCCACTATCCTCGTATCCCTCTCCTCTCTCCCCTTTCTTCGCTTCTCACTCTCTCTGTCTCTCTGTGTCTCTCTCTCTCTCTCTCTCTCTTTCTCTCTCTCCCTCTCTCTCCCTCACATTCTTCTCCAGACCTGACGCGTTTGCATGGGAACGCTGGTCGTTTGCACGTTTTCTTTGCTGACTCTGGTGCCATTCAGAGATTGCGCACTTTTCAGCTCTCCTCTCCTGAAAGCCAGTGCCTGCGCTTCCCTCACCCTCTGTGCTACTGATCGTGGACAGAGCTACCAATTGTGTCGCATTTGTAGAAGACAAACTTCAATAGAAAATTTTGAAATATTCCTCGCAATGTGGAATTCAAATCAAGTTAATTCAGTACTCTAACAATTACATGTTTACTATAGGCGGTCTTTTTTAAATTATTATTTTCACTCCAGAGCCAATTTCAAAGATTTTTCAACTTGAAATTAACTCGTCTGGAATGTTGCAAGCTTATCGCTTGTTGTGCAAATTCTACGAGAAGGAATCGCTTCTGTTGGCGATGCGCAACCTGTCCGATCGCGTTTCTTCCCATCGACCGTCTCGGTTAATTGCTGTACGTCGAGTCGTATTCCGCTGACGAATTAATGCGCATCAAATTAGATATGTTCCCTAGCGTGATTACTTAATAACGTAACCACCCCTCTCGAGACAGCGGGCCACTCCTTTCCCTCACAGTTGGCAGTTGATGGAGCTCTTTCGTGATATTTCGAAACTTCTCCAAGAATTTGTTTTTGAGTGAAAATGAAAGATAGAAAACTCTAAGAATAGCAGGCAAGAAATGTGCCTGCGAGGGAAATAAATAGTTGATCACGTTTCGAAGTGCTGAAAGTGCACGCCAGTTGTGATACGGGGAAACTAAGTAAGATTTAAATGCACGTAAAGTTATATATTCACAAATTGTACGTAATATATTGGTGTATGTAGGCCACAGTAAAAATAGTATGTTCAAAAAGTACGCGGACTGTTTGAATTGCGCGCCTCCAGTTGATTATAAGGGGAATGTGCTTGATGTTGCTATTTTTACTCGTATCTGCTGATTATGACGCCAGTTTGCGATTGTTAATATCTTAATTTCTTTATTAGGCACCTGATTTTTTGTGAAGTGCGATTTTTTTATTTTGCGGATTTAAAAATGAATGACCTGCAGGAGCAAATACTTTTGATTTGATTCGATTCGATTTAGTCAAAAGAGTTGAAACTGCATGTGACGTATAGGGGAGAAAATCAACTGCACACGTTTTCTTGAATTTCAGAACCCCTTCGCAACATTTGTACTATAAATAGTTGAAAGATGAATACAAGTTAAAAAATAGCAATAAAAGTGAAAAATCCGTGAGATGAGCAACATTTGTAGAAACCAGACATTCCCCCCCCCCCCCGAGTTATAGAAAACCTATTTGCATCGGCAAATGAACTCCAGATTTGATTTCTCTGTATTGCCAACAAAATAGCAACTCGCACCCAGCTCTACTCCTATAACTAACACCGCTACAAGCAAAAGGAGAGTTCAACAAAACGTGCGCATAGTGAAGCTATATTTATTTCCAGAAGCAAAACGAGGGACCATTTCAGCATTTTCTCAATATATCGTGATCTATTGAGTAAAGGACAAAACCCTGATCGAGATGGGGTCATTGACCCGTAAGCTGAAGTACATTACTTGTTACAAGTACATTTAGTCTTTTTAAAATAATTATACAATTCAAATGTAAATTAATGTATTATATATCATTGTTTTGTAAGAATAAATATATTTGTTTTTGATCTTCAGTATAGTCTCTAATTATATAAAAACTATTATGCAGCAGAAAATATTTTACTTTTAACTTAAACTTGTGTGCCGACTTTAATTGTTCAATGTAATATGGCAATGCTTTGTAAAGTAACGTACACGTATTTTATGTGAATTTGTAGAATGCCGTTGATACTTTTATTGTACTATTGATGAATGTGATTACTACGACGTGTGTTATAATGATAAATACCAGTATTGCATGAACAAAATTCCCCACCGTTTATGTAGAGAGTTTATATAGGAAAGTTTAAGTGCAAACAATAACGAGTAATTTACTGGTTTCTAGTATGTGAGATAGGAAATATCGTCCACGACAATCACAGTTACAATATTTATTGTAACATTCCCAAAGTTTACTTGCAGGTGAATTTGTATCTCATAATTTTGCTGTATTGGTGTTTGCTCCATCACTTCATGTTAATTGTTAATTTTTGCTTTTCCTTGCTAGAGACACACTGAAAATGGGAAAAGTGTTTCCAAACGTTATCTTGTATGTTACAAAAAATATTTTAACTGTGATGGTTGTGACCTATTATTTCGTATCACATGTCCTAGAAATTAGTAAATTACTCGTTCTTGTTTGCAAACTCTCTTCTTAAAATTTTATTGATGTTACACAAAATGTTTCTTCTTTGTCGACCAGACCGATTTTCACTTTTCAAAAATATTAAAATTTAGTAAGAACAAAGAATCAAACATTGGTGTACTTTTAATTCTCCCTGCGTATTCCCAAGGTGAATTGTGTTGTTACTCACGTTTTTTAATCTTATTTTAATTATATATTTTGTTTTCAGGTGAGTTCGAGATTGCCAACGCTAAGTTACTTCATCTCAGTATACGCAAGTAAGCATTTGAGAATTATCACTTTTACGATCAGTTAGTACATGCGAATAGAAAAATAATTCCTTTCTGTACTAAATTGCATTTGATATGATGGCTGAATTCTTATAAAATATATTAAAATTTATGTGATTTCCCCGTCATTTATCACCCCCGCACATAACGTCTTTCCCGTCACATAATTTTGTTCATTGATTAATTAATTATTTTGTTTCCGGGCCCGTTAACTATCATGGTCGTTGATTACGAACATGTAGTGCATGTATTTATCGTGGAAGTGTTGCTCCGGCTGGATAGTGAGATTCAGTGCCGACCTTGACGTCGGCTAGCGAGGTTTCCCCATCCACGTATCTCCCTCCAGGGGAGCATCGTCCCTACCGGAACAAGTTCTAAGCTTCCGTCGTGTCTCCCGACTTAAAAATAACCAGCAAATCAAATTGAGCCCAAAGTACTGAGGTTTATAATTTCTGCAAAATTATGGCACTATTGAAATTGAAGTTACGATTATGAAGAATCAAAAGTCCCTTCCGGTTACTTATTTTTTAATTTTTATATTTCTTCGTTTATTATCACTTGATGACTGTTCAGTAGAAGTGAAGGAAGACGTTTTTTGATAAACTAGCTGCGGAGATGGGTATTTATTAAACACAATTAGGGAGCCAGTTTTCATGTAAATGAATATTTGACAGGACACCTGTCTTCACTAATATTGTAAAGAATATTTTAGACAATCTGAATGAATCAGAATCTTCTTCATTATACATATTTTGGTGTATTTACATCTTTTCCCCATTTCTACATATTTCTTTCAAACTTTATATTTCAATAGATTTATACACCTGAACAAAATATTTCGTTTACTAGTGGGCTAATGTTATAGGCTACTGCAATCGTCTTACGAAGCAATGAAATACCACGTTTCTAGGACCACCGGATGTTCGCCGTGCATTGTGAAACACATTCCACCTGCTGCTGAGAAATCGCGGACTCGATATAAACGAACTTTGCAAAGCATACGTAACATCAACCACGTGCTTCCTCTTGTTTGACAGAGCCCGTGCCTAATTCGATCAAAATACGTTAAACACATTGTCTTTTCACTTTGCTTAACTGGGCGATGGTGCACGTTTCCTCTGCCCATCCCCTCCCCTTCCGCCTTTTCGAGATCCATCATTGTCTACACGGCAGGACTGTTTATGTGCGCAGCTCGGAAAGCAACTTTGCATTTACAACGGATGGATTTTATATTTCGAATAAAACTCGTATTGTGTGGCGAGGGCTGGTTTACTCTTACTTCTGTAAAGGCGGGGTTAGTTTTTGTCGTTCTGATACCATATGGGGACTTCTTTAGCGCCGTTTTGTCTTCAAAATCTTCACAATGATTATGTAAAGGTACTATAAACAGTACAAAGAATTTTTATTTTTCATATTTTGTATTTTTAATACTCATTTTGAATAATTACATATTTGTGTACATATTTTGCTTTTTTATTCCAATTATTTTCCCTAACCGTTCCATTCCCTTACCCGGCTTGTCCCGGTCACTCCTCATTCTTCCATTACGATCGGCATTGCTACCACCTCGTTGCTGTGGGCACTTGTAAGCAGATGCTTCAAATTTTACTTCCGGAAAATATTCAATAATAATTGTGATATGCTTCAATTGCAGTAGAAACCCGGTAACCCGCACTAATTAGGGGTGTGGTCTGTTCGGATTCGGAGATCTTCGGATTATCCGAAAAAATGTACCTTTCATATACAAACACATCTAATACAAGGATTATCATACAATGATGATATTATCAGTATAGGATTACCAGACAATGCAACGTAGCGGGCGATGTGAGAAAGTGGCAACGTAGCCTACCGATCCCATCATCACATCATTATGTCGCATCATCAAGCTAATTCAGTTCCTTACGGCAAAAGAAGATTACCTATGTTGCAAGTTTCTTCAAAGTGAAAATTACTACTACATAAAAATGTGATGTACACCGGTGTTACCAATGCAATAAACGTTTCATTTCGACAACTGTGTTTCAATATTTAGTTTTTTAGTTTTACAGTAATCATAAAATCCTCTCTTTACACTACAGAAAAGCATTTCGTTTATTTTGTTTATTTTTCCTCCACTCCGAATTTTGTTCGGATTATCCGAAATTTTTGATTTGCGGGCTTCGGATTATACGAGATTCTATTGTACTCTCAACCTAATTGCGCTATTGGAATGAATCAAAATACATTCAGTATCAAATTTTATATTTTACAAGTGTATAATTCACTTCGGTGAATTCACTTATTGTTTTTAAGACCGTTGCAAAAAACAGAAAGAATTCACACTTAAATAGTGCTCTATGAAGTAGGAAAAAGGTATAGGAGTAATTTTAACAAAATCTTGTCACGTTAGTAACTATTATCTCGTTTTTAGTGTCACGTGTACAATATTTTATAAAAATCATAATAAAATTATAGATAAAAATAACTTGAAGCCTAAGTTATACCCGACAAAATACACTATGTTTGAGTGAAAAATGCGTCGAAATGGTTCAACTATTTCAGTAATCGGCATACACAGACAAACACAATTTGTAAAAGTAATTATATATTGGTTTTTATAATGGAAATGATCATATGAGATTACAAAAGGGCAGTTATTTTGAAATCATAAGACACCCAACAATTATATTTATTTTTATATTTATTTACACAGTTTGCAAACTTACTTCTGAAAAGAAACTAGTTTTCACAGTAAAATGTTTTCAGGAGAATCTCAATATCTTCAAAAGAAGTGCCATGGAATGTGGTTGGCATGGTGAAGAAAAATATTGCGGAGATCGCGAACAGTCGTTCCCCGAATAATATATGTATAAGTCTGATTGAATAACATTGCGTGTTTCAAGTAGTACTTGACAGAAATAAAAATGAAAGAGTCCTAAGACGTCTTTTGCGAAGACATTCTAATGACGTTTATTCAGAGACAGACAGCGGAACTGAATAAATTTCTCAATCCATGAATAACCTCAATATTTTATAACATAGTATTTAGTTCATTACTAATAATTGTAAAGTTCTCTCATTTGCGTTTATTTTCCTCTTATTATAATGAAAACGTTTCACTTCCAAATGATTGAATAGCATTCATCATTTAGCTCTACAAACAATTGCCACGCGTTCTCGTAGCCTCTGTTTATGTTCTCTTCGCAGCATTTGGTTGGCTTCCAAAATTGCTGTGTTGATTTACATGCTACACAAATATTTTATGAGGCATATAATGTGTTTATGATCAATTATCGCTAATAATACCGAATTTGGCTTGAACATCCGTAGAATATTTTACATTATTTAACACAAAAATGTTAGTCTATATCTCTGCACATTTCAAAACATTTTGGAATTTAGCCAGACCTAAGCAAAAAGGTCGTGAATGTATTGGCTGTGGGGGAGAAGTACTAAACATCCTCACATGATTAATGTATGAATTTAAGTAAGAGTTTTGAAGAGGGAAATTTGAATGTGCTTCATCGTTAACCATCGATAACGTATTATCATTTCAATGAAAACTTTCTAGGTACCAATATAGTTATTACAATACATTATTTCAACAAAATAGTTATTACAATAAACTGGATATGTTTTTCTGAATGCTTCCAAGTGCTTCCTCCCCCTAGTTAACAAAAATCAGCTTATGGGTTACTGGGAGAGGATATGCAAAATCTGCTTCATCTATACTGTGCAAAGTCGACAGAAAGTGAAATCCGTCCTGGTCAAATTATTAGACTAATGTTCATGTTCGTGTTGTTCGTGTTTTTCATGAAATTTGTAGCTTTCTGCTTGTTTTTAATGTATTTACTTGCTCCAGATTACAATTAAAATTTGGTATTAGTGAAGAGAAGGAAAGTTCTAATGTTGGAAGCTGCTGAACGCTCGCTCAGAACATATTAGGTGATAAAAGGTCTAACTTCATGAAAGAATAAGGAACACTTCTACAAAAGGTTCGGATTATTAGGGAAATGAAAAGTAGAAAGTGGGAAAACAGTACTGGTTAGTACGAGCGGTGCCTCGACTGGAGAGAAAATAAATAAGTTAAGAAAACAATTAATAATTTAATAAATAATTTAAGTTATTAAACTGCTAAATAAATAAGCCATCATTATTAATTGTTAAGAAAACAAATAATAATTTAATCAAAAATTTAAGTTAGTAGACTGATAAGTAAATAAGCCATCAGTGAGTATCACAATACCAGAATTCAAGAGGTTAGTACTGGGTAGGATGTACATATTGTAATGGCTGAAAGGCCTTCGGCCCAACCACAGAGTATCAAGTTGTTTAATTTATAAGTGTTAATTCATTTTCTGCCACTCGGATACTTTTGATCACATATTTCAGAAGTAAATCATCAGCATATAGTAATCCGGGAATTTCCAGACCAGAGATTTCCTGTGCAATTGTATCGACTTCATGTACCAAGTCAATAAATCGTCTACTAACAACATAAACAATAGCGGTGAGAGAAGACATCCATATCTTATTCAAACTGTCTATTTTATTTGTCGCGTTGTACTTCCGTCGCCGCACCTGACACAGAAATTTACTTCTCAGTACAAGCTCTGCAACACATTTAAAACTTTAGGTTAGACGCCAATATCATTTTGTTTCCGCCATAAAACTTCCCTATTGATAACTATTAAAACTTAGTACGCATTTCCTTGTCCTTGAAGAGCATTATTAGCCATACCTATTAAATAATAATTAGAAATAATACTTATTTAAGTATCTAGGGCGTCAAGTTAAAGTTTTTGCTCCTCCGGCGACTTCCAATCCTGGGTATTGCCCACGAGGCAAACTTTTATAAGGCTCGTAGTGCATACAAACATTCATTGTTTAGTGAACCAAATGAAAATTCAATATATTGGAAACATTCACTTTCTCGTATACTACATACGTATTTACGGAGTACATCTCGTAATATAAGAAATCCTATATAATGCTGCCGAAAATTGATTTGGGAATATCAACAGAAATATATTTATGGGGTCCCCTGATACCAAAAAAGTATTGTTTTGTTCAAAACCCCATTGGTCTGTGCATCAGCCTATACGGCTGTGAACAACTTTAACTACTATTTTATTCATACGTTTACAGGATCTCTTCAGACAGCAGGCCCTCTTCAGATTTTCAAAAATGCCTGAAGTTTGAATTTTTTAGGAGTATTCCTAGAACTACAATATTCAAGATAATGATTTTTATCCAATGCTATTAGTTCTCCACAATATTAATTTTTTAATTAATGTCCTGAATTTTGTTCGGAAATTTTGGTAGTTTTCGCTTAACTTTGAGTGAAATATAGGCAATTTTGAAGCATGTTAAAAGCAAAATTTTCTCTAAAACTATTCCATATTTGTTCTTCAAACGTTCTGTAGGGACATTTATGAATGCACTGCATAATATGTAATAAACGCCATTTTTCTAAATGTTTTTCTTTTTCCAAAACATCCACAATGCATTTTTCTTCTATTTTGTATATCCCTCGCATCGTTAATATATACATGACTGGCGATTTGTATATATTATCCTATTTATTAGTGCAAATGTTTCAAATGATGCTTTTAGTCCCCTGCTGTCTCCATTCTCCGTTTCTTTCTCCGACCCCGTCCGCATCCTCCGTCTCTATCCTCTGACTCCCGTGCTCCATCCCGACCACTGTCCCTGACCTCCGTCCCCGTCCTCCCTCCCTGTCCTCCGTCTGTCCTCCGACTTATTCTCCGTCTCGACCACCGTCCCTGTCCTCCATCCCTGTCCTCCGTCTCTATTCTCCGACCCCCGCCCTCCGTTCCTATGCTTGGTCCCTGACCTTCGTCCCCGTCTCCCATCCCGCCTACCGTCCACCGTCTCTGCCCTTCGCGCACCATCCCAATCTCCCATCCCGCTCACCCCCGCGTGCCGTTCTCGCCTCACCACGCGCAGGCGGGCGCGCCCTTTCCCACGAGGAGCGCTGGAGGTACGCGAGGGCGCGCGTCGCGAGGCGTTGAAATCAGAGCCACGCCGTCCCCCTCCCTTCCCCTCCGCTCCCCACCCCCCTCCTGCGCTCCGGCTGCTGTGCGTGAAGAGAGGGGAGAGACGCTACCACGCGCGCCTGCAAGATCCCCGCCCGCTTCCGGCCGGAGCTCCACACACGTGCGCCCCACGTGCCCCGGCCGCAGCCAGGCGGCCTTCAAACAGCCCCTCGCTCGAACCGAGGAACATGTTCGTTTACTGCTCGAGGCGAGGGATTACAGTTGGGTTTTAAAGAAAACATTCAACAATACTTTTAAATGGAAGACAAATAAATCTATTATGTAAGCACATAATACAAATACGAGAGGAAACACCATTCCTTATTAACCATCTCCTGTAGTAATTTACACTCCACTTCTATTTTTTACGTTTTCTTTCCTTAAGTTAATAATGTTTAAAAATTTAATGAATGTTTATAAAAAACAGTAGTTGCCCATTAACTTAAACACTAATACATACTCGTACTTTCATCTAAAAAATCGTAATACCTTCATATATTGAAGATATTCCTGCCTCACAGCAATGTTTTTTGCAAATAAAAATCTCATACCAATCTACATTTAGTAGAATCTCATTCCAATCTGAAATTTCCAGCTTTTGAAAAATTACTATCAGAATTACTTTTGGAGTAATTTTTGTTAATCTTTATTAATCATTTAGTGTATAGGACAGCTTTAACTAGCGTACTGCAGTAAAAAATCGTGTGTGTGCAATATATACTAATAGTTTCATGGGAAGTTAACCATTCTTGCCATTTTAAACCAATCTACCAATTACAAATGTATGACATGTATTTATGTATTGGAGAAAAATCATATGCCAACAACAAAGGGTTGACGTGAGGAGATATTTTGGATCCATTTATATATTTTTTTCTTCTTCTACTAAGGCTCTACGATCTTCAAATTAACGTCTTGGCCTTCTCAATTATTATTTTTCATTTTTCCCTATTCTTCGAGTGATTTATCCACTTTTCAATCTTCATTTTTTAAAGCCATTGACACCATCTTTCAATCTATTTTTAGGCCGTTCTCTTCTCATGGTGCTCACTGAATTCGAGCGAAAGATCTTGTTCACTATTCTGTCATGCGGACATCCTTCTAAAATGACCAAGCCAACTTCATCTCATAGCTTTGACAAAATTTAATGTTTTTCACTTTTAAATAGCTGCAAATGTGCAAAGCATGCTGTTTCCAGCTTCTATTCTTGCTTTTATTTCATCTTTCACACCATTGTTGCTAGTAAAAATTGCTCCCAGGTACTTACAAGACCTTACTTCTTCACAGGCTTTATTGATAATGAATATTAAAGCTAATTGGGTAACTTTGGCCTTACATCTCTTGTAATTTATTTTTTTGAACATTGATATTTAACCCATAATGAATTGAGTTCTCACTTACCTCCTGGACGAATTGCTGAAGCACCTTCTACGTATGTGCAACCAGCAGCGCATCATCTGCGTAGACTAGGTATTGTTTCAGTAGTGTTGATACATTCCCGTTTTTATCGACCTGTCTTAATATTTTTTCCATGACCATGATGAACAATGTCGGCGGTAGTGGATCTCCCTGTCGTACTCCAAATTTGGTTTTGTACTCTTTATTTGTTTGCTGATTAATCCGGACCTGGGCCGTGGCACCCATCAACATGAGCCGTATTAATGATTGCAGTTTTGTTGGCACTTCATACTCCAGTAGTTTATAACTCTACAGTTAAATTACTTGTGTCTTATAACCGAATCAAACGCTTGCGACTAATACACAATGGTATGTAACTGGATATTATGTTCTATTAATTTTCGTTTATTTGGCGCAATGTGATCTATTGTAGATCTGTTTGGTCTAAAACCTGATTAGCAGTCATGTAGTTTTCCTTCGAGAATCAATGATAACCTGGTATTAAGTAAAATATACTACATACTTAAATACATTTAGCAATGTTATCGGTCTGTAGTTTCGGCATTCATATTGATTTTGAAAATAGAGAATATTATTCCATCGGTCCACTTATTTGTCATTTTTCTGTTCGCCATGTGTGTTATTAGTTTGTTGATCTCTTTTTTAAGGTCCTTTCTCCATTTTTAATTAATTATGGAATTATGGTGTGTAAACCATGTATTTTCTTCGATTTTAGATTGTTAATAATGTAACAGAAACAGATTTCATTATATGAAAGTTATTTCGTTTTCTTCACCTATTATTTTTTCTTCACCGCCTTTGTTATAACCTTCAATGTTCTCAAGGTCTGGCGGATAAAACACTTCTATAAAATATTATTTCCATCTCTACATTATTTGACTTTTCTGCGTTTGTACGTATCCATCTTTATTTCTGCACATACCGTAGTTACTTCCTTTAAATTTGAGTCCACCAATTTCATAATAAAACTTCCTAGCTCCATTCGTTTTAAAAATTTCATCTACTTCACTCACTTTCCCATTTATCCAACTCATTTTCTTTCTTTGACAGATTCTGTTTACTTTCCTTCTTTTCTCCTGGTATAATTTGTATGCACGTCTAGTTTTGACTTGCGGGTATTTCGATCTGGATTTGTTCTTTGATTGCACCGCAATCCTTCATCCAACCATGAGTTTTTCTCTTACACTCCACCCTAATTGTTTGCGTGGTAGCATTCTGTATTATTTTGCTAAATTTGTTCCAATTCACGTTAACGTCTTTAATCGGCACACTATTGTTCCGTTAATAAGTGGCAATATGCTTTCCTGTTCACGAGATGCCACAATTCACTTCTATTCCATAATGGTATTTTGTTCATTTGCAAATACTCTTGGTAACTTTATATTTACAATAATCTTTACAAAATAATGATGAGAGTCTGTATTCGGACCATGTAATGCACGTACATGTATCAAATCTATTGTTTTTTGTTTACTAATACGTTATGCGTCACTGTTTTTCCGTTGAGGGGAAGCCATGTTGCCATATGTATAGCGTAAACTTCCATTTGTATATGTTTAAATTGTGCTTATTATTATAAGGCCGTTAACTGCCAATTAACTACTATTTTGGTTTGTGGTTTCATAGATTGTGTCAATACCTGGTAGTTCTTGGTAGGATTCTTCCTTCTCGAACTGTGCATTGAGATCGTACAACACCAGAATATTGGACTTCGGATCTTATTCAGTAGTCCACTGCAATGTATTACAAAACTGCACCTTCTGTTCAAAATCTGGATCATTAGTGGATGCATACACGTTCATCAGGGCGATGTTATTAAACGTGCCTCTTAGTCGTACGTTACTTAATCTTTCATTAATTGGAGTAAAACTAATCTTATGACTTTGCATATCCTTCCTTATTAGCTATCCCGTTCCAGCTTCTATGGATCCTGATTCTGTCCCTTTGTAGTATAATGCAAACGTTCCTTTCTTCAAACAACTAGTGCCCTTCCACCTCAGTTCTGGCAGCAGCACTACGCTCAGTTGTGATTTCCCAATCTGGTCGGTCAATTCTTGTAGTTTTCCTAGTTGCAACGTCTTGACGTTCCGTGTTCCCAAAATCAGTTTCCTTTTCTTTTGCTTAGATCTTTGTGTAGCGACATTACTGTTCCGAGGCATAGCTGAAGGTTTAGCAATTTAACATTTTTTTAAAGTTGATGGGGGGTTGACACAACTACCAATCCTCCCCCTATATCCGGGCTTGGGGACCGGCAACGGTAGGTGCTGAAGTACTCTATTCTCCAGTGCTCACCGCAGGTGGAGTTATTCGTACCTTGTACTTTCATAAATTACTCTTCTTTTATATATTTCTATTGTGAACATTTATCCCATTCTCTCGTGGTGTTTGTCTTGTATGTACTACCAAAAAGTGACTGTGTATGCATTTTCATTCATAAGACTTCAATAGTTTTCATTTGTTCATCAAATATTTAAAAATAAAATTATTTTATACTGCCAAATGTATTCCACTGAATACAATTTTAAAGGTAAATTTTTTAAGCAAGTAAGATCAAAATGAATTTGTCTCGCATGTTAGATGTAATTTCATTTGGTGAGTAGAGGTATTCCATTCGATCTTACAGCCTAGAAAGTAACAATTTTATTACATTTATAATAGATCACATAATATTTCACATTTAATGCATTAAGAACAGATTTATCTCAAGCCTCTACTTCTCATTTGAGGAGAACCACCATCTTCTGCACCGTTGGGTGTAGTTTATGACCTCCTCACCAACTCCTTCTCTGCGGGTGAGGGGGAAAGGGATTTTCGCAGGTGCCACCGCTTCACTCTGTCTTTGAACTCCTGTGGGGCTGTGCATGCCGCTCGCGGGTTTCTGTCCGCCCTGGCGTCGGCGCCCGCGGACGGTCTCTATGGAGCAGGCGGGCGCGCCGGCCACTGGGCGAACTTTGCGCCGGGCGGACCGATAAGAAGCCCCGCGAAGCCCTTGCGCCGCTGACGAACTCTCTCCCGCCTGCTCCGCTCACTGGCGCTCGCACCGGGCCTCCCACGCGGCCTCGTTCCACCCTCTGCAGCAGCCCCGGTGAAGGAGGCGCGTGGCATCGACTGTTGTCCCTGCAGCGCCTCTGGCCGGGAGGGCCTCCGGTTCGAGTCCCGACGGTTGCGGGATTCTCGCTACATAGCCAGGACGAATTCGACCGCTGCCTGGACGACAATTCTAACGTTCGGCTGCTCCGACCGGTAGTTTACCGTGGTTCCTCCGATCAGTACCATGCGAATGCCGGAGCAGTACCCTAATGAATGGGCGACGCACTGCGAGTGATATTTCCTTCCTCGACCTTATCTTTTCCTCATCCTTACACTCACATGCACTAGATTACCATACATGCTTCGAGATCAATCATGAAATTTGACCGTGTCCCGACTAGGGCGGTGCCCCGCTGATGAGAGAAACCTTGCAAAGGAAAATCCTCGCAAGTGCGTCGCCGCCGGATCTCACCAGCCGGCGGTACAAGATCAAGGCCGCATCCCATCTGCATGCACTACACTTACGGGGACAATGACCTCAGCCGCTCTCGCGCCTGGAAACGCCCATTTATCAATCAAACTTCAATTTTATATTTCATTGATTTGAGATCCAACGGCCGAAGCGGTGAGCGTTAAGACAACCCATTAAGCCGGAGACACACGAATGCAGTTTAACGGACGGTAAAATGTGCCTGTTGCAGATTTTATAGAAACATACGGCAGAAGAGGGCGTGACACACGCGCGTGCTGCGCGACGTCCGTTATGCTATGCTTGCTTTGACGGAATACTGGCGTCCGTGGAAATATGGACGTTGTAACGATCGTCACGCGACGCTTCAAATACTTCAAAACATCCGTGTGGGACTCATTAACTAAATTATAATATTGAAAAGGCGAATGAGGATTCAGAAAATTGCATCAGCTTTGTAGACTGTTTTCCTTGAATTTTTGTTCGATGTGCAAAGGACACACAGAAGCAAAGGGTGGTCGTTCGTTTGAATTGAGAGGGTGAATCCGCCCTTTGCCCTGCCCTCGGATGTTTGAATAAGGAGTGAAGAGTTGGCGGTCATTGACGTCGGCTGCTGTTGATTTAACGATGCCATCTCGTTCGACGAGACGTTCGGGCTGGCACTGGACACCTCTCCCCCGACCGGTACCATCCACTGGAAAGGAACAAATACATGACCACTATGTTCTGTCGAATTATCTAGGTGTAATCGGGAAGGAGATTGCACAGCTCGATTCCATTCCCGATTTCACCCCGCCCCGTCCCGTTTCGCACCGCCCCTCCCCGCCCCGCACTGCCTCTCACCGCCTCGGCCCACCCCGCCCCTCCCCGTTCGTGACTGCGAAAACTCATCATTTCCGCCCCGCCTTCCAAACCGCCCCCTCTCACCTTTGTCGCTTTTATCACATACAACCAACACCTTCCTCGCCCTTCCAAGTGCAACCCTACCCTCTCCTTGCCCCTTCCCAGCCCCCTCCCTCATATCCAAATTACGCTCTCTCTAAACCGCCACCGGTCTCCACCACACCCCGGTACTCTTCATCATCCCCCTCTTTACGGCGTCCCGTCTCTCAGCCACCACCTCTTCGTCCCGCCTCCGTCTCCTTTCGGCCCCCACCCCGCCGCCTGCTTTTACCATCGCCACCCCGTGAGCCGCAGAGGCCGCTAGTTCGCTCCCTAATCCCCTTAGTTGCTCGGGCGCAGAGGCTGAGGCGACGGCCTGGGCCTCTGATTGGAGGCGTCGAGGGGTACGAATTTAATTGCGGCCTCTGTCCCTCCTTCTGTCTCGCTCGCGAAGACGCTACTCTACAGCCCCTAACTTCCAAACATTGAGGGGCGTGGGCGGAGCCTGGTAGCAGCAAGTGCTGTTCTGTGTTCACATGCCTCAGTCTCGGAGTTGAGAAAAGGCGACATGATTCGTGAATCAGCTGGTGTGGGGCAAAAAAATGACTCGGTAGAAGTGATAGTGAAACTAGCGTTCAATTCTAGAAAATACACAATGCAGTTTCCTCTTTGGTTAGACTCTCTTATTTCTCGCCGGGGCTGTCAGTCATTCTCGCTGGCCCTATAAGGGATGGGATTTGTGGAGGAGGAGATGCCAACGAAAGGTCGAGTGAGTGCCCTGATGACAGTGATTTCATTAGGCAAACATTGATAAATTCAATATTGTAGTACTAGGAAGACGCGGAGAAAAAAATAACTTGTGCCATTCATGAAAATTCAGTGTGTTCAACGAAAATTTGACATGAAAATATACTAAACTATTGTGTTAACTGACATTGACTGTAAATATTATATTCTACTACCATTTCTGTTTAGTTAGATATATTGGAGAAAATTATTGATAACTGAATGAAATGTTGCTAGATTTTAATCCTAAAATAACATTTTTTGTTTATTTATAATTGTATCAACGTCAATGGTCATTAGCGACAATTGAATTTTAAATGTGGTTACAGGAGAGGTAGAGTTCAGTTATGGTGACATTATTATTACAATAAAAATGTACATACATGTTTGCATTGTTGCTGCGGAAATGGTTTTAGAATGCTTCAGATACACAGATTCAATATTTCAAAGCACATTAAAGTTGAAGTATGCGTATAAATATTACATTTTTATGATTGATTGGATCAAATGTAATATTTCTAAATTATAACACGTTTACAATTAGTAAGGTCAATGCTCTTGAGACATGATCTAGGGGAAAGTGAACACAAGGCTGTGGGTAAGTAACCCACGTATACCGTTAATGTTTTCAGTTGTGTTTAAGGCGTGAAGGGCATTCTAAACCTTGTTCTAAAACAATTGTACCAACGCCGAGAAGGGGCTAAGTAATACCGTGGGCAAATATGTAAAAGTACAGTACCGATATAGGTCTATCCGGAAGTCGGAGTTTGCGTAGGTGCTCTAAGAGAAGTGGTAGGTATCGCGAAAAGGCCTAGTACTATGTTAGACCTAGTTGAAGAGACTAGAAAACCTACTAGTATGGGAAAATTTTCAATTTTTAGAATTTTACTATTTAATTCGTTCGTATTAAACAAAAAAAGCTATCATCATAATTCGTGGCGCTGATGTTCTTTTTCTAGCTTCTATAATTATTTTTCGTCTCTGCAGCGTGATACCCAACATTTCAGGGTTCTCCGATTGCTTTTCATAATGCACGCTGGCTGAAATGCAATAGCATATTCATGCGTTTTAAATTCCACGAACTGTGATATGATAATGGAATTTTTATTCTCAACCTAATTCGCATTAGGTGATGCTTTCTGTGCGCTCATGGATTTCCATTTTTCACTTTCGTGAATGAAATCTCCATCGTGCTCCCATACCATCATATATAAATGTATAAAAAAAGTGGTTTGTGAACGCTTGTTCTTTCTCCCAGGATCTAATTTGATCCTTTCAGTTTTCTAGATCGGCAAAAGACATTTGTTGGTCGTCGTTGAAAATGGATGAACTACAGTGCGCGTCAAGTGGTATGTCGTACAAGCCCTACCAATGTGGCACTGACTGCGATATCTTAGCGAGAAAATCATTACCTCTGCAGAGTTGTTGAATGGGAAATTCTAGGGTTCGAGTCCTAGAAGAAGCGTTTTTCGTCAGAATTTAGGTATGTAGGTCAAATTCAATCACAGTCTTCAGGAGAATTCTACTGATCCCTTTCTCAGATATGTAGTTTCCTGTAGATTCCGGAGAATGATATTGTTTTCCTCATTTCTCTTCCTCCCTCCCCCCTCCCTCTCTCTCCCTCTCTCTCTCTCTCTCTCTCACACACACACACACTCACTGTTGCACACACGCCTACATTTACTTACATTACATTACCACACATGTCAGGAGACCAAACTGGAGCTTATCTAATCTAGTTAGTGCACCTCTGTCAGATACCTGGAGGAGAAAATCCAAAAGACGACGGTGGGGCCGGAAGTCACGTTTCAGTAGGGAGGAACACCGCCACTTTCCATCTCTAACATGCAATATGCTTGGGGATAATTACAAAAATTTGGAAACACAATTTTTTTATTCAGCCAGACACATCCTGCTGAGAAACTCCCTTTTCCCAGAAGCATGATCTAATGGGGTGCCATTGTATGGTGGCAATTTGCCTTCTTTAGGGGGGAGGGATGAAATGGCATTATGAGCTGAACACGTGTTAGAGGGAAGGCCAATTAGCGAGCGAGGTAGGCCACAGAGGAATACGGGGTGGAAAAGCGAGCAAGAGAGTGTGCGGAAGAAGGCGAGAGGCAGAAAGGTCCGAGCGACGGAGTCCGACTTCCTCATTGTAATCATTCATATGGCTTCGGGTTTTAATCCACTCGCAGAAAGAGGTCCGTCATCGGAGACACAGACTGGTGGGTCACCGGCCGAGGAGAGGGAAAGGGAGGGAGGAGAGGGCGTAAAAATCAATGTAGGGGAAGCGGTCGAAAGCGGCTTTGGCCCCGTGGGCGACCGTCGTCGTCGTCTGTGCCAGCTCTCGCCCCCGCCCTTTCCCTCACCCCCCGCCCTCGCCCCGGCCGCGGACTCCTTCCCCTTTTCGCTCCCAGAGGAGCAGTCGGCAGCGCCCGCGGACGGCCGTGCCGCGGAGGGAGGAGCTCAAGTCGACTGCTCCTTCTCTTAGGCCGCGGCTTTCCAAAAATACTTATGTTGTATATGATCTACAGACATTGGCACATTGAAGTGGTGATGAAGGTCTATACGGTTTCAGACCCTTCAGAAGCTGATGGTTCTTTATTTACTTGATTTACTCTTTACCAATTTTATATAAGAATGCAATTCAAGAAGTTCAGTTTCTGTGGTATACAAACACAAGAAGTGTCATAAAGGTCGCACACATAGAAGCTACATTACAAATCTCTCAAGTGTTATTAGATTAATGGGGGATACGCCATATGACGGCGATGAATGAACCTATCGTGTACAACAAACTGCCGTCAATATAAAGGTCCTTGTTTGAACCTTAACTAAGAAAAGTAATCGATTTTATTTAGTAACAGAATACTACGTTAAAAAAATTAAATAACACTTCATATTGCCACTTACGAATTTGTTTCCAATCCATATGAATGGAGGCGTCCCGCAACTGCTTTTCCAACCTTGTCCTCTCTGCACTGGAACTCTGACTCTGCCTGACAACATTGCAACTTCAGCCACGCAAAACGGCAGTTATTGTGCGCCATTAGTTAACTAGCGGGAATGGGAAGTGTACCAAAACTTTCCTTCTCTCACTGTTATGAAATGCATAGTTCGTGGTATCAAGAATTCAACGAAATGGAAAGTAGAATAAATGCATTGCTTTTATACGTTTTTCCACGTGAACAGTTAAGTATACCAATACCCTAAACTTATGTTAAGGATACTATCAAGATTATTTTTATTTTTAGCTCCTTTTTCATGTACCTGAGCATTAACATAACAGGCTCTGCGTAGCACAGGTATTTTGATTTGTTTATGAAATTATTTGAAAAATGGTACGAAAATTACTCAACCACTAATATTCTTTTAAAATTATACCTCCTGAATTGCATCTACTCCTCCGCAATTTAAAGATCTAAAATTGAGGGATAAATTGCATTGAGGAAAAAGCAGACTTGACTTGATCAGCGCTAACAGACGATAATGCTGACATGAGGGCGCAGTATCAGTAGATTTCAAGAACGAAAACTGGAAATCGTATCTTTGAGGTGATTTTACTTTTGAATAGTATTGAAAAGTTACTCAAGTGTAATTTTCGTGGAAAAAGACTTGGTACATAGTTCATTGGTTCACAGAGGGTTAAACCAAACACATATACGCTAAAGCATGCACTTATTCGGCTTAATTATGGTTTCTCCAAGTTATCGTGTTGTCGTTTGCCTTGAAATCCTGTACATCCTTTAACATTCTGTGCCGTGTAAATGACGCATAGTGAAAATACTGTGGAAAGTAATGGCTCCTGCTAACTTCATTGCGTCCGCAGCTACCCGCGTATCTGGAACGGGAGCGAAGGTCAATTTCATCGTCCCCTGATGCCGGTTTTACGTGCAGTTGATTAAGTATGGTTTTGACGTGTCACTTCAAAGCCCCCGCGCTGCCTGTGGAAAATCTTACGCCACAAATGCAGTCTTGCGCCTCTCCTGCCTCGTTGCCATGGGTGATTTTCTTCATTCCCACACTCTTCTTGAAATACACCCAAACACGATCTGACTACTCGAGGGAGCTACACTTTGTGATCGAGTTTGTCGCAGGCAAGTGGCCGTTTCTTTCCCTGCTCTTTTTAATAACACTCTCTGGGTTATTAGGTATACTCTCTCTTAAACTCATATTGACTTATTTTAATTAAGGAAAATTATAAATAGATAAACTGGTTTTTCAAGGATTTATGTACTTACTGAGAGTTTAATTCCCTTTCACAGAGTCATTCTTGCCCTGCAATGGTAAGAAAATGGTGAAGTATGCCAAAATTGTCAAACGTGTTGAGGTCATTCCTAAATTCCGAAAGCTTCATGACAAGAATATTCCCAAACCCTATTACTCTCGCAGAAGCTGTTTGCCAGTGGCATTCACTTGGGGAACTTAACATCTATCTTTTAACTCTTCCAATCATAATATTATTTTCGAGGGTAATGCGCTCCATTATATCTACGTGAGAGGAGGCGTGGTGTGTTTTTGACATGTGCTAGCTGTAAGTGTGATTGGTTCAGGTGAAAATAATTATTTTGTAGCAACTAGCAATGTTATTTCACGTGCTCAGAAGTGGCTCCAGAACATTATTTCAAATTCATCTATGTGCACACTTTGAATTACGTAGTACGTACTACGTTTGAATTACGTCGTTGAAGTACGCGTTTGCATGAGACTGTGAGACCTGCTGTAAAAAACTGCTTATTGCCAACGAATGAAAACTCAAAAGTAAACTCAAAAGATATTTGAGGGCGTGTTTGGCATTGTAAGCTGCTGCAATGTGCATCAGACTCTTTTATTTAATTAGAATAGAGGTAAAGTTAAATTTGTTTGGTCTATTTTCCCTCCTTAGGATAATAACAACCTGAAGTGTACTACAAACTAAATGATCAAATAATTGCAAAGGCGCACGATTTTGACGAACACACTAGATGACTTATTAGTTTAATTACTATTAATCAATTAATTCTGGAGTACGAAAGTAAACTATTATTTTACAACTTGGAGAGATATCTGATCTTTATTATGATATGTACAACCACCACGTAAAAACAAATAAAATCGACTTACATCTGCAGGTGAGAGCATTCACATTTTAAAACAATATTTCTCTTAATATCAGACCCTGTGTGTTCTGCCCATTTCTTCTCCAGCAACAGCTGTGCCTTCGCCCTCGATCTCTTCGCTTCCCCTCTTCCACTTCCCCGCCACCTTTCCGTCTTCTCTGTGCTTCCTCTTCGTCTCCGCTTTCGCCAACCCGACCGCGCCTACCCTTCGCTCTCCTCCCCTGCGAGCCCTTTCTCTTCGCTCCGCTCGCCAGCCAATCTCCTGGGCAAACACACGCGGTCGCCTCCAGCCCGGTCCCACCCTTCCCCCCTCCCCTCTCACCACCCCCTCCACCGCTTCTCCGCCGCGTCAGATCGAGTTAACTTGATGACGCAGCTCCGCACCAAGATGCGAGTGCGGTGTATCAGTAGTCTCGGCGATGAAACTGATGTCTGCAAAAAGCCTCAAGAAAAGCACGCTCGAGGACGGAGGGGTCCTGCTGAACGCTTGGAGATAAGAAACGGAAGTAGCTTTGCGTTTTCTGAAAGAGACACGCAGCAATCGGTTTACGAGTAAATGGCGCTTTGAGATGAAAGCGAAGCTTATTATGCACATGGGACCGCTGAGATATTGTCAGCAATGTCAAATGAGAAGAGATAAAAAGCCGTGATGGGTACCTCGTGGGCGTAGACTTTGTAGGCACCGGGCCATGCATTTGATATTTTCTTTTGAGAAAAAGGATCGTACGTTTATGAAAACTAAGTACTTAATGTAGTGAATATCATCACTCGTTTTGATTCAGAGTAAACCGAATGAACTGAATTCAAGTTGTGGAAACTGGCAGACGTCATCATTCCCTGATAGTTATAACAGCGACTTGAGCTTGAAAAGGTAATTAATAGTGCTTGGGATAGCGCTATCGTATTACATGGAAGTAAACATCCCTGGCCTGAGATGTTACAAGACCCTTCCTAAGCCTAGCACGTCTCCGGCCTCTCCGAACGATTTTTCAACAAACTTCATAACCTCCCTTTTTAACCGACATTTTCATTACGAAAATCTACTCATTATCATATAAACCACAACCCCACCAGATTCCCCAAAGATAATTTCTTCATTCACTCATTTCACAAACCATCAGCAAAAGCTCCTAAACACCTCACCCTGATTTTCCATTGAGGAGCCCAGTTGGCTCACCCTCCTTATATCTTTTACTGTGTATTATTATATAATATATGTATCACAACCATACAATTTTGTAAAGTGGCTATAGACGCTGTATTAGAAAGGTATTTATTAAAGAAAATACCAAAGTGAGGTTGTGGGACAGTAACGAGGCGGTGATAGCAAGCGTTCGCGGAGCAGGTGTTATCGGGTTGGTTACAGGAAAGGAGACAGTTGACGGAGCTGCCGCGCTGGCATCTTCGGACGCTAGAGGTTGGCACCGTTACGGAGAAATTGACCTGCGCTGGGGCTTAGATTCGGAGTCAACCGCAGCCCCTGGCCGCTGCAAGCTTCGCGCCGTCTGTTGGGACCGTAGCCCTGAACTGCGATTGGTATCCAGTATTTTAATGTTTCTCCTATATTTCTGTTGCCACGAACTGCCAAGAAGCAATTAGCGATAGACGAGGCCGGAGCTCGTTGTGGCATGTGACGCGGTCATGAAGTGTCGGTGCTCCAGGCCCTGTTTATACTGATGTTCAGTAATACCACTTACATGTATAAGGCTTTCTGAATATTGAAGTTATTTTTCTAAGCTGAATATATGTTACGAATTTGGATTCTTTTTTAAGTTGTTTCATAAAATGGATTTTCTAAATAATTAAAGATTCTATATGTAATTGTCTCCATCTGCTAACTTGCTGTAAAAATTTGTTTCACAAGTAATTAATTGAAATAGTTTTTACCTTAATAGATTTGGCCTATTTTAGCATCGTTAGCATGCTAGATGTAGTCTATTTGTGACTGGGTACTAATTGCGAGAAATAAATTATTAAATAATAATAAAAATATAAATATAAATGATATTGAATTTAATACATTTCCATTGCCATTTCTTGTAAAAAATTAAGTTTCTCAGATTGCAAAGCGTAAAATATAATGAATTTTTCTATATTGAATGTTGTCTATTATAATTAAAGGAATATTTGATAAGTGGCATTAATAGCATTTGTATACTGCATTGCCTACTTCACATTTATTCCTTAGTAGAAAATTTTTGTGGTTATTTATTTTACAGAGTAAATCGTGGTCAGTGAATAATTTTCCATTTTTTAGTATTGATAAATGTTTTTGTTGTTAATTAAAGATCAATGGTATTGTCAGCCTGTATTTCTTTACAACGGTCTAATTATATCTTCTTTCCTGCGGTCACGACTTGGTGTCTTTTTAAGCTTCCTTAAGATCAAGATCCGATTTCCAATTGTGTTACAAGATGGTGACGATTTTAAATTCTTTTGTAAACATCCGATCGGCAAACATCAAAGCCAGAACTGTGACTTAGAATTAAGGAAGACTCTAAAAATGTAAGTCCCAAACAATAAAACCGTAACTCCTTATCTAAACAAGATAAAGAAAAAATTACACTTGATTTATTTCTGACCCACACCCATTCCTCCCATTGGTGTGCTACTATCAAAGACTCTCACTGTGTTTTTATGTTATGCTAGGTCTTCGAAAATTCTCAATACCCTATTCATATTCAAGTTTTGCAGATATATCCACATTTTCTATGTAACTTCAATAAGTTATTTTGGAAAATTATAGTGAAAACTGATTTAAACATGTCAACCTCACGAGTATTTACAAGTTCTACATACGTGGTTGAAGTGTTGCAGGACAAACGGCATGATTTTTTGAAAACTACCCTTTGCTATGTAAATTTAATTTCAGCTCTATTCTATAGCAGGGTCTGGTGGCGCACTGAATGAACCTTTTGCACTGATGAATCTGCAATTCCAACTCTGGCAGCAGGGACGACGAATTACTAATGAGAGATTTATTTATATAAAAAAATATTTTACATCTTTCCCGTTGCGGAACGCTTGAATTTTAACCAGTGTTCTGCCCATCGACGATTGATGCGAATTTAAAAATATAGAAGTACAATAGATCTAGAAAGAACGAATTCGGTTATTACTTGTTGATGGCCAAACGATGCCCAAAACACGATTTGCTAGAGAATCGAAGATACAGAATTTTATCATTTTTGTTTGTTGTAATATTTCATAATTATTGTATAGTTTACGAAGGAAAGGATATTGTGGAATTACTATGACGTACACATCCTGAATGTAAAATTGTTATAACGCAAAATGTCTCGAAAATTTCTTCGTTGTTAGCGTAAGAATCGTTGTAAACTACTGCAATGAAGTATGGAAATACTATTTGATTTATCTTTCTTAAAAATATCCTTTTTGGGGGTTAATTATCAATAAATATTGTAAAAATTTATATTTGTCTTATGTAAGCCTTAGACATTACTACATTTACATTCATACATTTACATATCTCAACCGCTGATTGCCCATTCATACAAATACTACAATAGAAACTTGCATATATCTTTAGGGAATAATGACTGCCAATTTGTGAGTAAATAATCCAACTATCTCAACGGTATCATCTTTACCTATTTTCATTTTGAAACATTGACCAACAATGAAGATGACATCAACGTTTTTGAGAAAGCATTTTCATTATATTGGTACAGACCTTTAGTACTGCGAAGATTATCTCACTGAAAAATTCTAAATCACAAGAATAGACTTATGAAAATAATTTTTTATGATCTTGGGTGGTAATGAAGTGATTTTTAAGATGTTTTTGATGACAAAGAGTAAAATACAGCAATATTTTTCTTAACGGTGTAATGAAAATCTTGATTCGGAAATTGCCTTTACCTCGCTTGAATGAGCTGCTTGGAAGCTCGGGTCCCGGTGCGGGGGCGAACCGATATTTCCTCGTTAGCAGCCGCAAACAGCGCAGCTGCCGAGCGCTGGGAGTAGGGCGGCCTCTCGCTTTACACAGCACCACGCAACGTGCCTCCCAATACTGCTCCGCGCCGCCCCGCTCAGCTTCTCTCCGCCCCTCTCCCCTTGTACCCCCGCCTTCCCCCCTCCCCGCCCTGCCACCGCCACTACTTTTCACCCCTTTTCCCTCCCTGCGAGAGCAAGCTTCGCACCGTTCAGTGCCTCCTTCTCCCCACTTCGCCTTCCCCCCTCCGCCTCACCCCCTCCCATCACCCCTTCCCCCTCCCCTTGCCGTCTCCCTTTCCCTCTCCCCTCCCGCCCTTCTCCCACCTCCCGTCATCACCTTCACGCTCGGGCCACTATTCCTCACCCCGTTTTCCTCCCTGCGAGAGCAAGCTTCGCACCGTTCAGTGCCTCTCTCCCCACTTCGCCTCCCCCCCCCTCCGCCTCCCCCCGTCTCACCTTCCCCTCCCCATCCCCCACCCCTTCCCGTCTCCCTTTCCCTCTCCCCTCCCGCCCTTCTCCCACCATTCCCGTCTTCACCTTCTCTCTCGGGCCGCTATTCCTCACCCCGTTTTCCTCCCTACGAAAGCAAGCGACGCGCCGCTCCGCGCCACCTCACTCCACCTCATCTTAACCTCTCGCCGCCCCACATTTTCCCCTCTCCCCACCACCACCACCAGCCCCGCCTCTCCCAGCCCCTTCTCGCCCTTGTCGTTTCTCCTTCTTCCGCTTCAAACCTTCACCCTGTATCCCTGCTCCGTGAACCTTGCACCGTCCAACTGTCCGCCTCGGGCCCCCACCCTTCTCCTGCTCGCACCTAGCTTCTCCTCCTCCCCTTCCTCCGACTCTCTTCATATTTTCCTCCCTTCGCTCCGTCCTGCCCCACAGCCGCACCTGATAGGGCCCACATCTTCCCCGTCACATTGTTTCGCTCATCTGGCCTTAAATTTCCCCTTCCCGTGCTCCTTTCTCGTCCCCCCCGCTTCTTTCTGTTCCTCTAGGGCATTTTTATCTTCGATTTTCTTAGGCGAGGACAGTCTGAGGACGTCGCTAGTATGTTTCTTCATCTTCAACTTGTCCATTCACTTTACCTGCGTTTTTATTTTCTGGCGATTGCCTTGCTGCATCTGTCACTCTCATTCGTCTTACAACATTCTCGTTTCTTATTCTCAATTTTCCCTGCCTCCCACCTTCGCACAACTTTCCAATCTCCTTCCTTGCGCAACCTCAATTACCCCCCTCCCCAGCGCCTAAACAGTTAATTGGGCCTGGAATCTCCGCACATCCATTCACGAGCGGAAGCCAAATGGAATCGCCTCCTAATTCAATAAGGCTTCTCCTTCGGTGGGAGCTTCCCGAGGGAAACCGGGGAACACCATTCAGATGAACGAGGAGGGCGCCTCCGAATATAACTTTCTACTGTACTGACCATCAACAGCAAACATATGTATTATAATAATATGCATTAATTACGTTGTGACAGTAAACTGCCTGAATTTGCCTTTTACGAAGTATTATACTTCAGATACTGAGTCAATATTTCTCATCTCGATCAGAGTTTGCATCGTTTTCATGGATCGATTGAGCAAAAGCTGAGGTGACTTGTTTTGTTTCGGGGCAAAGTGCATCTTTATTGAGCGCACATTTGGTTTGCTAGTTATAGTGGAGGAATGACGGGGAGGAGTGTTTTGTTATTTGTTAGTAATACTAGATTATCAGGACTGTAGTTCCTTTGCCGTTGCAAATATATTTTCTATTATTCTGGTTCAAAACGTCCTACTTTTCAACTTTCCTTAACCACGATTTGTTGGTATCATTTTTCATAGTTCATCTAGGAAAAGTAAATGTGTGGCGTAGGGATTCTTTAGCATACGAAAACATGCTAATACTATACTACAGCCCCTACGCGT
Organism: Gryllus longicercus; assembly: GCA_038098605.1. Taxonomy (NCBI): domain Eukaryota; kingdom Metazoa; phylum Arthropoda; class Insecta; order Orthoptera; family Gryllidae; genus Gryllus; species Gryllus longicercus. The sequence continues at coordinate 2,403,593 of JAZDUA010000007.1, read as the reverse complement.
TCCATGTAGCATTTTAGATTGTTTACGCTTAATAAATCAAATCAACAGAAGAAAAAAGAACAAAGAGTACTGAGGCGCTGACTGGTGTACAGTCGTCCTCCCTCCACATAGAAGCAGTTGGACTGTGTTGCCTCGCATTGCCATCCCTTCCAGGCAGCTACCGCAAGCTGTATCAGGTGTGAATTCTCGAGTCTTAGGGAAAAACGTAATTTAGTACATTTTCTGTCACAAGCGTCAACATCCGGTGTCTCCCTCTCATATATTCTTAAACAGACCAAGACCATTCTTAAACAGATCAGAACGCTCTTTTGTCAATAAGTGCCTATATATTTCCAGTTTTGATACTTGTTCAGTAAATTAAAGATGTTGGTCTGAGAATGTTTCTGAAACTACTCTATTTGTATTTTGTTGTATTACTTGTGACTGATTTTACGCCGTTTCCAACATGACCACCTTTCGGAATTTAAAAGCCGTCATACATATTTCATCGTTTATTATTGTCATCAATCAACACGAGGTAATTTCAAACGAAGCGTGAGGAGTTTTGTGCATTATCATGTCAGATACCCAAACTGCCATTAATACTAATATATTATAACTCGACAAGAGATTTCGTTATCATTGTGTGACTAGAATGGCATTAACGTGATTGAAGGATATACAAAATTATATAATTGGCGTAACATACTTGAGCTGAAAATGTCTGGATCGTTTAGCGCCATATCATATACTTTTAACTATTATTGGTAAACTTTCACAACTCAACGTTTTCTTGGCGACATGGCATTCGCTGATGCCAAACTGAGCCAGCTGGACAGTAAAGAACACATGTACGGAAGAGATAACAGCGAAATCTCGTTGTTTCTCTGATTTGTTCACCTTGATTGAATGCAAATAGTGATTCTCGTTGGTCTCCCATGGTCGAACGACGTCGAGCTGTTGTGTGATTTCCCACTGCGCGAAGGCAGCCTCGCCCTCCCCCGCGCCCAGCTTTTCTCGTGGCACAACAACCCCCTCCGCCCGCCGACTCCCCCTCGACGGCGCGAGCGGAAGCGTAGAGAACCACTTCCGCTTCCGGTTGACTGCGTCGCTCTATTGTGAACGCTCAAGTAATGTTTCCATTTTGGAACACGACATCGGTTTCCTCGTTTTGAAACGTTATCAACGAAATAGAATTATGGTCAATTCCATTGGCAGTGACCCTGCCGTCGCCGCGTTTCTATTCGCTAACGCCACCGCCATCGCCTGTGCCACCGCCGTTCCCTCCACCTCTGCCTCCACCGCTGTCCTTGCCTCAAACGACACCTCCGCCTGCACCTCCTCTTTTGTCCCCACCTGCGCCTCGACTTCTGCCTTCGCGGCAATCTCCTGGTTCTCCCCATCTCCACCTTTTGTCTTCGTCTCCACCGCCTCCTTCACCTCCTGCTACACTTTCACCTCCACATTCACCGCCATTTCCGCCTTCACTCACCTTCGTCTACGTTCCCACCTTCGTCTTCCCATTCACCTCCGCCGTCATGTATGCTTCCCCCTCCGCATTCGCCCATGCCTCTCCCTACGCCTTCCCATAAGCCCCTTCCTCAGCTCTTGCACTTGTTTTGGCTTCCCACCGTCTTCTACATCATCTGTCTTCTATTCTTGGATATATTTAGAACAGCCTCTGACGTAAATCAGCTGTTGGGATGCCATTCAATCGAAATGTTGTACGTTATCACAGTGATATCACTGTGGTGACCTGTAATCTCCTTATTGGATGACACCGTAACAGTTGATGATATGTGAAAGGCAGCTGTAAATAAATCGCCGTATACGCGTTCACCTCCGCCTTACCTCTCTTCCATGCCACCATCTCCTCACCCGCCTTCGCATTCACCTCTACCATCGCTAATGTCGATGTCTCCGTCGCCTCAGTATAATCTCTTCCGCTTTCGCCTTCATCTCAGCTTTCACTTCTGCTTCCACCTTCATCAATGTCATCGTCTCCACAACTACATCCCTTACATCTTCACCTTCACCTCCCTAACTTATCCTCCTCTATCTTCCTCACAAACGTCCCCTGAATCTGACTTCGCCTCAACCTCCACCTTATCCTCTGTCTGCACTCCTCTCTACCCATCCGCCCCCCACTTTACCTTCGCCAACGTCCTGGGCATCTTACGAAGTTGCGGAGTCTCGCAGGCTGCCAAAGCCCTAAATCACCCTGCTACGGTCGAAACAACTTAAGACGCGTCTTTACGCCGGGAGGCCTGCACGAGCCTCCACCCTCGTCCCTAAATCTCTATTAGAGGAGGCACGGTGACGAGAGGATAAACAAGAGGCAGCGGGAGAGGAGGAAAGTCATCACACGGGATGGGCGCGCGTGGGAGAGGGAACCAAGCGAGGAGGAGAGTCCGCGCCAGCTCCAACGCGATGCGGTGCAGAACACATTCTTAAGCGAAGGTCAAACGGCATCCTTTTTGTTGCTCACACAGCAACACTACATATTGTCGTGTATGACGGAAACGACCAGCTAAGTCAGCATAGAATAAGTTGAAGTGTGAGGTGGGTCGGTGGCTCAGATCTCGCCTTTCACCAAGGAGGTCTGGGTTCGATATCCGTCGATTACCGGACAATCTTATGTGAAATGTGTACCGACAAAGCGAGTTTGCCTACTTCACATGGGCTAGTACAAACCTTCCCTGAACCATACTCCTATCCTAATTCCCTCTCAATTTTGGCCACTGTGTAGTGAAGCAGGAGCGCGTGTGCTACCTGGTGGTCTTCTGAACAACGACGTACGCTCTACTAGAACTAAAAGTACAGACGTATAATACTAACGGAAGATTACTCCAATAAACGTATGAAGTAACGGAGGATTACTCCAAAAAAGATCCCAATGAAGGGCTGGAAGATTCGTTGCGTCATAATGAAGACACAACAGATGTAAAAAAACCTCTTGTTGCCTCTGCATCTAGAAATTTTAAGAGGATATAAGACCTTAGTCCTAAAAGGTATTATGAACAAGGCATTGAAAACTTTAATTTAAATATACTATTATCTATGTATTTTAAACTAAAACCAGAAGGTTCATTTTTAAAACCGTGTTATAAATACGTCAATAGTTAGATGAAGTAAAAAATTTTGATGTCGATATTATTGTTTTTCTTCTCTTTTTTCTTCTTATTATTACCATTAATAATATTTCGTTATATTTTATACTTTATGTAAAGAGCTAGCCATGAGTTTTGAACACTACGGGAGGGGAGAATGTCTCTTAATTGAAAAGAAATTGGTGGAAGTAGAAGTGGAAAGCGGATGAATATTCATGTACCCAACCGCCGCCGAATCAGCCTCCTCCCTCCTACCCCCTCTCCCTCCACATTACATTCCCTCTCCTTTCGCGCACTCCGTGAGCCTACCTCTCGCCGTCTTCAAAGTCAAATGGTTTGCACCACACAGAACCCAACAACGCGTCCAAATAGAAATGTCGCTACTGTTCGCGCGAGGTCGGCGCGCGGAAGTGCACTTTGCAGGAATTTATTCGATAAGTTTCCACCGCCTCCTTGCCTCTACGCGAGGAAGAAAAAAAGTGAGCGGCGCATCTTCACTTAATGTTTACTCTCCGAGGGATTTTTTTTCTGTGTGGAAACTCTTTGAGTTATGAGACATCGCGCGAAGTGCACGAAGACTCGCGAGGCGGAGTGGGGGGAGGGGTGCGAGTGGGCGTGCTATTTGAGGGGCCTTTGTTGTGTTGCTCTTAATCCGCTGGCGGTGGCTCTGGGGAGCGCAGATAAGCTCACAGTTACTTGGCACAGAAAACGCAGTGGATGCGAAACTTTGGTTTCGTGGACAGAAATTGTGAACGAAGTCGTATACTTAGACGTTAGGGGAATGCTGTGCCTTTGTGTTGTTCATTTATTCGTAATTATTTTTTATGACTGCATATTTATTAATAAAATTCTTGTTTATAATTCATGCTCTTCATTGCACCCAACTCTTAGATATTATTGAACGAACATTCGATTATTTCTCTAGAGATAACGCTGTAATTGTCATTGATTTTTCACTACATTGTGCACTTTTCCCCCTAAACTAAGGCTATTTTTGAAGACACCTTTTCCCATTATTATGACCTTAAGTTCTGAATGCCCATCCTCAGCATAAGGTAGTAATAAACTATTCATGGGATGGTGTGCTGACATTGCAGGATACCAGGAGCGTTTTTTATTTGTTTTAGCGTTTCTAACACAGAGCCACACCAGCCTCTAAGACCCAGGGTCCCATTCGTTCACAAAAAGTGCTTTCTTTGACCTCATTTACTTCTGTGTTACCTTTGTTAACTTTTTTGTATAACACCCTATTTATTTCCTAAATAAACACATCTGAAAGAAAGAACGAAATTCAGTGCAAAGGTTCTATTCTGATATCTTCAGGAGCACTGACAGCACGGAAATCCATTCTTAAGTTGTTCGTCTTGTTTCATCTTCCTTACACTTCTCAACGTCGACTTCAGCATTATCTCAATAAACCCCTATTTCCCCTGCATTACACATTGAAACTATTGATTCTGGAAAGCATAAGAATGAGTTAGTTCTACCTTGGAACCACTGTGGAAGTCTGAATTCCTCCTAGTTGCCTTTCCTGCTCTCCCTATCACTTTCGAACTCCAACTCAGCAGTATCTCAACACTATCAACTTCCCACAAGTAGAATGAGAGTAGAGTGAAGTATTTGATGTTTTGTATATATTATACATTGAAAATGGGAAAGAGAGTTTAGTGATGTTGGCCCACTGCGACAGCCTAAGTAGCTGTCTCTGCTCTCCATCTCGCCCTGATGCTTCTTCATATTACTTCATCATTAACTCTACAACGCTCTGCTGCCTGCGAGTCAATTTCGCCCAGAATGAGATTATAGTGAATGATTTAATTTTTCAGGCATTATATTAGGCATCTAAAGAGTTTACTGCCAATAGTTTTGCTTTGAGACCACTGTGGCAGCGTATAGAGCAAACCGATTCTCTCCCTATGTTGTTATCGTTGTTTCCGCATCCTGATGTTTTTCATACTCATCTCCCCATTATCTCAACACGCTTCGTTTGCTCGCAAGTAGAAGGAGAATAGAGTGAAAGAATAAGTCATTAGAGCCATTCTTGCTTAAAATATAGCTCTACTCTTAAATCTCCGAGTTTTCGTTTCATCATCAAAGCTTTTCAAATAAGTTTACACTCCGTTTGTACTAGGAAACTTCATTATTCAAAAAGGTCATGTTTCTAAACGCCTTAATCGGGTTCGGGCATTTTTATATTTAGTGTCTCCTGGCATCTCTCAGTCTGCGTTTTCATGCCAGAAGTGCATTGTCTTTCAACTATTTAAAATATCAGAAGCCGAGTATGGAGCCCAGAGAGATATTTTCTCAAAATGTGCACGAAAAAAGACAAAACGGTAATAGTTATAGCGTTAACAGTATATTCATGACGCGAGAAAAAAAGGTGAGAGGTTGCTTATTACGTTCATTTAGCATTTAAAAGTGTTAAAATAGTACCCATGTTGTCTTTCGAATAATTCAACCCATTTCTAGATCACTTACCTGCTTTTTATTTTTTTTGCTAAAATGCGCTTGATAGTCCGTTTTCGTTCAATAGTTTTATTTCTGTAAAACTCCTTGAGCATTGATCCCAGTTCCGGCACAAAGCTAGACTTTCTCAGAGTAGTTTGATTCAAAGCCAAGAATAAATTTAATTTGTCTCATTTCATTTTATTTTACTATTCAATTAATTACTTGTTTATCCAAGACGAACATTCGAAGTGTTATTTCCCTTGATTTATTCAAGATCATCTTTGTTTCTCAATCTTTTGTTTATTAATAACTACAATTATCGCTCTCATTTTGAGTTCGTTTCATTATCTTCTATATGTTTGATCCTAATACGTATTTATTACTTACTTGACATCTACATTTTTAAACAGGTTTATTAGCTCTGGGATAGATGCAGAGTTCATTGCTATTACATCAGCAGCAGACAACATTAGATATAAACAAAACATTTGAATACAAAGTTCAAATCCAGAAAACAGTTACCAACTGACAGTTAAAGAGATACGAGATATGGTTCGGCTACTCAAACCCTTGGTAGCAAATAAAATTGAGAACGCTAATGTTTCCGAATTTTCTTTTTGACATATCTATGCTGCTCCCCATCAGTAGTCATAGAAGCACAGATGCCTTAAATGGCCCCTCAGAACGACGTAACCGCCCGAAGCGCCCGCGAGTTCATTTGCAGCTGTTAAAGAGGAAGATGCGCTTATTCAAAGCGCTTTTCAGCCTCTCGACACCCAGCGGCCAGAATGGCTCATTAAAATGGAAGAATTCTCTCCATTCAACTCTGAAATATTGGGTTCAAAAGTTCACTATTGAAAGTGGTTGACAGAAACTAAAAATACAAGCAAATGTAACCTAATATATTTTATCATTTTTCTAGAAACTTTATTGAACTTAAAAACTTATACCATAAATTAAATGTAATATATTTAATTACATGCGTGGTTATAAATAAATATTCTCTAAAATCTTATTTCGTAAATAAGAAAGATGAATAAAAGAATAATAAATAACATATAACACATCTCTTGCCAACCGTTAACTATTCTGAAAACTATGTACTTTATTATAAACTAGATAAATGTGCTCTTGTAAGGTTTTTCATTTTCATAATTTATGCCAGGAAAGTTTTACTAATGAAAAACGGATATCTGAATTGCGGTTATTGAATATTAATTGTAAAATATGGTTCAATTCTTCCACATTTGTGCGCAATTAATGGTATATATCTCTGAAAAGTCTTATATTATAAGCGAAAGAATAATAGTTGTAAATCTGGTATGCGAATGCAATTTGACATCCACAATCATTGCCCCACTACGAGTACGTGTTGACTCAGGACAAAGCGTTCTCCATGTAGTTAGGAGTGTGTGTTAAAACTGTAGAATTGCAAAAGGAGCTACATATTGTACATGAAATTATTGCAAATCAAATATCAAACTGCCTGTTACTCTCAAATCTATCAGAAAGTGAGCTCAAATATTAAAAAAAACGAAACAAAAAAAATAATGCACCACTTATATCTATCAATACCAGAGTTCTAAAGTAGGTTTAATATTTCCTTAAAAAGAAAGTAAGTGAACTATCTGAAGCCACTTCCGTAGGGTAACTGTAAACGCAGGCCTCTCACGCCAATTTGAAAGAGGGTAAAGCGAAATAGTAATTAATAGAGCAACGAAGGGAAGTGATTAAAAACTGCTTGTGCCTCTTTCCTTGGCTCTTGCGCCCTCTTCGCCCGCGCGTGGGTGGCTGCGCGCCAGGCGGCGCTTGTCCGTGGGGTAATGAACCGCGAACCCCCCCTCCCCTTCACCCCCACCCCTTTCACTCCCGCCCCGCGCCGCTGCCAGGCGCACCTGCAGCACCCTCAGCCTCTCGTCGCTCGTCGGCCCAGAGCGTGAGGCGGGCGGCGGGAGCGGGCGAGCGGCGGTCGGCGGTCGGCGGTGAGCTCCTGTGTGGTTCGCCAAGAGCCTCTTTCCCTTCTGTCGCCGCGCGTAACTTCCGCGCGCCAGCGATGATGATGATGCTTATGCCGATACGTCTGCTTTCCCAAAACTCGTTCAACCTCCCTATAGAGGAGAGGATTCTGGCGGCCGGCTGCTCGGAACTGGCCGGTAGCTTTCCATGTGTGCTCCGTCCAATTCTCACAAAATGGCGGAGGAGGACTTGGACGAATGGGTCACATAACGCACCCAATTTTTCCTTTCGCAACATTGTCCCCCTGCTATTCACTCATTCTACTATTCGGCATTTATTCTGAATAAAACATAGAGGCACTGCAAGGTCACGAGCTGGACGAAGAGGGGTCATTTATTCCAAACAGGAGTTTCTTTACGACTCAATGTTTTATTATGAAGTTTCCGGTTGACTGAAAAAATCTCCTCTCCTTCGAGTTCTCCTCTCCAATATAGTGAAGTGTTACTATGTTTAAATGGGAGTGTATACTCGTATCCGTGGCATTACCACACATTTCGGGAGATCAGTCAGGAGCTTAGAGCTTATCCCGCTGCAGGAGATACCAGGAGGGCAAAAACACGCATATCGGTGAGTTCTGGCGACGGAGGAACACGATATATATAAACTTGTATTACACATTCGGGACTAATTACCTAAAAAGTTGACGCATCCGAAATCAATACTAACATACTTATCCCGAACCTCAAAGATCATGATGGGATCTCGCGACCTCCTTCCGCTCCTCTACTCTCAGGCACACCGGCCAGACCACGCCTTTCTCCGCTATAGAACTTACAGCGCAACTGGGAGTGGTCCCCAAAACTGTGGTTGCTGCAGATTTTCCATTTTTTTAATGAACTTTCACTGCCGTTGCGATGTTTGAAGGCCGCGGCTACACATCCATGGTGCCGACTGAAAAAAACAATCCACTTCTCGAGGTCCCAAGGAGTGGTTTCTCTTGAATACTCATATGATAAAATTATTTGAAAATGAGAACAAGCAACACTTCTAATGCAAATTTAAGGAGGAACGGAAAAAAATATGCATCAAACAACGAAAACGTTCTTCCACTGTCGATTTGTTTGGTTCACCGCTTAGTGAAGATACAGCACTGTATATGCAATTTAATGACACCCATGTCACATTATAAAAAAAGCTTTTGAATTTTGAAACATTAAAGATATGTACTACTTTAATGGTTGCGTCTGATCATCTGTCTATCGATAGACGTGGTGGAACGGAATTGTTAGCACCCTCGCTATGCTCTCGTAATTACCTTTCAGTTTGGAAAAATATTTGAGAATGAGAATGCATGCAAAAGCATGCATTGTGAAAATGGATTCCCAAAAGAAGTAATCCATCACTGGAAGCGAAAAAATAATTAACAGAATTCACATGTGCGAAAGTTTTGTGCGGGTTCTTTTGGTATTATATTATTACGTTGCAACGAGAAATAATATAAGATGATGGTTATGCATTTGTGTGCATATTTAACATTCTTGTGCACATAATACTATCTCTCTGGGAATGATGTACTTCTTTGATCGTCAAAATCCTGTGAACCATTAGGAAATCGTTTTAATTTGATTTAGAGGATACATTGTTGCATTCTGATTTGTTTTACAATTTTCATTTAACCGAAGTGTTGTGTTAATGTTAACTGACAAAGACTTGTTCACTCGTATATCTGGATCGTAGGTCTTTATCTTTTTCGCTTATAAAAATTGGTACGACTACACTCACAGTCCAATATTTTTTTTGTATTACATATTTGAGAGCCAATATAAAAAAAAGGTTTCTCCACAACATTACCTCTGATTTTTCGACCGTTGAACTTAAATAGTCTTCACTGGAGCTGTAAGATACCACGCTGCAAGATAAAAATATTGAATTCATTATTTAGGATATAAAGGGAGTGGGACATGAGATGTGACCCCTGGAGCAGTCAGCTGCGGGGGGCTCTGAATGTGTACAGGCTCCTACTGTAGAGGAAAGCCCAATGGTATCGCTTGGGAGCTTGCAGGTTTCCATCTTCCACGGAGAACCCCCGCCCGTTCGCCTGACGCTTCGAACAACCACTCTCCCCGTTCCTCGCTTTCTCTCTCCGCTTAGCCTCCTTGACCACCGTTCTCGGTCTTTCGACTCCGCTCCCCTCCTGCGCCGCTTCAAACGCGTAGGAACCTGCGACCCCTTATGGAACATATTACAGCTTTGAGTAGAGGCCCCAGAACTAGTATAGTTTTTTGCAGGGTCTTCCCTTGTAATTCTTTCTCCCCGCTCCAGATTCCCTGTCCATTACTGTGGTCGCGCTACCAACTTCTATCCCTCCTCGCCATCTCCAATCCTAACTTACGATCAGATATACAAAGCAGCTTTCTTTATATCAATGCAAGCAGAACTGTCAATATATTGCATTCTTCAAGTGTTCACTGACTCATACATACACACACACACACATTTTTCCCGACTTACTCATAAGTAACCCAGCCTATCAGAATGGCTAAGACCTGCAAAATAGCAGAGTTTATGAACTTTCTCAAAACGTAGTGAAAGATACTACTGTTGGTCTTCTTTGATGAGACACGAGAGATTGAAATAATGAAACCCTCTAACGATGTAGTACGTGCCTGTCAGAGCAAAGATGCAGCTGTCGGTCCATAGGGTTGCGAGTGCCTTGCGATTTTAGGACCTTGCATTCCGTGAGATCCCCGCGAAACTCGACTCACATGAGCATCCGACTATCACTTTACGTGGTACGGAAATGGACTCACAAGCTACATAGAAACATAAGCGTACAACGATATTCAAACAAATGAATATCAGCGTTGTATTTCCCCCCTCCTGCCGAAACGTTTGAAGAATGCCAAAAGAAACAAGCAGAGCGGTACATTAATGTATGTTTCTTCAGGCTAGACGATGGTGCTGGGTTAGTACACTGTTGATGTGCGTGACAGCTGTCCTGGAACCTAAGCCCTCTATGTGGCGCCATCTGTATATTTGGACTTCCCCTCAGCCTCCACCCGCGAGAATTGACAGCTCGCGAGGGGAAAGCAATCTTGGTCATAAATAATACCCTGTTCACTCTCCCATAATCCACGGCTGTCCCTCCTTGCATATGCATTCCTTTATCTTCTGCCGGAAAAAACATCCCCGCCCCGCCCCGCCACGTTGAATTTCACCTTACACAACCCTACTTCGCCCAGCGCAATCATAGCCCGCCCCGTACAACATCACCCCAACTTGCACATTCCCGCCCACCAGCACACTAACACCCCGCCAACACCACTTCGCAAATCGTGGCCTGCCAACCCAACCCCGGTTAACCAGGCCCTCCCCGTCACCACATAATCACGCTCCACCCAATCCTATCACAGTGCTGTCCACCTGTTCCACTTTGACTCCCTCCATACAGCCTCCCCTTGCTCCTCCTTCTACTCCCGTCTTCTTTGCTTTGTCTCATCCCATCTCATTCTTTACCGCTTTCTCCGATATCCACTGCCGCGCTCGGCCGTACCACAGCCTGTCTCGCTGGTGGACGATGACCCGTGATTATGCATTACGTACCCCTCCCTTCTTCCACCCTTTTCTTTGCGATGAGTCCCATCCCAATTCCTTGCTGTTTTGACAATCCCTTTGTGCTTCCTTCTCCCCACCCGACTCATTGACGCTTCTACCCTTCCAGCTGACCTTTTTAAAGTTTTTCTTGTGTTGTGCCTAATCCTCAAACTGAGCATTGTAAAATTATAAGAATACGTCGATAATATCAGTTTTCCCGACCTAGGAAGAAGCAATTTTCGATATTTGTAAATGGTTTAGTGCTTTGCATGATGTAATTGAGAACTGTGTATGTAGTCTGTTGAGTTGCAAGTTACACTATTTAATCCACTTAAAAATTTAAAACGTCTGAAATAGATCTTTCCAAAGAGATATCTGCGTTGTATTTAGTATTAGGTGAAGGTGACAGCGGTCGACCTATATTGCTCTCGCACCCTCGTCCCACTCTCGCCGCAAACCTCACTCTCGCCTCACACACACTCCGGCCCCGTCCCCCACAAGCCACGACACCCTGCCAACAAATCACCTCGCGTTGCCAGGGAGCCAACGAATCATCAAAGCGCGTCACGTCTTCTATCAGCAAACGACTCAGGGGTATGAGATTTAACGTGTCATTTCATTAGATCGACGCATGCAAAATACTGTTGCGTGTCACAAGTATATGATCTAATAACTGAGTTAGGGAATGTTTGGAAGATTTTACTTAGCAAGTGCGCTCTTTTCGCTTCCAGTTCATTCTTTCCTCCATGTACTGGTGATGTCCGGCGCTCCTTATTTCTCTTTCCAGCCTCTATCATAGTTCCACCTTTTTCGTTTTTATTCCTTTTCCTAACCCGCCTTATGGTCAACCTCTGTTCCTCTCATTAATGTCTCTACTTTTCCGGCACGTGGTGAGCTTCCCAGAACTCCCTTTTCTTCGTTTTACCTACGTTGCTCAACTCCAATCACACGAATCAATAGTCCGGGAGAAATGGCTCAGGGCATCAACTGATGTCACTGCAGTCTCTCTGACCGGGAGATCCTAGATTCAAGTTCTGACGGCGGCAGAAGTTTCGACACTAGCTTGTCAGCTAGGTAGAATTTAGTCGCAGTCTAGAGGAGAATTCTACCAGCCGACTGCTCTGATCGGTATTTGGTTTCTCTGATTAGGGATCAGACAAATGGGTCACGGACCGCCCGCGAACATTCCAACCTCTTTGTTGTCCTCCTTACACACACACACACACACACACACACACACACACACACACTAACATTCTCGTGCATTACTCTACCGCACATGCCGGGAGGCCTGTCTGGAGCTTAGAGCTAACCCGGCTAGGCTGGTGCTCCGCTGTTGGGAGATACCTGGTTGAGAGAAAACCCTGCTAGCCGACGATATGTGGGCGCCGGATCTCCCCAACAAGCGGGGGAAGGCCACCGATACCTCCCGGACAAAAACATACACTATACTTACGGGAACAATGACCCTGTTGACGCGCCCGGAACCACTAACAATCAATCAATCAATCAACTAACCAATTCTCAGCTCGCAAAGAAAGGTTATTATTCATCAGAACACACGTGTTTCTTCCTCCTCTTCAACCCGTTCTTTTTTACTTCTTTTGCCAACTTTTTGCCATTTCTCGCACAGTTCTCCCCGTTCTCTATTACTGTCCCTCCGATTCGGGACTGCCCATGTCACTCCCCCACCTACTCAGTCAAAACGAGAGTCGTGTCGAAAGTAAATATATAGCTAACGACGTTTTCTAAAACTAATATCTTTCATGATCGAAAATTATCATTACAATTATTATTATTATTGTTAATAACATGTTTAGCACGTACACAAATGCAAATATGAACTGACGAACTTTTCTCTTAAACGCTAAGCTTGGAGTAACACGTCTAAAAAGTTTAATTTTGTACGGGTATAGAACACAAAACTCGAGTAGAAGTAACTAGAGTTGAAGCGCGTCGAAGAAGGCTCCACTCGGTCCCGCTTCCAGAGGTCACTTTCAGCTCGTTGAACACTTCTCTTCTCTCCAGAGCTTTTAGGCGACTGCCCGTCCGCCCGCAGACAAACTTTGTTTAAAATATCTCGTGCTTATTTTCAGATCCGGCCGAATCCCCGGCTCAATTAAAGGGCTGTGCACAGTCTAAGGCCGCGACTGTCAACTTTTTAATCCGCGCTCCGAGCAAACAAAAGCCAGCGCCGGCGTCTTTTGAGGAGTGGCGCATTGAAAAGCGAAAGCGACAGACGGCCCCGTCGCACAGGCGCTGGTGTTGCGCAATGCCCAGTTCCAAGCGGAACAAATACCCTTCCCGGGAAGAGCACCTGTCTCTAGCGGCCGCTTATGATCAACTGCGCGGGGTTTCCAGGTCTCGCGTAAGGAAAAGTAGTCCGGTTGTGCTGTGACATTTTGCATCACGCACGCGAATGGACGCGCCCACATACACACGCATGCACACGTTTTTTCACATACCCACACACACCAAGGGAAAATCTGGTTTTTCACTAGACTTTTCTATTCATTTCTGGAGCTAACAGGTAGTATTGTTATTACTGGCCTAGTACTCGAGAAGTACCTTTCCACATACTTTTTAACAATAAAAGCTTTGTTAATCAATTCATTCCAAAACATTTCGTTCAATTTAAAAAAGGTTTTGTAAATTTTGCAGAAAATGCAAATAAAAATGTTTCAAATTATTGAAACCATTTGCAAAGGCTACAGAAATAAATTTAAATTATAGGACAAATGCTACCAGTACATAAATCAGTATTGGAGATTCATCATCTTCTTGGTTACAGGGGTCGGTTCATTGGAGCTTTTCTGTCGAAAATTTGTCGTTTTCTGGCGTACAATTACAACTCTTTTTATTACGAAGCGTTGTAGGTCTTTAAACAGATATTATTGTATGTCAATATACGCCAGATTATAGTATTAAAAGTATTTAGTGACAATTAGTTTCCCAAATCGTAATTTATAACTTTTGATTACGTATTACATTTAGATAAGTATGAATGCCAAGATTTACAAATTTTAATCAAATCACATTTCGACAATACATTGTTTTCTTCGTCAGATAAATCGGTCTAATATTTAACCAAATGATTAGTTGCATACACAATAAAAACTGTATATAAAAGAAAATTTAAAACGTAATTAAATACAATGTGAATCAATGAGAAGGAAGGAATACGACTAAACACGATCCATTTTACATCACGACTGCAAAGGCACGGAAAGCTATGAGATCAGTTTGCCGTAAATGAGTAGACCTACTAATTAACTATAGTTTTCAAGAAAGTGAATGGTTTATTTTAAAAAGTACATTTTAATTTACCTTTAAAATTATTATCTTAACTATAGTCATGCTTCATTACTTAATTGATCGCATCCAGTCAATCGATGGACAAACACAGTACTTATGCGATGTAAATGTTTTGAAAATTGTGATTTACAATACTGTATAATGCAAAGCAACGAAGGAGTTGCAATCATGGTGGCCATGTGCGAAAAAATAAACGTATTCCTACTTAATTACTTCAGTTACAGAGGGGTTAAATGTAGATGGTGAAATGTATAATGATTCTTTGCTACATCCATCTAAATTACGATAATAAATCGATAGTTAGACAGAAGATTTATTCTTTGCAATATATAATATTACATATTACATTTTTTTAACTGTTTTACTGCGCGAAAAAAACAACAGAAACACTTCTTATTTAGTTTTTGATTTAAGCAAACAAAGTAGAAAAAAACAAGACAGAATTTGCTTTCTCTTCACTCCAAGTACTTATCAATTAAGATTTTTATAGAGTGGCTACATCTTCCTCACCAGCCTTTGATAACATTTGATTTGCTACTAATTGTCTATACCAAAAACAATTACGTCTGAACTGTGGTAGGGATATGATGGCAAAATTAGGGTAGTTATGAGCCGCACTAGCACGAAGACTGAAGTCCATAAACCTCTTCAGCTGTCAAATTTCACCGTATGCTTACATAACGAAACAAAATACAACCTGGACTACGTTAATACACGCTCATATGGCTCCGGATAAGAGAGGGAGGCTACAATACCTAATAAAATAATATATTAAAAATAGAATAATTATCTTTTCTTTGTTTAAAAGCAATAAATGTGCTAAATATACTAAATAAGATGTGAAATAAACAACAAACTAATGTATTTAATAAATATACTACATTGGAGATAATGGCGTACATAATGGCTCGCCGTTTGGTCAATCAAATCCTCCCGATCATTCTACCACCGGTAAATCTTTAAATGAAGTTATATATTACTTTTCAATGGATACTCTCATTAAAAGTTTTGTTAAAAAAGTTATATTAATCAGTTCCAAGAATTGATTTTTTTTCAGTAAAAATTTCGGATCCCTAGTTGTACGAGGGGATGTCGGCCGCGGAGCTGGAAGTTGTCGAAGACTTGAGGGGTGCGGCAGAAGCAGGTTGAAAGTGAGGAGGGGGAGAGAGATAGGGGGGAGAAGGGCACGATCCAGGAAACTAGGGCGCTGCTCCGCCCGCTCTCCTCGAAAGATGAATCGACTCTCTCGAACTTTGCCAACTATTCTTCATCCTCTCGGATGGAGCATCGTCCGACAGAGACTCCAACGCCCTAAAGCCTCTGGCGAGGCGGCGGATCAGTTTGCTCACTGCGACGGTATCATTGGCTAAGACGCGTAACATTGCCTGTCTGAAATGACATCAACATCGCCCTTGACTTCTCAACAGTGATGGTATTCTATTTCACACGCGCCCAAAAGTAGTACTCGATGTCAATGAAATGTCATAATCAGCAATTTCGAATGGTAAGGTAAATTATCTAAACTAAATAAACAATGAAAATGGCAATGTTTAGAATAAAAAGCAACTAACAATCATTTCGTTAGAAGGCTATTCTATCAGCCGAATCATGCTACTCTATTACGTATTTAACATGTAGCTCTTCAAGGTCCACTATTATGTGGAAAGAAATTTCAAATTTTCAAAATCTATGTAAAAATTACTATTTGATGTTCTGTGCAAGTTAATTTTCCAGGTCTGTATTTGTGCGCAGTCTATTAAAATAGTTTACACAATACCCACAGTATCGAACCTACAACATGTGATGTAATGCACGGTTCAAGACCTAGCCGACCGAGTGATTCATGTTTTCATGTTTTCGGGCACGTCGACGTCTATGTTCACTGGCTCCATTGATGTAACGAGGTGTCATGACTTCTGTGCTCACCGGATCCATTGACGTAACGAGGTGTCATGACTTCTGTGCTCACTGGCTTCATTGACGTAACGAGGTGTCATGACTTCTATGCTCACTGGCTCCATTGACGTGACGAGGTAGATAGCGGTGTTCCTCGTCCGCTGGATGATTTGATCCGGCACCGACCTACACACCGGCTTTCGGGTGAATACCTCCTTCAGATATCATCCACCTTCGGGTCACGGTCCCAGCCCGGACCTGTTAAATCGCGGCTGCTTCCTTACACACGTATAGTGTAGTGCGTGTGTACATGTGTACGTAAGGGAGCGGGGGCGATTTCAGTTCTCCCTCCCGGCGAGAGTTTGTAGCCGCCTGCAGTGACGCTCTCAGGTCTCTCGCTGTTGGTGCTGCTAACGCGTTTTCGACACTCCGGCTGCCTCCCATTACTATGAATCTTCTTGGAACTGCCATTAAGAGTTGCCCGCTCGTATCCGGTTGTTGCCTCGCTGCTTATTTTTTAGATATCCCTTCTCCAGTAACCCTGGTTGTAGCCGATAGAGTTTTTGGAATGTGGTAGAGGGTTTTTAACTTAAATAAACTACTTCAAACTAAACTATATCTAACTTAGAGCTATTTGACCAAATCCGTTTTGGTTGTATTTTAGTTGAACAATGTACTATGTAATTAGGTAATGCTACGTAACTAGGTATTAGGTAGTACTACGTAACTAGGTACTACTATGTAATTGTGTCTTTAAAAGATCTTTGTTCTTCTACTTTTATTTTTGGGTCTATTCATACATGCGCACGTAATTTTTGTGTGTACAGAACATATTCACGCACTCATACACACATACACACCACTGCACTATTTACATTTTACACACACATAATCTTGTTATTTGCCATAGCGTCGCCTCTCGTCGAGTACTACTTCAAGCAAGCTGGCGGTGCTCAGAGCGACGGCGCTTGAGTACGCCGCACCGTGGCACAAGAACGGTTCTGTCCCCCTCGCCGCCATTCTCCCCCCCTGCGGCCCGTTGTGCGCGTTGCTCGCTTGGCGCCGCTGGCCTCTCCACCCTGGCGGCCGACCCGCTCCCGCGGCGAAGCGCGGTGCTACTCCCGTGCCGCTTAACCCGACACCGGCGCTGCCCGCCACACGCGCGCCTGTTGGATTACACTCCGGTTCTATATATGCCACACAGGAGAGTCAGTGGAAACCGAATTAAATGACCTAACACAGATGCGTACCCGTAGCTCTTTGGGAGATTTGGGGAATGGTTTGGGTTAGGTTTGTAAGACAATAATTAATTAAATTTATAAGGACGAAATGCAGGGCTAAAATAAGTTAAATTAACAAATAATACATAGTTACATAAGGTTCCAGTTACAAAATGCGTACTACATTGTAAAAAGTACATGATATCCTGTCCTACCTACAAGAAAACACAAACATTGCAACAGTTTGAGGATGTTGATAAATTCAGTCATCTTGCAGGTTAATTCTGACGCATTGATTAGCACCATTATGACCGAATCCGATGAAAGGTAAGATATCCAGCAGTGACCTCTGCTTATGTGTTAGGATGTCACCGTCCCCTCATTGGGATTTTTACACGCGCGCACAGCAAAAACCATATTAATGCATGGCGTGACTGTTATGTATTCAACTTGATACTATGCGCAACATATAAATGACAGTCTGGTTGCGTAGGCTTCCGCGGCCGGAGTTTATGTTGGCTGGGCTATCCGGGACGAGCCGCGTCAAAGTCATGGTGACTGACGTTTCGGCCAGCGTGTTGTGGCCTTCTTCAGAGCGTACTGCTGAAGGCCACAACACGCTGGCCGAAACGTCAGCCACCATGACTTTGATGCGGCTCGTCCCGGATAGCCCAGCCAACATATAAATGACAGTCTGATTAAAAGTTTTTGGTTTACGAAGTAGGGCAGAATTCTGTTCAATGTTAGCCATATTGACAACCGCATGCCCGAGAAATGCACGCCGTTTCTAAGCAGTAAATAATGTACTGTGCTCGGTCATCTGCACTGTGCAATGTTTTGTTTTCAGAATAGCGACACGAACTTTGCCACCTACTTTTGTAATAATAACTGAGATTTTTACTCAACAGAGCGTGTTATGTACTGTTGAGGTTACATTTTTCTCTGTCCGACCACCGTAACGATTCTCATCAACAAAGTTATTAATATACTACAAAAAATTATGAATACTGAAAATAATGTTGTTTTTCCAAGTTTAACAGAGTGGCTCGCACTTTTATGTCCGAACTGGTATTCTTTACGAGACACCTCCCTGAACTGGTATATGTTCCGGAACAAAGCGGCTCACGTCGTCGCCCCATGATTTAATTTGCAACTACATTTTTCTCCTAGAGCGGCGCTAGTGCGAGGGGCCAACGCCCATTTTGTACGAAAGAAAATTCAATACAAATCTTGCATGAATTCAATACAAGCGTTGCATGAAGCCTAAGGGCATTTCAGATGACCAATAAGTCGAGATAAACGCACAGGATATGTAGTATTGTACTAGAATAGTATTCGGCCGGTTGATGCGAGAAATACTTACGCGATCGCTACCCGACGGCACCTGAAACACAAGCACCGCATCAGTCATTGGAGGATGTGGGAGCGGCAGCGGTGACTCCACATCCTGTGGAGCTTGCGAGAGCGCTGTTCTGAGAATCTTCCTGCAAATGCATGTGACAATCTAAAATTCACATACGAAAGAGTAAAGCGGCATCGATAACAAAACATAGATATTTTCGTGTTTTCAAAATTTAAACATCGTTATTATTATTATTATTATTATTATTATTATTATTATTATTATTATTGTAGTTGTTGTTAACATAGCTTGCAAACTTGTAGCATATCACTTATTACATTTACATTTTAGGGTGAAGTTAATGGATTTACGAGAGATGAAGGTTTCGAGGTGGTATATAAGGAACTGAGAATGTCTAGGTGCGCAATCACATCTGAGAATCTCCATGCCGGGATTGGAACCAGTAATATTGGTGTTTCACGTATTTGTGCGCACTGGTTCGGAGCCCCGTTATCGCAAGACCTCAAGACCACAGGTGGAGCGAAAATTACCATCTCTTCTGAACATTTAACGTCGGCATATCACCGATACGGATATACCGGCAACCCTTCAGTATTAGTCGATAGCCTGAGAGCTTCTTTTGATAGCCCTCTCCTTCGCATAGCTCAGGGCTGTGAACCCATGGCGTAGCCGGTAGCTATCTAAGGGCCCTTACGAAACTTCAACTGTTTGTAGTACGGAGGAAAGGTGGCTGTCAGGTGACACGCTCTTCGTGGTTCATGACCCCTTTGGCAGCCCAATACTCTCCTTGAACAAAGGAGACCGATAACTCCTTATCTATTTGTTACTAAGGCGGGAAAGAGACCGGAAAAAGAATGTTATTTCCTTAGGTTTTTTAGGGTTTCTTGGCAACTGGAGTACGCAGAAGAGATTACAGAGAAGCTAACAACCAGTCCCGAGGCGGAATCGAAACCTCTTGACCCTTCGAGTCGATACTGAAGCGCAAACTTAGCTACTCCGGTCGTCCCTCTGGAGCGTCCCTTTTTTGACTCTTCGACACCTTTGCCAAGCGCCTTCGCGGGAAGCGGTGGCTGCAGCAATGTCCGTGTCCGGCGCGCGAAGCAGTCTGTTCCTCCCTCGAGTGGAAAGGTGGGCGACGACAACGGGCGAATCCGATTCCAATAAAGTTTAATTAAACCCTACAAGTCATTCTCTGTCTACTTGCAGTTCGTGAACACGCCTGCCAACCCGCAGCGAGAAATTTCTCATTTCCGCGTCGCCGTCGCCGCCGGGTTGGAGGTGCCTCAGGAACATTAAGATCGCCCCCCCCCAGTCCCTCCGCCCCCCCCTATTCCACCCCCATCCCTCTTCCGCCTCTGACGTCCGCTCCGGAAGAAAGGCCGCCCGCGGTAATAAGGGAAATCCGCGCAGAGGACGCGGGGAGGGGGGAGGGGATGGGAGGGCTCTGCTGTTGATAAGACGAAACGCAACGCAGGCAGGGCAGACAGTCGAAATTACCTCCCCGCCCCTTCGCTCCCTCCCTCCGCCACCGCCGCCGCCGAGCAACTCTGCATCCGCAATGAGGAGCTGGCGGTCGCAGCCCAGAAGGCGCCCGGAGGTTTCGACGCCGAAAGTCACAGCGAAAATCTTTGCGGTATAAGGTTATGAAAGGAGCTGAAAGAGTGCTCTGTGAAACAGGCCGCCTTGGGAGTCGACGGTTATGGTGAATGTACTTTAGCAGTCTCGGTTTGAAAGTTCACGGCTTCGAATATCACCATGAGCATAATTGTTTGCTTACGTGAACCGACTGTGTTGTCTCAGAGCCAGCATTATGACCTACTCTGACCGAGTGGTCCTAGGGTTTGAGTACCGACGGAGGTTGGTTTTCGTCGCTAGCTTTACAGCTGAGTAGAATTCAGCCGCTGCCTAGAGGAGAACCCTAGCGACTGGTAGCTATGATATCAAGTTTTTCTGTGGTTTCTCATATCATTACGAAGCGAACGCCGGAGCTGTACCCTAAAATCCAAGCCACGAGTCGCGCGCGATCTCTCTTCTCTATACTCTACTCTCGTCGGGAGACCAGTCGGGAATTATAGCTTATCCGGATAGGGTGGTGCCCTACTGGAGGTAATATTTAGAAAGGGAAATCCCACTCTCCCCGAAGTGTGGGTCGTTTCCATATCTCATCAACCAGCAGCGAAGTAACACCGCCATCTCCAGGATAAACATTCACCATAATAAAAGAATTAATGAACTTGGAAACTGACGCGCCCGGAAAACCAATCAATGAATTGTTTTCACATTGTTGCGTAGTGGGGTTTTCATAGCCACCATGTGTGAACCCTCTTCTTTCCATTTCTCCGACAGCACCTCTCCCCCCCAAATGAAACAAAATGAATTCTGCCGTTACATCGAAACGGTGGGGAAACGGACTCCCCAAAAACTGAAAGTGAATTATCAAGATAGGCCCGAGAGCTACCTGAAAATGTGGTGAAGTGACTGTTGCATGGAGAACGGTCTTAGCGATTCCTCGGAAACGGGAAGTGCGAATCAGTGGGCATTCTGGACAGGGTAACGTTCTCCGAAATGAGTGGCTCCGCAAAATTGCTATTAATGCTAATAACGCTAACTTCTATGTTAATCTACACGTATCGCCGCTAGACACCTTGGAGCTTTACCACTGTGGCAGGAAATTGATTCTAGCGTATGTGTGATTGATTCCAGTACTTCTGTCCGTTTTAACTTTTCTTAGAAAGGAGAGTATTTACCGCTACGCTGAAAATAATTTATGTTCACTCTTTTGAAACTAGTGTCCTGCAGAAGCAACTAGATGATAAAGAACACACAAAATTGTTTTCTATAAAGAAGAACGCACACTGCTCAAAAAGAAATAAAAAATCTCGAATATTACAGTAACTAATTAAATGTTTTAACAAAAAGCCTTCAAAAATACTTCAATAACTAGTAAAATGCTGAAAACTGTATAAAAATCGTTTCTTGTGTTGAAAGTTTATTTTATGTCATTTCTTTCATGCCCAGCTTTGTTCAAATATGTTCTTTCAGTATCTGGCATTGAACTTACGAATGAAATGTAGCTGATAATGTCATACTCACGTTTAAAAGTTCCCAACACCCAAAGGCTTTCTTTCTTCCTCCCATACGGGATATGATCTGATCTTATTGCAATTTCAATTATAACCACCGTAACAAATATTTGCAGGTATTAATGCTAACAGTTACATTTTAGTACAGCTACGTTTTTACCATTTTTGTTAATATGCACAAAAATCCACATAATATATTTCCGTTTGAACAAATGTTAAATGCAAAGAAGCTGATCACTCAAAATTCGTTCCCAAATTCTGTTACTACTTCTTTTACAACTACATTTGATTCTTCCCCAGATTTTCTTAACACTTCCATATTTCCCCCCCCCGAACTTTGAAGAGATAAAAAACTTCACACGCTCAGCCTAATGTGCTAACTTCTATTTCGGCAATTAGTCTATTAATCGTTTTGTATGCGAATCTAACGTTGCCCTTGAATTTAACATTAAATGGAGACTGTTGTAAATGTTTATGTGAATAGGGGTGAGTTAAGTTTAATAAGAATAAGTTGTGGGTCACATTCATTTGAAAATCGGTATTTGCTCACTTACGTAAGGATGTAAGAGTGCGAAGTCGAACATAAAAACGGTCATTCATTCTCTGGCATTACTAACAGGTTTTTTTCTCCATACTCACTAGAAATACTTCAAGTTTAATAAGTTCCGAGGCAATACTGTTGGTAGGCATTTGCATATTAATTTTTAAAAATTTGATATTTGAAATCTAAACTAACATCAAACTGCAGCGCGATTCACTTATCAAAGAATTTGCTTACTTAAAGATGTCAACATGAATGTTGTGAAAATTTTGAAAGAAACTTATGATGTATTAAGTTAAAAATGTCTTTGGGAACTGGTGTTTAATTAACGCTATCTACATAGATCGATTTACGAGGCGTTAGTTTAATTCCTGATTTTATCACTAAGATTGCAGTGCCAAACACGAAGAAACACGTTATTAGAACTTTCTTTGAATCTTCTAGCCGAATCCGAAAGAAACATTATTAGTTCCCCATCAGGAGACCAAGACGCATCGAATGACACCTCAGACGTCTCGATTGATGCACGGGAAGTGGTCTAGCCGCGAGTGACGGAACCGCACACATATGCACAAACGCACATATGCACATACACACACAGTATATTATGTATACATATCACAACTTTACATATCATGAAAATATTAGTTGCTGTCCTATTATTCATCACATAGCAAATATTTAATGCTCGACGGCCTCGTGGAACAATGCCGCCATGTTACAAGGAGTGCGAGAATTGAGTTGGCACGGGTTCTACGAGAATAGGCAGGACAACACAAACGTTTCAGTCAAAATCGAAACTGTTTCATTGTTTTCGGGTTTTGCAGGCTTTAAGGCTATCTAACAAAACTACTGAAAGCTTCACCGCGTTCCATTAATTTAAGGGTGCATTGAAAGATAATATATAAATATATATATATATATATATATATATATATATATATATATATATATATATATTTATATAAGTTAGCAACATTAGCCTATAACCCTTGTTATTAGTGACCAATTTGCATCGTTGCGTTTTATACTAATATTATTCTTTTAGATTATATAATATATTATAAGGTTAAATTATAACGCAGATATTTATTTCTTTTAGCAGTAATATTTTTGTCATAATTTTGGGTGAATAAGATATTGTTTCAAAACCTGCGGAATAGTGCAAGGGGGATATCAAGAAGTATACATGCTGGGATTAGGTTTGGTGATTACATGATCATGATTGCTCGCAGTAACCGATTGTGAGTCATATAATAATATATTGAACTCTCCTACTGGTTCCATTAGTTTGTTGTGTAGTTCCTCTAGTTTTTTAGAAGTTAAATTGCACATTAATACCTGTAATGTTGTTATGTTTGTAATAATTATGTTTTGTTCAGAAGAATGTCATCACAAAATAAAATAATTGTATGTGCCTCATATCATAAGGGTGTGGCGCTTCGTGCAATAGTATGCGAAAAAAAATGTTGTGTGATATGGACGACTATCTTTGCATATCTATGCAAAAGATCTCTACTCATTTCAGATCGATTGAATATCAATGTTAAAATTCTACACGTGTGTCTGTTTGCATTTGAAATGGATCCAATTTAATACGTTGCTATCGGCAAACTCAACAAAAAACAAAAGTAGCGCTCCATCACAATTTTTTGGTGACCTGGTAGAATTAAGAGATGCTGTAATTCTATTGAATCAAAGAGAGTTCAAAGGTGCTAAAGTTATATAATAATTAATTCATCTTTTTTTAAATTTTTGTATTTACGTTTCAAGAACGCTGTGCTGAGAGTTAATGTAGTCGACAGGCAAATGTCTTTTCGTTCAAAGGCAAATTGCTCGATTGATTGATCCACATCATAAACTTGGGCAGAAGATGAGAGAACGCAAACGCGGAAGCGATGAGTGACAGAGAAAGAAATTTTCCTATAGTAATATTAAGCTGCAAAAAAAGGTACACTCGAATCGAAATACTGACCGTGAAATGCATCCCAGTAAAATAAATCAGTGTGGTGTGCAAAAATTGTATAGAAAGGTTCAGTACACAAATGTATACAGTATATAGTTCAGTACAGATGTGTAAGTTAGGCCATATTATACGTATTCTTGGTATACATTTTTAATATTACATACTACATACTATAAACATTACACATTATTCAACTAGAAAATAATTTTACCCAATTTTGACAAAAGTAATCGTTTCAACTCGTGTTTGAGTCGTCTTCAGGTCTACGTATTCTTGGTATAAATTCTTAATATTACATACTACATACCATAAACGTTTCACATTATTCAACTAGACAATAATTTTGCCCAATTTTGACAAAAGTAAACGTTTCAACTCGTGTTTGAGTCGTCTTCACGTCTTTGGAAGGGGTTGCAGGGAAATTCCTTGGTGGTTTTGTTGATAATGTATTCTGCTCTACTTTATTACTTAGTATCCTTCTAAATGTAGCTCAGACCTTCATTGTAATGAAGTTTATCAACAATGCTTGCATCAATGATCTTCTATCATCGTTCAGTATGCAATTGTCGCTCTTAGAGCGATAGTTTCAGTCTAAGGCAGAACAGTCAATATGTGGAAGGAATAATTCATGCTCTTGCTTTTAAGAAAAGACATATGTGCACATGTATTAGAAATAAAATATATAAATCGATATTGTGTAGAGTGACCTCAATATGGTGGAGGCGTAATAATTTTTTGTGTTCTTTTTTAGGTGAGCCCCGTTATATACAGTCGAAAGAAAATGGTTCCAAAAGAACAGGCTCTTATTGGCAGGAGGTAAGAATTTTGCCCATTTTTTGCAGCATTTAGCAGTGCTTGATGTATAGTTTACATTTTTTTGTTATTTAAGGTCGCATCAACTTCTAGGTCATTGGCGATCACTATTGCGTGTAACGGTGTAGTAACTATGGAGATGACATGATATGATAATAAGGGATGAAAGGACGAACACAATACAACCATGCTCGAGGCGGGACTCAAACCCGCGATCCTTCGGCCCAAGTTCGCTAAGGTACAACTGCCTTAGTGATCTCGCACATCCAGACCGGCAGTTAATATTTGATGTCTTGCGAAGACAATATATTTGGAATTCGTTTGAATAAAATTTCACTGACAAACAAATAAAATATTTGTTTTGACGCGGCACAGTAATAATAATAATAGTAATAATAATAATAAATATAATAATAATATGATAACTAGTGGTGCTAATATAGCACGTACTTTCTTGCCTTTAGTAATCGTTATGTAATACTATTTACATCTCAATTACTTTCCAAATTAACACTTCTCAGTCATCATGTTTCGTAAAACCTATTTGAAATAGAACATTTGCTACAAAAATTTAATAGTTTCAAGCAATAATTTTTATTCAAAACTTTAAATAAAAATATATTTGAGGCATTGAGTTCCATGTATAGGGTATGCAGTGAATTCCCGAACATAACCGGAGATTTTTTTAGCCTTACTATATTCTGCGTATCAGTATTTGAGGAGTGAAATAATTAAGTTAATAAATAAAACGATATTGATAGTGTTAGCAAACAAATGAAAATAGATAAAAAATATCGAATTAAAAAAATACTTATTAAACACTTTAATATTGTAGTATTTTCCAATTATACTCGTTTTAACACGAATTACACATTACTCCATGTCTGAACATGTAATCCAAATACTCTATACGTTTTCACACCGAAGAAAATTTCCTCAAATTGTCTTTAATGCTTCTGGATACTACTATTGCATTCAGAATTCAACATGTAAATCGATTACAGTAGGAATACCAGAAAACGTTCACAGAATACATTTCTTCTCTTATTACATCTCTCTCCTTACGTCAAACTCAGTTTTTATGTTTTTGACGTAAAATAAAAGTAGAAGTAAATAAATTAAAGAAAGCCTTATAATGGTTGCCTGTAAATGTTCAACAAAGAGAAGAATTCAACAGAATTTCACATCTCATTATCTTATATTGGGGTCGTTCTACAATGAACTTATGAAATATGCATCGATGCATTGTTTCCAAAGCCAGCGCATGTAGTAATAAAAAATATAAAAGTTCGTTAAAGAAAATGGTACTCAATTCTTTTAATTTTTCTTTCTTGTAAAGTATTAGAAATAATACTAGTGATTACCAAACCCAGCCAGTTGAGAGGAAGCGTCTGCAGTGGATACCTGCGTTTAAATGATAGCCAGGAACAGTAGTCATTTCTAACTTCCAGAAATGAAACATGCCATAATCAGGTATTAATATTTCTTGCAGGAAAGAAATAATTTGATAGTTCAAAGTTTAATTTATTACCTATCAATCTACTTTCTTTTCTAAGAATAGCAATAGCTTTCAAACACATCTTAACTTATGTTAATGAAGGGAAGTCAATTCGAAAAGAAAACAACTAGAAAATATCATCAAAAGCGAAGAAGCCGTTTTTGAGAAAAAAATTGTTTAAATAGAATTAAAAATTGTCTACATATTACTCAAAATTACAGGAATAATACTCACATTTTGTACACATTGTACATGGCCTGTTTCGAAATCTGTCTTTTAGGAACAGATCTTACGAAGGGAAAATATCTCTATCTTTAATAGTTTTTGTTTGTAGTTTTTTAGTTGCAGAAACTCGCCGAAAATAGTCGGACAGACCAAAAGACGTTTTGTCGACAATCGACTTTTCGCTATCAAGGACCCCAAATACGTTTATTGTTGCTGCACTACGTGCTAGAGGATTTTGGTCTACATTTAGCAACTGGATTTATCCAGTTTTTCGTTACCAGGGCCTTGTAATAACAGTTTTTCTACCGATAATTTGCAATTCTTCTGCGCTGCATTACATAACTTTCTCACTACCGCGGTAGTGATACAGAGAAAGTAATAATAATAATAATAATAATAATAATAATAATAATAATAATAATAGTTAATGTTTATCTGCACACTTATCTGTATGTAAAATATTTCAGAAGTTTAATTACAAATATTGTATTGTTGAAATTTTGTAGTTTCGTGCGTGCAACCTTATTTCCTGGTGATGATCAGATTCCTGGTGTGTGAAACTGATGTCATTTATTAAAGACATTGACTTAAATGGTTTAGTTTGGTAAGACATCAGTTTTTAATGATGTCACAACTGGTTTAAAAGTCTAGTGAAACGTTTCTAAGGCATAACTACGCCAATTTACAAACAAACGGTAACAATTAAGAAGATTTTCGTTTGATGAGATGACCTAATCGAGGTTAAATTCGTTGTACACGTACACACTCCAACATCACGTGCGAATCTAGGAAAACTATTTCTTTAAAAAAATTGTTCCTCGATAGAGCGAACCTCGCTTTCGGCAGCTTAGGTCGTGCGCCAACTGGGCAGAAAGAGCAGACGGACTGGCAGTGGGTGGGGCGGCGATAGGATCATCAGAGCTGCTTCCCAGTGCCTGCCCTCCGGGGGCCGTGGCTTACGGTTTGTGAAGGAGTGTCTTCCCAAGAACGGGGGCGGGATTTTGCGGACTTGCGGCCTCTGACTCGCACAATATTGTTCCGCCGTGGGGCCCTGCTGGTGGGAGAAGGCGGGGTGCGTGGGGGTGGTAGTGGGGGGGACGGCTGGCGATGTGTCCAAGGGCCGCTCGGCGCGTGAGAAACACAAGAAAAGAGGATGCCACGGACGACCACTTTTTGCCTCTGAGGGTCAAGGGGTCGGACTGAGCGCTTCGCCAATCCACGTCCGTGCGTCAGAGAGACTTAAGAGTCGCTTCCACCGCCCTTTTCTCTCTCTTCGCTCCCTCCGCGGCCACAACTCCTTTACTCCCTCTGCCACTATGCCACCTCTGCCACTTCCTTCCGTTTTCACTATCGTCCACCCGCATCAACAGCCCCTTTGGCCAGCCATTCCAAAACTTCCTCCGCCTTGCCGCTCATTCGTCTCTATTGCTGACCCTCCTACCACCCCCTCCGTTCACATCGCCACCAACTTTCCCCATTCACACGGTACTACGGTTTTAATTTCCCTGCCACCCCCCACCCGTTCTCAATGTTAACTATGCCTCGCCGTTCTGTAACTCCCTCTCCCCTTCAGTTTTGTTTCCCGCTACCCCCGGCGAGTCCGCCGTCCCCTGTGCCACCACATCCCTAATTCGCACCGTCCGCATCAATGCCCATCCCACCACTCCCCAAACCCCTTCACACACCACCCTCCTCCAACTATCAACTTCCTCCGTCCCCTCAGCTACCACTGACTCTAGCATTCCTACTTCTACTGCGCACTTTCCCCTCACACGTGAACCTTCCCATATCGCTCCTGCTGCCTCCAGCCCTTGCCTTATCCATACCATTCGCCCTGCACCCTCTTCTGCCTTCACCACGCCCCCTCCCTGTCGTCACTCCCCACTTTTTCCACCGTTCCCTGCCCGAATACTCTCTACGTCTTCCCTACCCCAACCATTCCCCCAGCTTTACACCTCACCCCTCCCGCGCAACCACCCCTGCCCCATTCTCTCCCTTACCCCTGCCCTCATCCGCACTTCATACCTAACCCCTCTCCCTTTTTTTACGTCTTCCCCTCCCCCGCCTTTTCCCCTCCTCCCTCCTCTTTCCCTCCCTCACCATCCCCCTACCCTCAGCCCTTCCCTTTCTACAAATTCCCTGCTTCCAGTCTCCGTGTGTCCCGGCGAGTCCTGCGTCCAAGACTTTCACCACCAACGTCGTTCCCATCCTTCCCTACCCACTCCTCCGGTCACCCTCCGGTACCCCCGCCCAAGCCGATCCGCTGCCTCCCTCCACCCCCTGAGGTGTCTGGGCCGCTTCGCGTTTGAAATCGAATTTCCCCATTTGCATTCCTTTCTTGGAAACTAATGTGGCTGAAACTTGAGGAAATTGGGGCTTCTCCCGCAGAATGCGTTATGCTGGATTTCCAGAAAGTTCTCCGGATGAAGGAACGGGAGGGAGCTGTCGTCTGATCAGATCCTTCGTACAAAATTTCTTTGGCAGAATGTTTTCTCACCATCTTCTCCTTTAGTTGTTCTTCTTCCAGTACCTACAGATCGTACACATTTGAGCTCACGGACAATTACATGAAATTCCTCGTGTAGACTCGCAGAGCAAAACACTGTGACTCCTCTGTTTCAATTTATATTCATTATTATTGGAGCCAGTAGTCTTTGGTTCTTAGGGAAATATTTAATAAGTGTAAATGAAACTGGTGTAGCTGAACCGTTTTCTTATATTATTTAGCTCCATTTTCGTATTTCACATCTGTAGTTACATATTTGATGTATTAAAACCTTTGTTCTGGGCACAGAAGTTCAAAATATGGGAATTTATTTTCGGGAGCTCTTAAACGTTCTTGTAAACTTTTGGTTCTGTCGCTTTAATTACGCATAGTATGTCTTATGTTATCCATTTGATATTATTTTTGTCAGTGCGTTACTTGGGGCCCAATAAACCAGTGTCAATATGTTAGATTTGGGTAGAAACTGAAACGAGGAATGATACACAAATTTTTCCAATTGATAAAAAAGTATTTAAATATGTACTCGTTGTATCGTAAATGTTCTGAATATCTCTATAAGGAATGAAATGTTTTGGGTAAATGTGAGTAGGAGACATGGAGTAGAGAGCAATTCGATATCTTATAGATTATCTTCTAGATATCTTATAGAAAGACAAACTTATTTTGTTCCTTACCGACATTCCGCGATTGGGTTATCATAAGCAGCTTGGTGACATTATTTGATGGTAAGGAAAATTAGACAGTTATTTTATAAAAAGTTATGAATAAAGGCCAGTGGACGTCCAATGCAAAGGCAGAACCCTTTTTTAGGGACTTTAAAGATGTGCGCAGTTAGCTACATCGTAATGGATTGTTGATGATCTTAGCTTGTGACTGGCAGACTGAAGAAAAGGACCTGGAGGAAAAATCCATAGTATTTCAACTAGGGCGTCACACACAAACAAAAAACGTCATATCTTAAATTCTGCAGAAATGAGATGAAGGTATGGACGGACGCGAATGTAGATGTTTCTCATGGAAAATCTCCTGTTCATACCGTAAATAGAATTTCACGTCGATGCACTTTATACCCGACAATTTTTGCGCGGGATTGTAAACTGCTCTCCAAAGCTCATACCAATTCCCTCTGGCCTCCCAACGACGTTCGAGCCAACTCTTACCTCCCTCGGTTGCTCAGACCTCTTCCGTTCCTCCGACCCTCAAACTAATGCTTTCCTCCGTCGCTGTGACCATATACCTCCCTTGGACTCACAGACCAACTCCTTCCGGTGCTCATACTATCTCTTGCTTTCTCTCGACACTCAGACCAACTCTTGTCTATCTTCGACGCTCAGGACTCTCGACTCCCTTCAAAAATGAGGCAACTTGCCTCCCTCCGACGCTCATACCATCTCTTGCCTCCCTCCGACGCTCAGACCTACTCCGTCCGACGCTCATACCATCTCTTGCCTTCCTCCGACGCTCAGACCAACTCCGTCCGACGCTCATACCATCTCTTGCCTCCCTCCGACGCTCAGACCTACTCCGTCCGACGCTGATACCATCTCTTGCCTTCCTCCGACGCTCAGACCAACTCCGTCCGACGCTCATACCATCTCTTGCCTCCTTCCGACGCTCAGCCCTATTCCGTTGTGCGTCTCTCGCTCGGCAAGCCTTTGACTTGCCTTCGAAATAAATTCTTCTGCAGGCGCCCGCTTTCTGTGGATGCATTGGTGTATATGGAAAGAACGACCGCTGATTTCCTTCGCGCGGGAAAGTTTCGCGTCTCCTTTTGACGGGGCAATGTATTATTCCGGCGACGTGGCAGCGGGCTGGGGGTGAGGGCTGGGGCTGAAGATATTGCGTGAAGCCCTATGGCACAGGCGGCTGACGAGATGCGATATGCGACAAACGGCGCTCTAGAACGGAAAATTTGCACTGTAGCAGCAAATGATTGAGAATAACAGTTACGTGTGGTAAGCAAAGAAATAGTTTTCTCATGGCAGTTAACACAAACGTCTGTTTACCGCAAGACGGCACCTCACACTTTCAGCTAAGCTTTTCCACGACTTCTTGTGACCGACACCTTCCTTCCCTTACATACGGCTTAGGCGAGTTGGACCATGTTAGAGATCGTCTATCTCCTTTTAGTGAAGTGTGTTTTTACCGCAGCTTAGGAGAATCGTCTCTCTCTCTCTCTCTCTCTCTCTCTCTCTCTCTCTCTCTCTCTCTCTCTCTCTCTCACGACTCTCTGTGCGTCTTCCAGGGGAACCGATGAATCGTAATTGGCACCCGGAGCGGAATATCTTTTTCTTCGCGGTTCACATATCTAAATTTTCCGAGAAATACAATAACAAGTACATTATTGATTTGAAATGCACGCAAAAATGAAAAACAATTGTACCTTGATTATTTTGTAAGTCACCCATCGACAGTTTCGATTTTGACAGAAAAAAAGGTTTACGCGCTAATATTTTATTTATGCGTGCTACGTTTTGGAAAACTATTTTATGTGGCTTTGTTTATCAGTATTTTTACTGAAAAACATCACTAGCAATATATGTAACGTGTAATTTAAAGAAATTTACCCGATTCCCATAATCAGTATTTGCTGTGTTCCTGAATAAACCTAGAGTTACATAAAATACAGTTATATATTCAAACAGCAGTACAGTCGAACTACTGTATGATAGGGGGCCGTGTACATAAGAAGACGGCGTGGGCGCCGTCGAGCCGCAGAGGTGTCTCCCAATTGGAGTGACGTAGCTCACGGAGTAGGCGGGTGCTGGCCTCGGCCGTGCGATAAGTCTGTGGCCTCTTGGCGAGGGGCGGACGCCGAGGCCGCGTGGCCTCGGAGTGGCGTGGCGTGGCGAGTCGGTACACCGAAGGCCCTGGTAGGAGGAGAGCGGAGGCGGTCACGAGCTAGGCCGGCCTGTACACTGGTTCCACTTTGGGAACACTGGAAAATGGAGCGTCGGGCCACGCGGGGCGGGTGCCCGGAATCCAGACGCGTATCGGGGACGAGCTAGGTCCGGCCACAATGCAGAAAAAACAAAACAAATACCAAACCAGTGATCGTTAGCAGCTATGTCCCAAACCAGAAAACTGAAGAATATCCGGGGGCAAGAGCAGGTTCTAGTCGACAGTGAGAAAGATTCTGACTAGGACGATAACTTAACACGCAGCACTCTAGTCAAGACTGGCGAAGCCGGCGGCGAGCGCTAGCTGCCCGCCGACGGTGCTATTTTCCTGGAGGCGGCGGCGCCGCCCGTGACGCGCTCTATGTAGACGTGCGCGCTCCGAAGCGCACCACGTTGAAACTTCCGGGCGGGATACAAGAAGATTCAACGTCATTCAGAGGATATCGGGCGTTTTCCCATATTTTCATGCGTGAAACATTGTGGAATAGAAAGGGTAAAGCGTGTGAAAGGGTTTCTACCAGGATATCTCTTTCTCTTTTCTTCTCTCTATTTTGCTCTATCTTTTTCACTCTTTCTCCTTTTCTTTCTCTTGCTTTCTCTCTCTCTCTCTCTCTCTCTCTCTCTTGATCTTTCTCATTACATATCTTTGTCTCTTCTTCTGAAATCAGGAGCAAGAGAATTTTATTTATGCGTGCTACTTTCACTGGAGGCAATATAAAATATCAAATGTTAAGTGGCTTTCTTTCCGTAAGAAAAGTAAAACGCTAATAATGCTACAAATGTTGTGCTGTTCCAAAATTCTCTGAATCCAAACTACTCTGTATCAAGAAGTTGGAATGAATATTTTATTAGCATATATAGATCAGGAAGTTAGTAATAAGTCATCGGTTTATTCTGTGATTCAACGCAAACGTAGAATGCTCTTTAAAACTGTTTTTACGTAATACCATATTGTAGCAATTCTCTTTGCTTCAAAACAGAGTGAAAGATCAGCACGTAGAAGACTCTACTCCAGAGTTCCAACCAAAGGCGACGCGTCAGATTTGCCCCTTTGCAGTCGAGCCTCCTCTGACGAAATTGCTGACCATTGGAAGCCCTCAATTTCCCTTTCATGTTGCTCTCGAATCCCTTTGATGTTTTCTTTCCTTCTTGGAATCACATTGCTACTTCTCATGTGTCATTATTTTCGTCACATGCTTTTCTTCAAATTTCTGATTGTGATTGCTGGTGACTCTCCACTTTCATGTTCTTTCCTTTATCTTAGTTTCTTGTTCATCCCATGGGTTTTAAATGTATTCCCTCATTTTTTTACCCTCTCTCGTCTTTCGATGTACTTCCTCAGTAAGTATTATTATAAGGCTGAGGCGAAAATTGGCAATTTTGTCAACAGAAAAACTATTCCTTTATTTCGAGCCCTGGAAACGAAAAAGTGGATAAACCTTATTCCTACATGTAGTAAATTAGTTTCTTTAACACATTGTGGTTCCTTGATACAGAAAATGGTTTATTAAAGAAACGTCGGTATTTTCGTTCGTCAGACTATGGTTCACGTCAGAGCCTGTTTTCTCCAATATTCTGACAATTTTCTTCAATATTAATATTCCAGTATCGATCTGAACAATATAGAGACCCTGCGTGTTTGAAACAGAAATTTTGATTTTGGGAGCGCTACTTTCCATGTAGCTTTAACTTTAACAAAATTTTCTGGAAAAGTCTATAAATGTTTGGATTATTGTTTTCTCGGATAAAGCGAAAAAAGTTTATAAAAAGAGCTCTTATTTTTGTTCAAAACATTTTGGAAAATTGCATAAGTTAAACATTTTTTTCGGCATCTTCTCACAACTGAAATATTGACGATTTTTTCTTGATGAAACTCTTCTTTTTCTTTTTATTCTTCTCTTTCAAGCATTGGATCGTATATCTGTTGCGCACTCAATGGTCTTTCCACCATGTTCTTGTTTTCGGTTGTCCCACAGCCCAATTTCCTTCGGGGTAGTATTGTGTCACTTCTTTTGAAGTTCTTGAGTTTTCCATTCTTTGTACGAGGTTTGCCTATGATTCCTGT
The DNA here is from genome assembly GCA_038098605.1 of Gryllus longicercus. Classification (NCBI taxonomy): domain Eukaryota; kingdom Metazoa; phylum Arthropoda; class Insecta; order Orthoptera; family Gryllidae; genus Gryllus; species Gryllus longicercus. Next base: position 2,369,115 of record JAZDUA010000007.1, on the reverse strand, counting down.
ATCCTTTTATTCTGTAATTCATTTAAATTAAATATTCCTCACTTATTTCTTACATCTTCATTCCTTTTCAGTTTTCTCTCGTAAGGCCCAATACTGATCTCAAGAATCTCATTTCAGAAAGATAAAATCCGTTCTTAAGAGATAAATCTTAAGGGGATAAGGATATCCCTTTCTTGCCCATGCTACTTTTATGATTTTTAAGTATAAATATCTCAAAATGTAGTTTATCTACACAGTTAATGTTTTTTTTAAATTTTACATTTAAACCTTTGTTAATGCAAAACAGCTCAAAATCTAGAATATAATCATTCGCATTTGAACAGGAATTTTTTAACTATGAAAAAATATCCTTTTTTTGAGATCTAATATTTTTTTACATTTAAATGGCTGACAATTTTTGTGATTTTGTTGATGATTATGGCTTTACTTATTTTGTAGATAGTGCTGTATAAAAAAAGCATTAAAACATTCATATATAAAGAGACAATGTAATGGTAAGATACCTAGATTAATAAATAGCGACTTTGAAGAGTCACGTGGGTAGGATTTGCTTATTATTCGTACAAATATTTTTTGTAATCGAATAGTCTGGGAGCTCTCAGATGTATATTTCCAGAATATTATGCCATATCTCAGGCGGTAATACGTAAAGGACCATAGCGACATTTTCGACGCCAGACGGACGAGCAGGCTTGATAGCTTGGTACTGAGAGCTCTGACGTCATCATTGAATAAGTCATCATTGAATTGAAAGCATCCAGTTATTTTATTACAGTTAAAGTGTTTTGTTTAAAACAGCGTCTCAAAAGTATGTTTTATATCTTTTTTATTTTTTTAATAAAGAACTGTAGAACTTCCTACAATATGAGTCAGACATGTTCTAAAATTGAATTTAAGAGCATTGTAAATACGAAGTAACGGAGGGCTCGGGAACTGAAGGAAAGGGGCAGTCCTTCAGTTGCCCCGCCGTGTGCGCTCCCCCGCCCCCGCCCCATAGCGGCCGCAGCAAAGGCGGATGCCCGCCCCTCACGGGCCCACAACGCAATTCCCCTCCCGCGAGCAAAAGTTAAGTCTCCTTCTCTCAGGCCACCAGGTCTCCACATGTTTCCATTTGCTCGCCCTGCAAACTTTTACCTTCCATAATTTACGTCCAGAGCCTTTCAAGACAGACGAGGGCCGCGTTATCCACTGAGCCAATTCAGGCGGGGCACGGCGACAGAAGATTTGCCTTTGATTACAATGAGTTCGCGTTTTTCGGGTTTGATTGTCAGTGAAATAATTTGCATTAATCAACCTTTGTTTCAGTTGTTATCAGAAATACTATAATAGTCTTGTTGAATTTGTTGAAATTCAAAAAATGAAATTATTCGCTGTATTATAGTAGTAAGAACGATGTTTTAGCTATATAAAATAGCATATCGTCATACTAATTATCATATATCGTAACTCCAGATTGGACAGTTTCGCAATGTAAGGAATAAGCACAACCGTGAAGCAAAAATTTAGTTTCCTTTCTTGTTGAACTTATGAGTACTGGAGGACTTAAGTAAGCTGCTCGATTTATTATTTACTTCTATTTAACACTCTTCTTTCATAATTATATTTTATCATGAAGTAAACAGAAAATAGAGAACTAAATATGGATTTATGAGGTTTTCTAATTAGAATGCTGAAATTCATACTTGTAGATCAATGTATTCCAGACGACAGCGTTAATGATACTCATTAGAGCACATGAATGGAATTCAACCTTAAGTGTTTGAAAGTGCAGTTTAGTATTTTCTTCTCGATTAAAATACACGGCTCTCAGCATAATCCACCTGGGAATTTGTGAACGAAGGAAACAGTAAGCTATCCACACCCACCGAGGGCATAAAAATGGCAAATACGTCGCGGCCTGTGAACGTTTCGGTCGATTAATGTTCCTCCACGGCTTTCAGCTGAAAGGAAGGAAGTCGCGTTGCTGTCGCTTTAGATTTACGGTGCATGAGAGAGTCCAGAGGAGAGAATCCAGATATTCTCGGAAAGTGTTCGCGATGAATATCGCTGTTAAAATGGAGGCAATTTTAATTATTCGTCATTCCTGCATGGAACTGATTCACGTCGAAAACATATAAGTTCGCGACATAGAATACAGAGTATTGCGACATACATTACCATCGCACGTCCGAGAAACGTTCAGAAAGATGCGTAGGTTTCAAAAGTCAGGTTTCATTTTCCCTGGCACACGAGTTTTGATGAGACAGGTAGATTTTTTGTGGAGATATTAGTATCGCGGGTCATATGAGGTATATTTAGGCGACAGGTCAGACCAGATGTTATGTTTCTAAATTAGTACTGTACAAAACGAGACCTTCTATTACGTTTATGGAGATGTGAGCTGTGAAAAAAAAATTGAAGGAATAAAGGCAGGACTAATTTTCACCATAAAAATGAAGCAATTATTTGATTTCTGTGATGTTTACTCTTAAAGCGAAACAATATTTCTGTGTATACTCTCGCACAGTATCAGTTACAGTATCTGGTGTATAATGCAGTAATATAGTTCAGAGACTAGCCCTTGTATTGATAGATTGATGTTTCGGGTCGCGTCAACTGGTATGGCCATTAGTTCCGTAAATATAGTGCACATTTGATCGCGGAAGGACACTGTAACCGTCCATCGGGAATCCGGTCCCCACCTATACGTCAGCTTGCGACGTTTTCCCTCACTAGGTACTCCCACTAGCTTAAGCTTTCGATTGGTCACTCGGCAAGTGTAGTAGGTTATTATACGTAAGTGTGCGTAAGTAAGGTTGGTGACAGGACAAGGGAGAGGAGGAAACATCGCACGCGGTTCGTGGCCCGTTTGTTAGGGTACTGCTCCAGCATTGACTGGTTACCACAAAAATCTACTAATCGGGAGATACCACAAAAATCTACTAATCGCATTCTAGCAGCCGGCCGCTATAATTCTCCTTCAAACATTGGCTGAATTCGACCAAGCTAAGAAGCTAGTGTCGAACGTGTTGTCACAGTCGAGACTCGAACCCTAAGACTTCCCAGTCAGAGGAATGGCAGTGTCATTAACTAATGCATTGATTCACCTAAGCCGGCGCTTAGCCCTTCCAAATTAGGATCCAGTGCGAAGATATTTTCTCTTTTAAATAAATGATTTAGAAATGTGGAATGTTCGCAATGGTCCACTTAATTTTATATAATAAGCTTGTTGAAACAACGTATATAAACAAGTGCTTTCAAAACGTTCAGCTGGCTGTTCGCAAACTGCAGGGCTGCGAGTCTAACGTTATAGAGTCTGGGACCAGTTCCCAAAATATTTTGCGGTAGCTGCGAGGGAAAAGATCCACTCCACAGTGGTACTTCATGGTGGAAACAGTGGAGTTCTATAAATCAAATCAGTTCATGGAGAGAACGTTCTTCAACTTCTTCGTGAGAAGTAAATGCCGCCAAACCGTACCGAAACCTTATTACGAAAATTGCACGTGTCCGGCACAAAATGAGTTATGTCCGCAAAATTGTATCGCTTGACATCTGCGGCGTTGTTTTATAGACATAAATTATTTTAAGCAGTAAAATGAAGACTTCTGGAGTTGTGGGGTAATTCACAATGGAATCTATTTTCTGTGACTTTTTACGGCAATTAATTAAACGAATAATTAGTTTTTGGAGACACATTAGTGCCTTTGCATTTTGAGTTACTCCGTCTCATAATTATTTGGAAATCATCCTCCATAAATTCTGTAAGATGCGTTGTAAACACTTTTTCTCGCATTTCCCATCGAGTTCTAAGTCGAAAACAACGTTAAATTTACTATGCTTATTGAAATAAATTATGAAACTGTAAACGTTTGTCATGGAATATTTTTCTGCTTGTCCAGAATTCAACAACAAATAATAACAAATATGTACTCCAGTTTTACTGTGAGGGAAACGTTTAATGATATGCATGCCAATAACATTTATAGATAAGTTTATCTGACGTGTAATGTAAAGGCGGGTAACAACAAAACGTAGAAACGACTCTACTGAAGATGGAACCTTTTTACTCGTATTACGATAATTTGTCATGAGTTATTTTAAGTTGTTTATTTCACGCATTTAATATACAAAATACATATCAGCCATATCGCTAGTGTTTTAGTGAGCACATTCTAAATTTTACGAAAATCTTAAAGAAATTCTTGAAAATGACTTACCGATTACCCTGAAGCGCTGAAATCAAAATACGTTAGTTTCTGTTGTTCTAGGACCTGAACCCTGCACAACGACTTCGCGAAGAACACGGACTCTATTCTATTCTGTTATTTTCTACTCTATTCTGAGTCTGTCACCAAGTGTCGCCTAGTGTGAGTTATTGAGGATGCAAAGTGTTATCGACACCTCGGAGGGTATAGGGTTGCGGTGAGAACGAACAGCACCGTTACACCGAACCAAATACGCTATCTTGTACATTCTACTCCCCACTATTCTGTGCGCATGGAATATTAATCGCGCCGCCCAGTGAGCCGTTGAAGCGGCAAAGTGATACCGACGCATCAGAGGGCGTTGGGGCGAGAAGACAGGGGTTCGATCGCTCCACCGCGCCTGAGGCTACCCTCCGTTCCACTCTCCTCTATTTTGTACAGCTGGAATATTAAGTCCTCTAGCCAGAGTGTGCGGATGAAGCGTCAAAGCGGTATCGACTTCTCAGAGAGAGTCCGGGCGCGGAGAAAATGGCCAGAGGGCTGCAGTGCGTCGAGAGAGGCGGTGAGATTGAAAGAAGAAATTCTGCTTAATTTACAAGTAAACCAAGAAACATTTCACACTGGAAAAGAACAAACATGGCTCATTCTAAATAACTTTATGTCTCTTTTACAATTAATACATTTGCGCTTAGATGCAATTACGATCAATTTTGAACTTACATTTATAAATAATATATGTAAAGAAAAATGCAAAGCACTTCAAATAAAAGCCCTTCACATTTGGATATTGAATGTGAAATAAACAACCACTCATCAGGAGTAATAATCATATTTACTAGTTAATAAAAACTAGTTCCTCTTAAAATTTAGACATTCAGATTTATTAACACTTATAGTTTATTAAAATCACAATTATATATATTATACGGTAGAGTTATTGTTACATTATACGTTGTATTATTATGCATGCGTATATACGTATTATTATGCATACGTATATACATTATACGTATATTAATTATGTTTATGTGTTTATAAATTTGAATGTCCAAATGTGACGAGGATCCGTTTTTTATTAGTAAGATACATTCATCAAGGGAAATGAAATATTTACTAATTGTTTCAATATTTGAAGTAATATTCATGAATTAATTCTTTTATTATACTTAAATAATGCTCAGGCTAATTTGGTAACTGTCCGCATACTCAAAATCATTTTGCATTAACACTACGCTATTTTTATTCTTGTTCTCTCAAAAATATTCGTGTCTAATTTGAAAGCAATCATTTCAGTGGTACTTTTTTGGTGCCATTCCATTTTTTGGCACATTCCATTGTATATATCTTCACTTTTAATAAATAGATAAGAGGGTGTCACTATTATTACCTGCGTTGTGCAACTTTTCTCATCTTTTTTTGCTCGCCTTTGGAGGATATTTTATCGCTAGCTTGTGTCATATTTTTCTTTCTCTGCTGCTCTGGAAAACAACGAACGTCTCCAGGAACCATAAGTTAGAATTTCACAACGGTATCGCCGTGTGACCAGTGCTACGACTCATACGTCTCGCCTTGCCACTTGCTTTAACATCACCGCTTCCTTTCTGCCACCTACACAGGGGCCCCCAACTTTCTTCTGATGTGGGTTTTCCCTCTTTGTTCTCTTTCTTAGCCCATTTCTCTTCGGTTGTGTCATTAATTTTGCGCTTGACAAAAGAGTTTAAAGCAGTGGTCTTGCAGCTGTAGATAAATTAAGAAATTGTATTGTTCGTTCGAAATGCATTTTGCATGGATTATCAAATGCAATGCATGGCTTTTCTTAAAGTTAAATCATCTACATAGGACTTATATACAACATATCCCTCAACATCCCAAAATACGTTATATTAATACATTTATAATCTCAAATTGAGTTACGAATCAACTATTTGATAGACAAAATATTCCAAAACATGTACAAATTAAGGCAGAATTCATCTCGATTCTCTTCCTAAAGTCCATGGATCCTTGTTACTTTTTCATAACCCTTCTGAAGCCACTAGGAGAAAATCTGTTCTAATTAAGAATACTCGTAAAAATGACGGGAAAATTAAAAAGTTTTTGGTCATGTATAAAACTCCAATTGTCTTGTTATATAGCAATTGATGATAGCAATAGATGATTGCAAAAACTCAAAGCTAATAAAAAATATCCGTTTGACAAAAAGTTCAAAGTATTAAATTATGTTAATTCAAAATGTACCGTACATCATTTTGCAACTACGTATATACCCAAATTGAGTGCATCTATGCTAAAGACACAGCTGAGGTCGTCTGACGATGAAGAAAGGAATCCTAATAGTCTCGCCAGGTAAAATAAGGCATTAATTCAATTCAATATTGTGAAGTAGAACGGAAACGAAGAAAATGAAGCATGCAAGAAAGCTAGAGAGAAAAGTTTGGAAGAACAAAGAAACAAAGAAAGAGGTTAGCAAGGAGAATCAAAAGAGAAGTGCAGATGCGTGTGATTCTAAGAAAGGAGTAAGGTAAGGTGGATTTCATGTTCAGTAAATAAAAGTTGAACATAGACTTAATGTTACTTTATTCAATCAAAATGAGTTACATTGGCTTACAATTCTATACATAACAAAATGCCTTTCTGAAAACGATCATCAACTTCTTAGTGGCGCGTCTCCTGTCACGCCTGGCCGTCACCTCCGTTTGTGTAGAGCGGATGCCCCAAGTTGCAGTAATCCCTTACTCAGCCGTCACCTCCGCCTATCAAGGCTCGTGGCCTCAGTTCGGCCATCTCTGGCCTGGGAGGGTAACTCTCCCACGAAGTCGCCATCTCTCTCCGAATAATCTCGCACCCTGTAGCCCTCCTCACCGAAGACTCGTTCCTACCGGCGTTTCTCCTCTCTCGTACGGCGCAGGAAAAACTGTTCTCTCCTCCGACTGGAACTGCACTGCACGATACTCAACTGAACTGCCGCAACTGCCTTCCCAGCGCTGACTGGCCCGTTGTGTAGCGGGCGCAGCGCTGGCATAGACGCGCTCCTCGGCAGGAGCCGACGGTGTGTATTTCGGTCGTGCCGTCGCTACTAGTAGCGGTTCACAGTGCGCGTTGTCTATGGCTTGCGCGCGCGGCAGATTCAAATGTTCACCGTACGTAAATGAAAGATTCTATGCTCGCCTGGTCTTGTGAGATGCGAACAGTTTCGTCTCCCTACCGCTACTTCGTTTGCGAGGCTCAAAGCGTTGATTTGTGCTAAGTTCTCGCCTGCCCGTACTCCCTCTTAGCCATTGGCCCATCAGAGCCCAGCCGCTGATTTGGTAGTTGCTTGCGCTCTCTCGCGTATTTGTCTCGTGCTCCGTTCATTATTTATGGAGATATTCTACCTTCGTTTGCTGGATGTGCAAACATACAGAGCGGTTTTTCAAATTTGCATCTCTAGTCAGTTTTGATGAGAAAGAACTGCCTTTAGTTAAGGGAATGGCATGAAAGCGTAGAAGAAAAGAAAGAGTGCAATGGAATACCTTTAGTACGTTCTAGCGGCGTCTTCAAAACTCTTGTGTATTTGGAGAAATGGGCCAGGACGGTTTACAAGGCATACATTTATTCCATAAAAATATGTGCACAGGGCTTGACAGTGGCTGAGCTGTGGTAGAATGTGACAAAATGACGGTTTGAAGCAGTGTACACAAGGTTTAGTTGCCAGTCGGATTGACGACGTAGACTGAGCCCGTAGGAATGTCCGAGATGGTGCTGGTGGAATGCCCGTAATCCAATAGAAAGTACTTATTAGGAAAGCATGATAGTAATGGAGAATCTGGCGTATCACTGTTACAAAGTTGAAAAGAGGGAAGGGGAGCGTTTTAAAGAACTCGCTACACCATTGTCTCACTATGCCTCATACGTTCTCACCGCCCCTGACTACTCACTGTGGGGCATTTGACCGCCGGCTTTATTTCGATTATTTTGAGCCTGCGAGCTAATGAGTGACACGCTGGTGCACCAGTTCGTTTCACATAGAAGTGCTGGCGCCCCTGGTTCAGGTGTCCGGCGTATACACATGAAAAATAACTTGTTTTCAAAAACAAAATCTTATCATCTCAATGGATTTTACTTCACCCTAGGATGCATGTACCCTGGAAACTTCATAAATGAGTATACTGGACCTTTGAGCCTCTCGAAAGACCAAACCGTGTTTGTTCTTAACTTAAATTCGAAATAATTTAAATGAAAGTTAACTCTCAATATTACACAAATGACTATTTATGTACTTAGCTATTAATACGGCCTTAAATAACTATTAATAGGACCTTAATAGCCCTCCACATCCATTGGTCCAATATAATCTGCAGTACCTTTATAACTTTTGACAAGAATTTAATAAATTTTGAGAATTTTTCTTTTGCAAGTAATTAAAATGAAAGTAGAAAGGAAGATGAAATATTACAGGGAACATGATCTGAGAAATGCAGCTGTGCCGAGTAAAAAGCAAAAGAAAAAAACGTTAGAGCCTCGGAGGCTCAGTGTATACATTCTAGGGTAGACACTTTATATAACTTATATAAAAAAATGTGTGGCTAGCATACAATTTGCAATAAAGAACTGCAATTGGACAAAGTATAGGAAATTTGAAATTTTTTTATTATTCTTTTAGTTTTATATTACGAAGTGCAATATGTTTATATGAAAGCTCCAAGAAATAATTCCAAACTGGAAGGTTTGGCCTCTTACCCGATGGTGTGAGAGTCGTCTGGGAGGCTGAAATATAATTAGTGTTGTTGGGACATGCCAAGTCTTTTGTATTAGTCAGTTTCAAAATAACATATATATGTGAAACAATCAAAGATGGGTTGATGTTTGAAAAAATGGAAGAAAATTTTTCATCTTGCAATTGTCTTATTTGTCAATCGCTTCGGGGAAATTGATTTAAAAATATACAATTTTTGTAATTGCAACAAACGTTTCACTTGTGAAAAAAATTCTGATTGTGAATCCTAGTTATCATGTGAATGAGTTAATAATAATTAATTATAAATCCATAACAATACTTTAACGACTAAAATAGTTTCCATCATTGAAGATAGGTGTTCAGTTTATACGATCAATTGTCGTGTATGAAAGTAAAAAAATATTTATGTTAATATTTATGAGTGGTGAAAGTGTCATACGAGCCAAATAAACGTTTACAACGTTGGTCTCATACAACGTTACACCCTTGATGATTTTAGTCATATTTTAATCCAAATATACAAATAACTTAATTACGTACTATGTTGCATTACGCTCAGTAGTGGCTAACGAATGTGTTTTGTTTTCTTTGTTGCAATCATACTATTATGTCTGAACATTTGAGTATCGTTTCACATTTAGCTCTAGTGCTCAATATGTAATTTATAGCATGCGGTGCACGCATTAAAAGTACTATATTTGACTAACTGCTGTCTAAAAATTAATTGATGTGTTGCCTCAAATACATTGTGTAAATCGAGAGTGTCCAACTTGCAAGGCATCAAGGGTCACAACTAAAATCTTTAATATGGTTGCGGGCCATGTTTTCCTTACTCGGGCGATCCACATCTGACTTACCCGTAAGATAGATTTGGCACTTTGGCAGTTTGCTCTGAAACTGGTGAAATGGAACCATGAGTAATATCAAGTCGTATCGTGCATAACGCAGTGAATCAAGTCGGATGATTTTTAATTTAAGAATTTAATAGAAAATAATTCCTTAAATCTAAACTTCACCTATGGGCTGTCATGTTACGTGCGTGGGCTGCCAGTTAACAACCCTGATGTAGATGGTAATCTGCTCTTTCATTCGTTCCATGTTTTCGCTCACCAAATGGACTCCTTATTCTCAACCGTTAGTGCATAGATAAAGACATATCCTATCTCAAGTCCACTCCTATAGTCTGTTCGTCACTTGTAGACAAACTTCCATTAAGAAAATCGTCCAATCCTATTTCGCATGGTCTCATGGTTGGGATTCAAGGCCCGGAACCCAACGCCCAGCCCGCGCGTCGGATGGGAATTTTGGTGAAATTTATGGGTCCGCAACACACAATTCCGGAAGCGAGGATTAGGCCCCTTCTCGTCCTCGCCCTTGGCGCAAAAACGAAGTGGTGGTGAGCCCGGACGGCCGCGAGACCTCAAATCCAGAGGAGCAGCGGCTGGGAATTTTAATGCGCGGGAGGCGGCGCAGAGCGGACCGCAAGGGGGAGGGGGAGGGGGCGTGAGGGAAGGAGGATTAACCGTGGGAGGGGTAAGTGCCGTGGGCAGAGAAGACCGGGAGGCGGAGCGCGAGACGGGACGAGTAGGCAGGGATAAAGCAGAAGGCGGAAGAGTAGCGTGCCGGGAAGGGAGAGTGGCGGGAAGGGAGAGTGGCGGGAAGGGAGAGTGGCGGGAAGGGAGAGTGGCGGGAAGGGAGAGTGGCGGGAAGGGAGAGTGGCGGGAAGGGAGAGTGGCGGGAAGGGAGAGTGGCGGGAAGGGAGAGTGGCGGGAAGGGAGAGTGGCGGGAAGGGAGAGTGGCGGGAAGGGAGAGTGGCGGGAAGGGAGAGTGGCGGGAAGGGAGAGTGGCGGGAAGGGAGAGTGGCGGGAAGGGAGAGTGGCGGGAAGGGAGAGTGGCGGGAAGGGAGAGTGGCGGGAAGGGAGTGTGGCGGGAAGGGAGTGTGGCGGGAAGGGAGTGTGGCGGGAAGGGAGTGTGGCGGGAAGGGAGTGTGGCGGGAAGGGAGTGTGGCGGGAAGGGAGTGTGGCGGGAAGGGAGTGTGGCGGGAAGGGAGTGTGGCGGGAAGGGAGTGTGGCGGGAAGGGAGTGTGGCGGGAAGGGAGTGTGGCGGGAAGGGAGTGTGGCGGGAAGGGAGTGTGGCGGGAAGGGAGTGTGGCGGGAAGGGAGTGTGGCGGGAAGGGAGTGTGGCGGGAAGGGAGTGTGGCGGGAAGGGAGTGTGGCGGGAAGGGAGTGTGGCGGGAAGGGAGTGTGGCGGGAAGGGAGTGTGGCGGGAAGGGAGTGTGGCGGGAAGGGAGTGTGGCGGGAAGGGAGTGTGGCGGGAAGGGAGCGTAGCGGGAAGGGAGAACTTGGCGCGTGAGAAGTGGCGGGAGGTGTGCTTGGCGGTAGGAGAACGTAATGAGGGAATGAGAGTGTAGGAGGTTCCTGGGCAGAGGACACTGGGAGGAGGACAGCGAGACGAGAGGGGTAGGTGGGGATATAGCACAGATGGCGAGGAGAGGACAGAACGAAAGGGAAGAGATGATTGTCAGGGGGAGCGTGTCGGGGAGGGCGCGTTGGGAGGGAGCGTGTCTGAGGAGGTGAGTGTAGATGAGGAGAGTGTAGATGAGGAGAGTGTCGATGAGGAGAGTGTCGATGAGGAGAGTGTCGATGAGGAGAGTGTCGATGAGGAGAGTGTCGATGAGGAGAGTGTCGAGGTAGAGAGTGTCGAGGTAGAGAGTGTCGAGGTAGAGAGTGTCGAGGTAGAGAGTGTCGAGGTAGAGAGTGTCGAGGTAGAGAGTGTCGAGGGGGAGAGTGTCGAGGGGGAGAGTGTCGAGGGGGAGAGTGTCGAGGGGGAGAGTGTCGAGGGGGAGAGTGTCGAGGGGGAGAGTGTCGAGGGGGAGAGTGTCGAGGGGGAGAGTGCCGAGGGGGAGAGTGTCGAGGGGGAGAGTGTCGAGGGGGAGAGTGTCGAGGGGGAGAGTGTCGAGGGGGAGAGTGTCGAGGGGGAGAGTGTCGAGGGGGAGAGTGTCGAGGGGGAGAGTGTCGAGGGGGAGAGTGTCGAGGGGGAGAGTGTCGAGGGGGAGAGTGTCGAGGGGGAGAGTGTCGAGGGGGAGAGTGTCGAGGGGGAGAGTGTCGAGGGGGAGAGTGTCGAGGGGGAGAGTGTCGAGGGGGAGAGTGTCGAGGGGGAGAGTGTCGAGGGGGAGAGTGTCGAGGGGGAGAGTGTCGAGGGGGAGAGTGTCGAGGGGGAGAGTGTCGAGGGGGAGAGTGTCGAGGGGGAGAGTGTCGAGGGGGAGAGTGTCGAGGGGGAGAGTGTCGAGGGGGAGAGTGTCGAGGGGGAGAGTGTCGAGGGGGAGAGTGTCGAGGGGGAGAGTGTCGAGGGGGAGAGTGTCGAGGGGGAGAGTGTCGAGGGGGAGAGTGTCGAGGGGGAGAGTGTCGAGGGGGAGAGTGTCGAGGGGGAGAGTGTCGAGGGGGAGAGTGTCGAGGGGGAGAGTGTCGAGGGGGAGAGTGTCGAGGGGGAGAGTGTCGAGGGGGAGAGTGTCGAGGGGGAGAGTGTCGAGGGGGAGAGTGTCGAGGGGGAGAGTGTCGAGGGGGAGAGTGTCGAGGGGGAGAGTGTCGAGGGGGAGAGTGTCGAGGGGGAGAGTGTCGAGGGGGAGAGTGTCGAGGGGGAGAGTGTCGAGGGGGAGAGTGTCGAGGGGGAGAGTGTCGAGGGGGAGAGTGTCGAGGGGGAGAGTGTCGAGGGGGAGAGTGTCGAGGGGGAGAGTGTCGAGGGGGAGAGTGTCGAGGGGGAGAGTGTCGAGGGGGAGAGTGTCGAGGGGGAGAGTGTCGAGGGGGAGAGTGTCGAGGGGGAGAGTGTCGAGGGGGAGAGTGTCGAGGGGGAGAGTGTCGAGGGGGAGAGTGTCGAGGGGGAGAGTGTCGAGGGGGAGAGTGTCGAGGGGGAGAGTGTCGAGGGGGAGAGTGTCGAGGGGGAGAGTGTCGAGGGGGAGAGTGTCGAGGGGGAGAGTGTCGAGGGGGAGAGTGTCGAGGGGGAGAGTGTCGAGGGGGAGAGTGTCGAGGGGGAGAGTGTCGAGGGGGAGAGTGTCGGGAGGGGACCGTGACGGGGAAGAGCGAGTCAGGCTAAGCGAGAAGAGAAGATTGTAACGGAGCGCGAGAGAGACTGATTGGGTAGAGATTCAGCACAAGACGAGACAACTGAAGGGGAGCGAGGTATATGGAAGGGAAGGGTAGCGTTGTAGGTTAGGCAAGTTTGGCAGTAGAGGAGTGAATTGTAGGGGAGGGGAGAGTGCTGAGTTAGGGCCTTGGTAAGGGATGGAGCGTGATAGAGGAGTGGAACCTGATGTGGGAAGGGAGCGGGGGCGAGGCGAACTTTCGCGTGACGTAATTGTGGCGGGAGAGAAGCGCCCCGATGGAAGCTGAGGTATAGGCGGCGGCGGTATCGTCTTCATTGAATACCGCCGTCGGTCGAGAATGGAGGTGGGAGAGGGCAGTAGTTAGATCTAGCGCAAAAGCGATATCTTGTCCAGGGATGGGAACGATCTGAAGGTGAGAGGCGGTGGGAGGAGGAAGGAACGTGGCCTGGGTATGGATATGGAGGAACCTGTGGGGGCGGTGATGTGGGCGTGGCGGAGGGCGTAATCCGCAGCCACTGCCGCGTGACTAATACACCGCGCGCGTCCGCAGCAAGTGATTTACGCGCGTGTTCGAGGGGCGTGGCCACATCTACGTGCGATTCAGCGTATTAGCTCTCAGACTGCCAGCCAGTCGCCTTGGGCGCACGCAGCATTGCGAACATTTTCCTTTCGTATGTGAATACGTCTGCATTAATTCATGGAGGCCGTGAAACGTGTGGAGATCTCCAAGAACTGTACTCTGCATTATTGTTTCGCTATATGAAACCGGTGTTTACACTGCATGTTATTATTTCACGCTCATATGACCCCGGTGTAACGGGGCTCGAATGTAGATTATAAGATAACGTCCTTAAGTGGGATTTTAAGGGACAAAGTTTATTATTACTCAGAATGTCTCTCACTTACCTAGTTTCTCATTTATTATAAGTAAGTGTTAGTTTCACTTACGAAGGAAGTAATTTTTGCAGATTCAATTAAATTTACTATGGTGAATTATAAACAAAAATTAATACGAGAAAGAATTATTTGTAAGCATCGTGTTATGAATTACCTTTCATGACTCTGTAAACCACAAGTAAGTCCTTAAAATAAAAAAAAAACGATTTGGAATATTATATTCTATGCACGTTCATGTGTCTTGCCTTTTAATTTTTTTCGCTTTTAAGGTGTCAGTATCTAAACGATTTTAATTTTGTCTTAAACAATTGCGTCTTCGGTACATCGGATTGAAGTTTTTCGTGCACGTTCTGACCTCTAGTCTACAAAAAATGTATTTAGTGAACGTCAATAAGAATAAAATAACATCCAAATATTTCTGAAAATGCTATCTTTTGAAGAACGTCGTGCATGACTACCCTTCTGTGAGGAAACACGTAAATAAATCTGGATGGAAAAGGAGTATCGGTTAAACAGATTTTATTGTCTCATTAATGGAAGTTTTATTTCTATGAAAATGTGTGGACTTCATTATTAGTATTTGTATATGGTGTTTCGTACTTATCCAAATTTCACTTTAATAATAATAATAATAATAATAATAATAATAATAGTAAAATTTTATTTTAATGATAATATAATACACTACTCTCATTGGTATGAGCCATGTTACTTTAAAATATGAGAGTGTGGTAAACAGGCTTTGAGGCCCTTGCAAAGGGGAAAGGTGTTGCAGGAGAGCCTGTGAGTTCTCCCTGTAGGGTTTCTGATTCGCTTTAGGCTTCCTTAAGGGAAACCACCCTTCCTATCCCGGCTCTCCCTCTGTATCTCTCTCTGTCTCCTCTGTTTCTCTCTCTCTCCGTCTCCCTCTCTCTCTCTTGCTCGCTCTCTCTCTCTCTTGCTCTCTCTCTCTTGCTCGCTCGCTCTCTTGCTCGCTCGCTCTCTTGCTCGCTCTCTCTCTCTTGCTCGCTCTCTCTCTCTTGCTCGCTCTCTCTCTCTTGCTCGTTCTCTCTCTCGTCAGTTGGTCCGCGTTGGGAGAAGACGGCGACCGTTGCAGATACTTCCGAATGTTCGTGAGCGCATTGCGCTCTCTTTCATGTGGGATTTCCTTCTGTGTCGTAGTATTCATCCAGGAAGCAATTAGGGAATGGATGTTCGTTGATCGCCAGTGAAACTGAAAGGCAGATGATGACTACACGGATGGAACTGCTTATCCTGGAAACGATCGTGAATGATATTTGTAGCAAAAAGTGTCAATTTGCAAGAGGCAAATTAAAAGCTTCGAGGTTTTGCGATTGCAATATGAAATTCTCTTATAAGTACATTAAATAAGTAAATGTATATTTTGTAGTACTGGCACCAAGTAAAGATGGAAGTTCTTTATTCGTAGACTCAGACTTTTACTTGTAACGTAAACTAATTTTATTTTTATCACGTGGGTGAATTTTGGAAAATGTATCTTGCGTTACATATGACACATGATGTTGACCTCATATTTTTATTCAAATTTTGTAATTAAAAATCTAGTAGTTACTATCATTAAACACTTTATATCGCTAATATTGTGTTTATGTGTGGAATAAATAACACGATATATAAAATGTTCGTAATTCTGGCTATAATTTGTCAGCAAATAAAATAACTTGATTTAATGCATGAAAGAAAGCCAGTATTACATGAAAATATTCAACAGGTAAATCAATTGTAGAGGTAAGAGGGCAATTTAAAAAGCAAATGAAACCAAGCGCGTCGAGTACAAGTGACGAATCCAAAAAGCCAAGCGCGTGGAATATTGCCAAGTGAGCCCCACTAGCTGCCGCCGGCTGCGGCGTGGGTGCCGGTGTGTACAGACACGTGAATGCCAGTGGGTGCCGCAAGGCAGGTGCAAGGGCGAAGTCCTGGCGGTGTCTTCACCTGCACCCGCACCCCCTCCATGTGCCACCACCTCGTGCGCAGGCGCGCCGCGAACATCCCCGGGGCATCGGGAGGGAGGAGCCGGCGCTTTTAAAGGGGAGGGAGCCGTCGGCGCCAAATGAACCTTAGGCAAATAATAACGGACATTTCATAACGCAATAACGGACATTTTAAATTCGCCGGCAACCTTGCCTCGCCAATCCCTTTTCCCGCTGCAAAAGGCTTCACGTGAGACTAGGCAGAGGGGACGATGCAGGCTATATGGAAAATGGTTAATGGAATGGGATCTCTTGCAAATATATTGGTACAGCGGCACACATCGTTCACAATATTGCTCACCATTTTACACTGGTCTTTCTAAACTATCATTTTCATAAAAGATTTGATTTATAAAAATATTGGAACTTTTTTTTCCAAAACAGACACATTAATATTATTTAATATATGTTATTTAACCTCTACTTGGGTATTTTATCAAAATTAAAACTTGTGCCAAAAATTGTGAAATACTGTTAAAAGTTTAAAACTATTGAGTAGCATATAATAGAAAAGTTATTATTAAAAATCAACAGAATAAAAAATAAGGGTTTATAGATTGAATTATTTTAAAATTACTCCACCAACTGGAAATGTTTCCTGCATGCAAGTAACTCGCATAGTTTCTTGTTCTTTCAATTTTGACATTTTTAAAATACTTCTCTTTTGTTTTATAATTTTAGCAAAGTATTTTTCAATACGCGACTTAAGAAACAATTTTTGAAAAATACATCAATTTTGGACGAATTATAAAAGGAATTGGTGAAATACTGTTGATACGTCCGTTTTGAAACAGAGTTAGAATCTTTTAAACATTAATAAGATGACAGACATATTTATTACACAAATGTGCCATTTAAAAAACTGGAAACAAATAAAAAGGATTAAATAGCCAAGTCGGTGATGCATGGAAATTGTAAATCTTATAATTGAATTTTTCAAAGCGGAAGTGGCTGATCTAATGCGTACTCCGTATCTGTCCCTGAATGTTCAGAAGCCCTTTGCTCATAAGCGATTTCAATAGTTATAATAATAATAATAATAATAATAATAATAATAATAATAATAATAATAATAATAATAATAATGAGAAGAAGAAGAAGAAGAAAAAGAAAAGAAATCGTAGAAAGACAAACCACTCCACGGAAAATATTTAAAAAGAATGGACAAGATGCAGATCAATCATTTATGTGGCCTAAAAGGAGATGAATGAAATCAGAATCGGAAGCAGTTGTAACAGCTGCCCAAGATCAGGCTTTGAGAAAACGTCATTATGATAAAGCGGTTCTGAAAATTCCCCAAGATGATAAATGCCGCATCTGCCAGAAACAAGTAGAAACCATTCATCAAACCGTCTCAGCTTGTGCAACACTAGCAAAGACCGAATACTTGAAAAGACTAGACAGGATGTGTAGTGACTTCACTAGCATATCTGTACCACCCTCGAACTTTTGAATACACGCTACAGTTGGTTCGAACTCTCACCAAAACTGATAAAATATGTTGGACAATACTAGTAAGACCAATATTGTGTCTAGACCAATTATTACGATCAACAACTTCAAGATTAACGCACGGTAACGGCAAACAAACCAATTATTGTTATCCGAGATTTGGAGAAAAAAATGCCTACTTGTAGATGTGGCTGTGCCATGCGATCAAAACGTCGTAAACAAGGAGGCGGAGAAACGTCTTAAAAACAAGTTTGGAAATGGATATCAGCCGATCGTGGGGCATAAGGGCACAATTCGCATAGTTATCGTAGCTCTAGAATTTGTTTCTTTACATGTGTGTAAAATCTTGGATAAACCCCAGATCATTTAAAAGACTGGAAAGTTCAAGTCAATTCTTTATTTTGAACAGCTCACATTTTACGCAAAGTATTGTAGAGGCACCTACTGTTCCTAGGTATACTCCTTAAAAAGCTAATTGCAACCCGGAGAAGACTTTATAATGAACTGACCAATAACGTCTTTTGTCGTGAATTAGAGGAATAAAAATATTATAATATAAATTATTATTATTGTTAATTTTATTATTATTCTTTGCTTATCGTCCATTTCTGACCACGACACACGGCTAACGTGTGTAACTATTAGGATCAGCTTTCAAGCTGTAGCCCGCGGTAAGACGAGGTTGTTATGCCTTGAATTGTGAATTATGAGGTGATAGCATGATGATGAGGGGTGAAGAGACAATCACAAATACAACCATGCCTACGCTGGAACCTGCGGCCTTTATTGTCGGCTTATATTGTAATTATTATTATTATTATTATTATTATTATTATTATTATTGGCGAATTCTTATCATAGATGGGAGACGCTCTTCAAGAGAGATTTTTTCTTTTGGTTCTTTTTGTTCTTCCAATATGCTTTCATTCTTTGGGAGAAAGTTTATTTACGTTCATATTATTAATATTTTTAACATTTTTTTATAAACTCTGAAGACCCCTACTTGAGAATCTCCTGTAATTAACGTGCGTCGCGGAGCGAGTGATCACGTGTGTTTGCAGCGCTTTTCCTCGTTGCGTGGCATGGAGGGCGGGGAGGGCGGGGGCGGCGTGTCTGCACAAGCAGCGACAGACGCAGCCAACGTCCAAGTTGCTCTGGCGGTTTGCTCAGCAAACTCCGCTCCGCTCTTCATTTATTCGGGCGAGTTAGTGGTTAAATATGTATGAGAAAATGAGGCAAGTGACAAGCTAATGCGTGAACTTGGAATTTACAGCACTCAACTAACAGAAATGATAAGTAGATGGGAATGATCCTTCATTTCCTACTACACGGCGTCTTCTCTCGACTCTGTGCAAACTTTTTTTCGGAACTTTATTGCTCAAATTTTATTAGGAGGAGGTAAGTTCCTAATATGCTATTTAAATACGAAAGTACAATCTCATTTATCGTTCCAATAAACTCGTGTAAATTCAGAATAAATCAAAAGGATATAATTGTTGCTGTTACTTGAAAAACAATTTTTAATTGTCAATATTAATTGACACTTTTACGAACGCCTGCGTACATGTAGTTACTTTTTGAACTAGAAAGAAGAATGTCATCAATAACAAATTCAAACATTAACAATTTTATTTGACATTTCAAAATATTGGGGGAGAATTTTGAAATAAAAATATATGAATCATTGTTTCTCATTACAATTGGTTGTTTTTTGTATGACCCTAAGCTGTTTAGTTATCTTCTAGGGAACAACTTTTCACAATTATCTTAAGTTCCTTGTACTTGAAACGATTTGATTATAAAAGTCTTAATAGTATACGTAGTGTTCTCGTTGATTCACAAAGACACACGTCAGTTAATGAGCTCATATTAAGCATGGTGAGTTTTCTATAATACATAATATCAGGATCAAATAAGGTTTAATGTCTGTTTACTGCAATTTCTATCCAAATCAAGAGGTTTAAAATCCTGTCAGTTGTGTAATTACATCATTATATAATAGAAACCTTTATCATTGTAATTATTATGTGCTCACCATAGTTATTTTCTATATTTTTCTGGGCGGGAGAGTTACTGATGTGATTGTTATCATTGAATACCTCCAGGGGAAAGATTGTAAGGCAAAACGCATTTGCCTTAGCAGCTTCCTTAAAACTGGTTGCAACCCTAATACCAACGGACATTTCTTATTTCTTTAAATTAAATATCGCTTAGTAATTAGCATTAAATTTACTAGACCAACATTTTCTTGGTAGGGACCCTCTCTAACATAGTTACAATCCATTTAGCACAGTGCTGTGTACTAGTTTTAATATGCGAGTTACAACGTTTTAGCCCGGAGATATTCCATTTTACTCTAAATATATTTTATATTATAGAGGATCATAAAATGTTCCACCTGCTTACAGTGTGAGCACGTTGAAGCCACAGCAATGTTACTAGATTCAGAACGCATCTCGCTTGTTTGCTACGTACGATATTGCCCGCAGTGCTTTTGTCTCCAGTAATGTTTGAACAGCATCCGAGTTGTTTAAAAAAGCAATGTCTTTGTGCTAACAAGTTTTGAAAGCTCTGGAAAACATGGTTGCTCGCCCACGCCGTAAAATTCAGAATATTTTTAGTTGGAAAAATTGGACTGGATCCAATTTAAAAGCGTAATATTTCTGACAGAGAAGTACAGCTACAAAACTAAAAATTAGAATTGTAAATATTAACTTACGTAGTTGTGTAACATTATTGGAATTCCTTGTGACCAAAGTTTTGTAATTTCTTCGTCAGCGTTTGCCTCTTCTGCTTTAGACTTACGGGGAATCTACCGACGTTGCCCCCTTGAAACTCGCTCCGTGCCTTGCCCCCCCCCCCTTAAGTTCCCCCGAAGACCCATTTCCCAATAGTATGTAGCTGACGCCCCCCCCCCAATTCACCTCAGGGGTTGGAGGACTGAGAGGGAGAAGTTGAAAAATATTTTTTTCAGTTTTTTTTACAAATTTGAATCTGTTTATAACCCGATCGCGAACTTGGGTGGTAACGAGTTGCAGTATAATGGCCAGTGCGTCTGCAACTATTCGTAATTTTACTATTTCTCCGTCACTATTACTGCTGTCAAAACTACTCATTAGACCATTCTAACCCTAATAGTGATTGGAGCAGTTGATGGGCCCCCTAAATTCTGGTAAATAAAATAAATAAATAAATAATAAATGAATTAAATAATGCAAATGAAAAACGTAATGTCAATGAAAAATATAAATATAAAATAAATACATAATTTAGTGAGGTATTGGCTAAAGCAATTCCTTTCGTGGCATGCAGAAGTGCGGAAAGTTCAATTCCTAGCGTTAGTGTTACAAGAGGGAAGACGCAATTCGTCAGTACGTCTCATGCCACAACTTTACTACTCGCAAAATAAAAGTCAC
Organism: Gryllus longicercus; assembly: GCA_038098605.1. Lineage (NCBI taxonomy): Eukaryota > Metazoa > Arthropoda > Insecta > Orthoptera > Gryllidae > Gryllus > Gryllus longicercus. The sequence goes on along the minus strand of JAZDUA010000007.1, from coordinate 2,348,359 downwards.
ATTTACTCCTCGTATCATAAATAACTATTTAAATAAAATTAAGTTGTATTCCATCATGTCATTTTTAGGTCGTGTATTGACGACATCTCCATTAGACATTCCAGCTTCAATGTCCACGGCGGACTGACATAAAACGTGGTCGACGTAGTCTTCAACGCGGCGTCGCCCGCCCGAACAGCGCATGGCTGTGGTCGCGGAGGCGTACGCTTTAATTAGTGCGCAGAATGGACGCAGGATTCGTGTGGCGGGATGGCACCTGCGTCAAAGCGCCTTCCAGAAGCAGGTGACAGCCGTTGTGGTAACGAGATCCTACAGCACGGGGAGTACACCCGCAAGGCATGGCATTTCTAAAGGCGGAGCGCTAAACTGCGAAAGACAGTTCGAGTGACGCAGCGGGGAGGCATTTCTCACGTCCTGTTCAATTGACAGAAAGGCAGTTTCCTCGCCCTACGCTCTGCTTACGTGTGGGGACGTATTTAGTCCCTCTAGTGTCCATGCATCTATTTTCATCAAACATACATTTTCCAAATTTAAGAAATTATGCTGCAAAAATTGTCTTCCTGGAAAATCATGTTGCAAAGATGTAAATAATTAGTTGCATTATTGTATTATTATTATTATTATTATTATTATTATTATTATTATTACAGTATTATTATTGTTGTATTTTTATTATCATATTAAATCGAAACAGCTTTTTTGAAATATTATAAAATTACATTAAGAAATAATTAATTTGTATTTACGGAAATCCTCTGTGCTCGTTTTCTTCTCATTTCTACACACTAAATAAATTTTTTTTACATTACATTTCATTTGAACCACAATTTGGTATGACCCGGTGTCAGTTAACAACAACAACAACAATAATAATACTAATAATAATAATAATGTATGTTTTTATAACTAAGTGAAATGTCTTTCACGAAGTTTTTAAAATGTTTTAAGAGTGCTAGCGAACTTATCTAATATTTCATCAAAGTTCCACCTCAATCGTTTGAAAATTAGTAAGATGCAATTATAATTTCCTCCGTGTTGATAAAAGGGATGCCTTGATTTAAGAAATGACATTCCTCAAGCCATCAACATAAATGTACCATTCATTGAATCTGTCTTCGTAGATCGCGAACGTAAAGTGCAAGAAAATTATTCGACCATCTTTCACAATAATGCAACCGAATCAGTATTTACATTATCCATATTTTTCATTATCAATCACAAAACAAAAGTGTCTCATGAGGATGAGCGATTTGTTGCACGTACAGTACTGAAACTGGGTGAGCCACCTTCCAAGCTTAACATTGGTAGTTATGGCTTCGTTCATCAAATGGACAATTATTAATTCTAATTTTTTAATGAAACATGACCATTATAATGAATTTCACTTGATACTTTTTCTTTTATCTCTGTACGTCAGTGGAGGAAGGAGTCAGTCAACTAAATTATGTTTAATGTTGTTTTAATTATGAATTTGCATAGCACAAATAAATTGATGAAAAATTCTCTGAAGGCGTCACACTAAGTTGCTAATACTTAAACTGCATACCGTTGTGCAGAAGTCTAATGCTCAATATCTCATCGAGTCTCGAGTGTTTGCTCCAGTATGAAGGGCAATGATAGGACAATATATGTGGTCTGGCAAGGGTGGCACATGTGACGCAATGGAGGCCAGGGTACATCAACTTTCCGTTGGAACCGTGGAGAAAAGTACAGGGTGCACGATTACGAGCGTCAGTGTCGCTAGGTGTTGTTTCGAGGAAAGCTTTCAAATTTCCACTATTCAAATTTGATACATTTGCGGAAAATATGAAATTCGAAACTGCGAAATTTCGAAAAATCTGAAACATTTATAATACTCGGCTGAAAAAACCGCGTGTCTATTACTGCGCAAATACCTTAATCATGAAATGCTTTGTTCTCTACCTCCCATTCGGTCATTGCCCTTCTCCCTCTCCGCCACGCCCCTCGGCTCCGTCTCCTTCGCTGGCGGAAGTGCAGTCGCGCGGGCGTGAGATTATGCGGCAGCGGCGATGCACACAGCCTGCAGCATAGGGGAGCCTACCCGCGAGCTCAAGCTGCCAGTGCTGACAGATACAAAACATTTCATTTTCCATGGGGACACCTGAGATATTGTGCTAATCTGTGTTGATTAAGAATCCAGAAGGCGTCAACCATACAAATATTATGGTTATTATATCCCCTATTAAAATTAATAGTCATACACGTATTTCGGGAATGTTTTCCCTAACTTCAGTGGCTCTACTGAGAAGAAATTACGTAAAGAAATGTTATTAAGATATGAAATGAAGTTAATGAAACGAACATTGTTTATTTTGTATCTCATTCATTCCTATTTCTTTCTCCTATTTTTGAAGCTCTAAAGAAAAATGTATTGCTTATAGGAAGTACACGCTTGGAGCTGCAAATGAATGTAATTGATATTTCCATAGCCCCCGTGCATTTCGCTGCGCCGGACACTTGAAATTACGTTTTCAGTTGGAGGTACCGTGACAACATCCCGCCTCTCAACCCTCCACGGCTGTTCTCACCATCTCTTGTCTCGCTTCCCCTTCCTTTCTTCCCACTCCCCGCGACTGCGACGGCGACGGCTGCCAATGTCGAACGCAGAGGAAGAGCAAAACGACACAGTACGTGGAACTGCGTTTTAACACTTAATACTAAAGTTTTCTGCGATTCCTTTTATTATTACACGCTGCTCTTGTTATAATCAGAGCAATGGAAAATGTATTACACAGAGAAGTCTGAAAGTTGTAGGCTTGGTCACCAAGTATATATTATTCTTCTCATATTGCAACTATTTCAAACTAATATTAATTGAGGAAGGTCTAAAAATTCTTGTGTTTTACTTTTCGGTGAGAAATCGCACGGTTCGGACGGCCGTGCGGCCTTAAGCGTGAGCTTAACAAATGAACTAAATATTATGAAAACACCTTGAATATCATATATTTAAATCATATTTGCTCTGAGATATCAAATAATTTTAGTAATTTTTCCAAACTCATTGGTTTTAAAAGGTTATTCGTCGCTTATGGAGCATAACATTCATTGCTCAAGAGATCAAAAATAATTTATCTGTTCAAAGAATTTAAATGAAATTTATATTATTTCACATTCAAAGTTTTAATGCGAAAAGATTTTGTACACAATCGTTTAATACCTTACTTGTTTAGCAGTATACAGGGTGAGTATCGTAACTATAGCACCTTGTGGAATTTTTTAACGGATGAAGTTACTGCAGTGCAGTTTTCAAGGAAGTGCTTGAGGGATTGGAGCTAGTTGATGAACGTATTCGTTTCCATTTTATCACTTGTATTTCATGAGATACTGAGGTAATTGAGGTAACTTTTTAAATTGAACTATATAAGTGTTTTAGTTTATAATGACAAACGTAAAAAAGCGGATTCATTGAAATACATATTATCATACTATGTTAGATGAACATTTTTTAAATAAGTTTCATTTTTTGTGACTTCTATTTAACGGATATTTTGAATGTAGCAGTCCACTACCAAAGGTCACGCGGCGCTCTTCCTGCTAATGTGTGCTCGAGGCGTTACAACGTTAAATGAGAGTCGCAAAAATCAAAATTACCTCCCAAAACTGCTTATCTAACATATGATAATATGTATATCAATGGATTTTTATGCTGGTCATGATAGACTAACAAATATCTACGATATGATACTGTGGAATGCGTGTTTTCTGTGCATATTTCCTTCAATTCTGATATAACCCACATACAAGTTAAATTATAATACATATGAAAATGAGCGTTTTAGGCTATAATTGATGAAAAAGTTTCACAAGTGTTGAATAAAAACTTTTTGCAAAATCAAATCAGCTACAGGTTTTGACTATATCTCATCGTGCTCTTTGAGAAAGACTTGACTCACTATCATGAAAACATGTAGAACGATATTTTGAAAACCAATAAACCACAGTAAACTCTAGGAAATGTATTTAATCAGAAATTGCTGATCTCAGAACTCTAAAATTTTCTCTAAAAACGTTGTATTCTACACTTATACTTTGCATTGGTTATTTCGATTTTTATTTAATTCACTAATCTCTCCGAAGCGAGTAGTTAAGGTGGTGTTAGAACCGAAAATATAAAAGTCTGATCTCTGCAAAACTAGTCGTCGCCCATCTTTAAGAAGACGAGGAACGAGGACAGCGTCCTACAAATTTGAATATATTTTTCTTTCCGTCTGTGCCGTCCTCTTCGTCCTTTTACAGCAGAGCGCTTAGAACAATTTGCCAACTGGGATAATGACGGTCAGATAATACAGCCAGCTCTCGCCCCCCTCCCCCCACCCGGAGCAGCGCAAGGGTGTCCTCTCATTAGAACATTAGGTGCTGTCCCGCGTGCAAAGGCTCTTTTGGGAACACCCGCCGACCCTTGTTTGCTCACACCGCTTGTCCTGAGAGCTGTTTTTTTTCTTTTCTATTATTCGGGAGTCGCAAAGGCGCGTTCTCGCGGAGTTTCTGGCAGGCTTGGATCTGTCAGCTTCAAAGGCGCGCAGGAACCGGGAATGGCAATAGTTGGAGCTTCTCGAGCGCAAACGGATTTGCGTTTGCCGTCGAATGATCCTTGTTGCCCGCGTTCATTAATGGGTCATCATACGTGTCTGGTTCATATCGAAGTTTTTGTAAAGATTTTAGAAATATATATATATATATATATATATATATATATATATATATACAAACTATATATTATAGTTTATATATAGTATATATATATACTTTGAACATTATGCTTTTTGTGTAATATGCTTTTTAAATCCACTATGACCTTGCATCCAATTGTACTTTGTTTAAAAGTGTATTGAATTTGACTACGAAAGTTCTAGTAAAACCCTCGGTATCTCAGAACTAGGTCAACGTGGGATACCTCCTTGTTCTACTGAGTCCTTCAATTTGTAAAAAGATCTGTAATTCTATAATTTATACATTGATACGTATGTACTCATATATGGTATGTTGATTTAATATAGTAGATATGATATCTCAAGTGATAATATTCAGAACCACTACAATTTGTGGAGATTGACATGTTTGAAATAAATACGATATTTGAGAATATAAATTGAAATGATATAAATGTATTGAACCGTTTTACTTGAACTCTAGAGTTACTTACAGTTTAAAATTGTTGATAAAATTATTTTTTGTGATATTATGACGATGTGTCATATAGACTTTCTAGGGTGTTTTTCGAAACATAATTTAGAATATTTTTTCAAAGATGTTTAGTTTTATAATCCACCCGCGGAAACTAAGTGCACGGAGAAACTTTTTACAGCCAAAATTATTAAATTATTACAAGAAAAAGGTAATCGAAGATTTTCTATTAGCACTCTAAAAATATAGTAAATGTGAGGTTATGTTTGTTTAAATGTAAAATATTTTTTTAAATGTTGGTTTTGTAGAAAATCTGGAAACAAAGCTTCGTTGATTATGAAGATTCTTGAAAATCAACCCATTTCAAATTACGGACGATTTACTGTATAGATGCCTGTGAACGTTATACAAACAAATTTTATGGAATAAAAAGTTAATCGTAGCATAATTATTGTGTAGAATCACCTTTTTTCCCACCTTTTTTCTTTCGACAATCCCTCACACGAGTGCTACTTACTTCATCGATTTTCTTACATTTTCTTTATAATATATGGCCTCCGTTATATTATTCAAAAATTGCTTATATTTCACTTAAAATAGTTTTTGTAACAATATTCTTGTAAATATGTTGATTTTCAATAATCGAAGACGGTGCCGCTTTTGGGTACCAGAGTTTTTAATCGTCCCTGTAGTGCAACGATTATAAAAGGTTGAATGGTTTTTAAAGAACTGACCGTTCCTTTTCTGTAGTGCACATGTAGTGCGGAAAATATTTTCTTGTGTGATAGAGTATCGTTGAGAATGCCTAGTTATAATTTTTTTACTTAATTACAAGGATGAACGATGGTTGTAACAACAGATGAAACAACGTTTGACCCCCAATAGACTCCTTGATCAACGTTGACACCCTTCAAAATTTCATCGACACCCAGGGGGTCTATGCCAACCCCACTGCGAATCTGTGGTGTAGATGGATTTTCTGTCGCTTATAGGTCAGATCCTGGATAAAGCAGGAGTACTTGAGAAATCGAAGACCGCAGTGAGAAAGAAGTTTGCTACTGCCTGGAAGAACTCGGGAAATCTCCAGAGGCACCTTGCATCCGTAGCTTTATCCTCACGAGAGCCTGAGAAACGAGGTTACGTAGAAGATAATTTTGAGGGAGTTCTGTGAAACACGTTTGAAATGTTCAGCTGCTAAGGGAGAGGAATGAATTTGTAGTTGTTAGCAATTAGCTTCATCCACTGAGTACACCCTCTAAAAGCTTGTTTTTACAGCAAAAATTAAAGCTGGGAAGAAAAGAATTGTCAAAGAGGTACACACCAATTCGCCATCTCCTTAAATACTAATATACTTTCTGTGCACTTTAGGACAAACCAGCTATTGAATACGTGCGTACTTTCACTTATGCATACTTAAATTATTGATAAACCTAAAGAAAAACATTCCTGAAGGAAATTCAATAAGCGGAAATAATGTCTTGCGTGGCATTACCATGTCGTTTCACGAACAAGAACATGTTTGGGGACAGCACACAGCAGTCTTTTTGAGCACATTTTGTAATTTTTCTATGTTTGTGAAAAAATGTATTTATTTCCAGAAGTTGTTTATCTTGTATGTGTTCCTCATAAATATATACATTAAATGGCCTCTGGCCTCTTAAAATACACCACGTTCTTGGTTCAACCGCGAGGAATCACTGCTGTTGCCTTTTAAAAAAGCACTTCATTCCATGTCTTAACTCTTATAAAATTATTAAAATGTTTACAGTTACACCCGTGTAACGTAGTGGCTTACTTTCTTTCGATTATTATTTGTAAATAAAACAATTAAATTGCTTTACGTTCCCTCAGAATAGAGTAATAGTAAGATAGCAACATGCGCAATTTCTTAACTTCACTGCAACCGCAGCGCCCATTATACAAAGTCGATCTTTGTACAAAATATGTGGGGTGTTAGCACTGTCTTTACCCAACCCTTCAATTGAGTCTTCAGAGAGAACTGTGTTTGTTTTCTTTCGTCACAACGTCAGCACCAAGCGACGGGTGTCCCTTCTCCCATCCGCTTGCAGCGCAGCTGCGGAATATTTGCAGATCATTATCCTCGTCACTCTCTCGTGGACATCCCTTCGCCCGCACAAAGCGGCGTTGCCCCCTCTCAGTGCACCTTCTTTTCCCTTCAATTCCGCCGTGCTGGCGTGAAAGCGACCTATGACTAGCGAAGTAATCCTTTGTAAATGTAATATCCTTTTATTTACAACTGTGCATTCTACAAGATTATCGCAATGGTATTTGCGTTTATAATTATTCTTGCATTGCTAATTATTCTTGTGCAACACACCATCTTCTTATCATCTTTTCTGATTCCATCAAAGTGTTTTTAATCTTCTCTTGTACTCCCACTCTCCTCCATTCAATATGTCATCTGTTTAATCTATAACTAGCAATAGTCCTTCGACCGCATCGACCCCCCTTTTTTTTAATAAATACTCAAGTAACCCAATCTATAGAATTATTTCATGTACAGCAATATATTTAGAATATCTAATCATACCAGTATCTTCATTATAACTAACCAATTTCAGCTCCTTCCCATTCTGACCTCCTCACCTCTTCCACAGCCAATCCTCTGGCATTTTAAAACGCTTCCTCTCTTGTTATCAAACTGATAAGTATGTTTTGTTTTCTTTCTTAATATTGAAACTCCGTTACTTCAATTATTTAAATTCTTTGTTAATGTTACACAATCTTTTGGTCCCTAAATCTGTATTATTTAACATAAAATATATTTTGCACTCTGAAATCAATCGTTTCGTCATCATGGAGAAACAGGTCCTGAGTAAGGTAGGGGAGCGATTGAAGGGTCAGTTGTGCCTTCGACTGACTAACGTCACACGAGGAGAGGAAAAAGACAACGATACTCAACTCTTGCGAATGAAGACCCCTAGCAGCGCTGCATGAAGCGTGCCTTTGCTCGGTTTCTTCCGTGTTGTGGCCCCATTAGGTGTCGCGTTTATTCCGTGCGGAGTCGCAGGACTTCGCTGGGTCTCGCGTAAAGGCACCACGTGTGGTGGTGAGAAATTTGAAAATCCGATGCAATGCTTACCTCCATTAAATACGGAATACAAGCAGATGGTTGCACGGGTATTACAGGGTTAATCAGGAAATCCTGGTTTTATTTCTAGCTGAAGAACCCTGCGTTATTGTGTTTGTTCACAATCGTCTATTTAGAAGTAAAAGGAATGCATTCGATGAATGCCTTACCTTTCCTTGACCAGCCGTCAACCAGCGTGGTCAGCCCGTCCGCCTCCCGTGAGATCAAATTTAAGCTCCGTTTCATCCTCTCCTCCTTACTCTGCCCGGCCCCGCCCTCGCTCCACCTCACCCTATCAACAATCATCATTGCTACCAGCATCGTTGCCAGAGGCAATTGTAAACAGATGCATTGTGGCATTTTCCCAGCAAACTCACAATAACAATTTAGGTCTTCGATTGCTCAGAGCTAATTAAGCTATTGGAAGTAATTAAAATACATTTGGTAGGAAATTGTATAGTTTTGCAAAAACGCTTACTGATATTTCATTGATTTCCTCCCCATTTTCAAAATATTCGCAAAAACTGAATTCATGCCCGAGCTTTATCTAAGTGGTGTCTATCTAAACGGGATAAGCTATATGTTTACGAAATCCCGTGCAGACAGAAACTTTCATCTTGCTTTGAAAGTTACGTATACTCAATTTATATAAGTATATAATTCATTATTATTATTATTATTATTATTGTATAAGTATATAATTTCTATAACATGTAGACTTGTATAAACAAACTTTTTCTTATACAAGGGAAAACAATAATTTAAAAAAGAAGTCTGAGTTATTCGCAACAAAATGCACTTCACTCCTGTGAAAATCGCATCCAAATTGTGTTTACGACATTTCGCTGACTGTTTTTCTGGGGTAATGTCTGGAACGGCTACATCAATTTTGATGTGTAATTCACTGAAAAATGAAAAGTTTTGACGGTCAGAACATGGGCTACTTCTTTTCAAATTATTGTTTTCTATTATGGAAAAAGATAATAATTTTTTCATTCAGATCTCCATTTTTATTCCGTTCTTAATGAAATTTTTACAAATAAGCGTTAAAATAAGAGAAAAAGTTATTGTCTACATGAGATTACGCAAAAATTATTTTTCTCTAAAGCGACATTTTTGAGTGAACACTCAGTTTTTCGCAAATATTTCGAAAACGGCAAATAAATTCCCCAAAGTGATTTAAATGTTCTTGAAGTCCTTACAGTTGTCTACAAAATATATTTTAATTAATTTCAATTGCGCAATTATGTTGAGTAATTTCAGATCATATTTTGACTGAAAATGTGCTATGAGTCTGTAACTATACATCTACTTACGGCACCCCATAGCAATGATTGTGGATGAAAATAGAGCTGGACAGATCAGGACGAAACAGCGTTGAAGACGTGAGCTTACGTGAGACACGCCGAAGTGGACGGGAAAGTTCGTGTCAGCGCAGCAGTCAGAGCAAGTCAGGGTGAGTGAGCGCATTAATTATGAACGGTAGCGGGAGATATACTAAAACAAGTCCTTCCTCTAATAGAAGTTTGTGATTAAGAAATATTCCGGGCAACGCAGGGTTCTCCAACTAATCATCTAAACCCACATATTGGATTATAAAAAAGAAGTATTGGAAACGTTGACTGACACTCCAATTTCATTTATATGGATAGAAGTTAGATGATAGAAGCTCGGAAATAATTTAATCTCTCCCGCTTCGTATAAGTGCTGATATGAACATTCGTGTGCTAATGAATCTTTTTTTAATGCTTTTACGATATTTTACCACATACATTTTTAGCCGCTGTGCTTAATATACTCTGATCGATTTATTTAGTATTTTTTTGTAATTATTCAGAGAATTTGGATAGCATTTTTGAGTAGAAGGTAAAGATCAATTTATGCCAATTAGGATATCTAAAAGGATTGTTTCCAGTGCAGATATTGCACCATGTATACAATGAATCATTAAAAGCCTTTATTGCAGCGGGTCATTTCTGAATTTTCTTGTATCGAAAGCGAAGAAAGTAGACACACGACAGACTAGAGCAAGGAAGGAAGGAAGGAAGGAAGGAAGGAAAGACGAAAAGAGGGGAGAGAGAAGGAAAGGAGCGAGGGAGGGTAGGGTAGGGAGGAAGGATGTTCATATTAATTATAATAAAATGTCCTGTTCAAAAATTGTTTTAAATTGTATCAAAATATCGTATTTGTTGCAAAAATGTTATTTTAATTTTATTTTTGTTCCTTCCAAGATGTTTTATTACACGTTCATCTAATGTGACGTGTCTTTTACTGACCGTCACCTCTCTCCCCTATTCCCTTCCTGTTCCTCTGTTTTGCCTACTCCATTAGTCCGACTCTACACCAGACAGTTACTCTCGTAATTACCTGTCACTTCCGCTCAGTTGGTGATGAACATTGCAGTTAGCGTGTCATGAGCATGCCTTTGTTCGAAATATTTTATGAATTCTGTTGTGTCTCAGGAGAGCAACCGCAGAGACGGAAGTCGAACAAACACTGTTCATTGCATGCACAACTCAAAACAATACATAAATAACGATGTTTGTGTCAGATATTACAGTACGACGGTGCTGTTGTGGAAACCCTTCGTGAACCGAGCGACGGCTCAAGTGATGCTGGGAACGTTGCCGGCCCACAGGAGAAGCAACTGGTTACCGAGCTTGAGGGTGCCATCTAACGGGATTACTAGGTGACGCCACCCATTAGCCGGAGACCTATTTCCACACAACCACCTCCAGCCGCCACCGGTCACCACTGACCGCAGGTGGTTTCGTGGGTGAGACCGCTGTGAGATCATGCGTCAAAGACAGTTGGCAGGGAACAAAGACGATCAGCAGGGAAGACCAATCCTGCAGCGCTTCTGTGGCTCGTCTCTTGTGAACGCTGCCATTAAGGGCTCCTTCCCACGGCGCGGCCGCAGCGCGCTTCGCAGCAGCGCGGCGCGTAGCAGAGCATTGTTTTGAATGGAGACCTTCCCACGTGCAGCGGGTGGCGGCTGCTGCGGCAGCCGACGCCGAACTCCAGCTACGCGAAGCGGAGGAGGGGCCACGCGCCACCTCTAGCAGAACACAGCTTTAAATGGGAGCGTTCCCACTGCGCCGCGGCCGCAGCGTTCTACCTGCTCCGGTCCCTTTGTTCGTCGTCGCCGGAGGGTCCGCGAAACCTACCCCTCCAGACCCCACCCCCTTCCACGGCGGGCGGCGCACGGTGGGGCCAAATGCCAAAAAGCTGGTCAAAAGTCGAAAGCGTTGTACGATTTGACTGAAACTTTGTATTCAGAGGTTTATGATCATTCTAATTAATAATCTGTAATAAAAATTCCGAAAAACAAAATGGCGGACCAATATGGCGGATAAAATTATCAAAATTTTGTATTTTTAACACAAAATGATCATACTTATAAGTAAAAATGAGTTCATTCGGGTTTTTAAGGATGCTGATTAATAATCTTGAATGAAAATGCCAAAAAAACAAAATGGCGGACCAATATGGCGGACAAAATCATCATTTTCTTCATTTTTAACACAAAATGATCGTGTTTAAAATTAAAAATGAGTTCATTCGGGTTTATAAGCATGCTGATTAATAATATTAAATAAAAATGCATAAAAAACAAAATGGCGGACCAATATGGCGGACAAAATTACCATAAGTTTGTATTTTTAACACAACATTATTATGTTCATAAGTAAAGAAGAGTTAGTTTGAATTTTTAAGGATGCTAATTAATAACCTTGAATGAAAATGCCAAAAAACAAAATGGCGGACTAATATGGCGGACCAAATCATCAATTTTTTTCCATTTTTAACACGAAATGATCGTGTTTATAATTAAAAATGAGTTGATTTGGGTTTATAAGCATGCTGATTAATAAATATTGAATAAAATTGCTAAAAAAACAAAATGGCGGACCAATATGGCGAACAAAATCATCAAAAGTTTGTATTTCTACATGTTGCACGCGCTACGAAAATTTGTCACAGGCACTAAAACGGCAGCTACGGGCAGCTGTTTTTTTGTGATTCTCACAGAGAATAACATTTCGAATAATGTCATGTTAAGTTTTTAGCCCCGCACGACGGTGCACATAGTTATTTTTCATTTTAAACACAAATTTTTGATTATAGCATTTTCATTTTTCGCCAACAATCAACGTTAATTATTACATTAACAAATTATTTTAAAAAATTAAGTATACATATTATGTTTCTACTTACTCTCAGGAATAGATTCCATTTTGTTTTATTGAATTCGGCCGACTGCACGCTTCTCTATCCTTCGAAACACAAAGGTTCTGAAAACACGTTTCACAGCTGACCGATATCGATCGCTCGAGGCCCAACTTTGAACTGATCTCTTACCTCAAGTATAAGAGAGAAACCGTTACTAATTGCGGAATTCAACGGCCCAAATACCAACCTATTGAAGTAGCAACGACAAAATCCCTATCTAGTAACTTTTTTTTGGACTTTTGGCCAGCTTTTTGGCATTTGGCCCCACCGTGCGGCGGTGCGGCCGTGGCTCCGGCGGTGGCGGCGTCGGAAGAGCTCTGCTCCTTGAAGGAAGCGCGCTGTGGTCGCGCCGTGGGAAGCCGGCCTAAGATCTGTGTTCTGCGAGCGGGGGCGCGAATGCGCTGCTGAGTGGCGCCGTGCGAAGGGGCTCTCAAGAGTCAAGGCGTGGCCTCGTCTGTGAAGGCCCACAGTAGAGGAGCAAGTGACCGCCCGCTGGAGGGGCAGCGGAGGCGAGGCGCAGACCTCCATCGAGAGATTAGTGTGGTAGCGCCGCGCCTGAGCCGATTTTTCGAAGACAGAAAGAGAGAGAGAGAGAGAGAGAGAGAGAGAGGGGGGGAGAGGGAGAAAGGAAAGAGAGAGCGATGGGTTATGTCGAAAAGTACATTATAGATCTGCTTGATCGTGGATCCAAAGATACGGTAGATGTAGCGGTAAATGAGAATGAAAACAAAATCTCTGGAAATGAAGCTCATTGAGCAACCGTGTCCAGGCTTCGTCGCCACCGTCAAGTCCAGATGGCTGGCCAATGAGCGGCTAGCTGCCTTTCACGGACGAGTGGCGCCGTTCTTTCTGTGAAGAGTTTGAATTAGAGGCGCTCGCTTCAATCCTCGGAGGGAGAAGCAACAAATTCATATCAGTGTGCATATTTCATTACGTGTTTTTAATAAGCGCCACTATTTTACACTTATAATGTACCTTAAACCATTAGTGTGTTCTGTCACCATTCGCAATCCCCTTTTAATGAGTCGCATTAATTAGTTGATTAAAGTGGTCATGCTCGCAAAATTATGTCCGTAATTTATCTAACGACTTTCGTTATTTGTGCTATGCATTATTTGTATTCCCTATGTGATGTGTTGTTCATTTTAATTAGTAGCTGACACGAAGTTTGTATACTATATTTCCTCTCTAGTTACATTACATGATTATAATTACATCGAGAATAATATCCATGGGTAATTTTCTTTAAATGGATAACTGAATTTTAATGACTGTTAATGCTGTTCATTTCAGTCTGATGCTATTGTCTCTTATCATTAAATTATTTTCCAAATAGATTTTGGCACAAATTGTAAAGTTATTTTTACACCCTGTTTCGTTAGTATGAACTGTACTAAATGAAAAGCTAAAATGAAAAAAAAATCTATGTTTAGAAAAGCAGCTGTCGCCTCACGAGCAAGTAGTTCACTTCGATAGTTTGTCTTGAATATATTTCTCAAAATTAACAAAGATAATGAGTGTAATACGGATGTGAGTAGTGATCACAATCCATATTATTTTATTAATAAATTATGTGTGTTTCATACTCTATCCTTCACAGAATGCGACATTACTCGTTGCTTACAGAGAAACTGATTATGATAATGTGTTATTAGGAGGCTGTTTAATATAAAATCAAGTCTATATTTGTAATCCATTTAAACCATCAAGCTAAAATCTTATTTTGTACTTTGAAAGTGTGTTGTGAAGTGTAATTTTAGATGTGAGTTGAAATTTAAAATGTGTCGTCACGAAGAAAAATAGTAATGATAATAATAATTGGTAAAATAAGTAAAATGTCATTTTATTTATGAACGTAGAATAGACACATGAATCCTTTTATAGTACTTATCAAAGGGAATAAAAACAATTATAACTTGTACTATTATATTAGTACAGAATAGGACCGAACCAACTAAACAGCTTTGAGGAAAGGAAATGCGTGTGTACAGATTTTTTTTTATTTTCGAAAATATTACATAACATTTTGAGATGAGTTGAATTGAATTGATGCCTTATTTTACGTGGCGAGACTCGGGCCATCAGGCCCGCTCTTCCGTCTGACCACGCAAATTTCGCTACGCTCCTTTCACCAACTAGGGAGAGGCATCTCGGTCAAATATACTGCGGGGTGAAGCGTTGACTTCAATAATGCGGTAAGCTTTGGTAGGCTGTGAGGACGATATTTAAACACCTTTTCCTTCAGATATATTTATTGAAATCTATCACAGGTGCTGAAATCTTATGAGGACCACACCACATGACCCTTCAAAGACACCAGACGTCCCGGAAACATTTCTCTCAATACATTGAATGGAATTTTGAGCTCTGTGTACAGAATCCTAATCATGATGTAACTCCAAGTCCCGTAACCTCTTCTTCAACAATATTTTCATGTCTAGACTGCATGAAATTTGTAAAAATTGAAACATAAAGTCTAGAATTCACCATCTCGCTCACGCCTTCTGCTTCAATGACGCTCGGGTCTAGATGCCAAATTGTGATACGACGCACCACACGGTTACTTTAGCGTAGTGTAAAGGCCTTTCTTGACTAATTCCGGGGTTATTTTCGGCAGAGAAGAAAATATTTTGCTTATTCAAAAATTCATTGATGTGAATATGTGTCTCGTCGCAACTGAAGAATGCTGTCTCCGGAGGGATCTATGCACGAATCTGCATACAAAGATTTTGGAGATTTGCTTAGTCTCCTGACTTCAATTTTAGAACAACCATTTTTGAAGAGATGTAATTTCAAACCGCAGCGTTGAATCCTCCTTAAACATGGTTTGAAATCCCCAATGCGATATCATGCCTTTGATGAACGTTTTGGGGGATTGTTCAAATGCTGCTCACACCAGCTGTGCATTTTCTGGTGTACGGATGGAGCTGCGACGGCCTCTTCTTAGTGTACTGCTAGTTTTATCCAACTGTCGGAATCAGAGCCAAATTGCATTCGCATTAGAATTGTATTTTAGGCAAAATGTTGAATTGACTCAGAATGTCTCTTTTTTAGATTGGTTGTTTTCAAAAAACGCACGCACGGAAAAGACCCTATTAGCTCTGATCCAAACCATGTTGGTTAATGAATTGGGTTCACCAACGCAATAACCAGAAACTACTTTCAACTATCTCCCCCCAACACTGAATGGTTTGTGATACCAACTTTGAAAATTAAAACATTTTCTCTATAGATACCTGGATTTTGTTTTGAAAACTCCTCAAAACTGCTGTCTGTTCTATCCCTTTCTCTATCCATGTATTTGGAGTCGATTGTCAGTGTTTGCTGGCCAGCAAACGATATTAGTATCGTTTCTACGATACGTTTCTGCGATACGCTTTTACAATCTAGAATATTTTATTTTCATTATTTAATTTTAATTTAATCTCTTACACATATCTAAAGCTCTTAATATTTCCAAAAAACATTTAAAATTTTCGTTTGAGCCTTAAATTTTGTAGCTGAAACGAAAGATTTGTTCTAAGGATAATGCTTAACATTAATAATTGTTTTAAATCTAATTGGATGTTTTCTGTTTTTTCCTTTCGTGTTTCTTCTATTTATTAAAATATTTTGTAGGATAGATATCTAATAAAGTATAGATTTCTTTATAAGGCTTATAATATAATTCTTTATAACTGCTGCCTCTCAGTCTCTATTTGCATCATCAATGCAAATGTTAAGCAGTCTATTTCCTAGAGTCCTTAAGAATCGTTTTTGTCTTTCATTTGTTTCGAAAGTTTACCTTTGCGTGCACAGTATTATGTGAAAAATTAAGAGAGTCTGTGGAACCCATAATCTCCACGTTCTCCTTGCCGTCCTTGACAAGCACTTCTGCATGTTTTAAATTTAATGAACCAGTCTGCTTGGGGAGACATGCAAGAGACCAATGCTTTCAAGTAAGATTTTCTATTTTATGTGCTCATGAGCGCAACGGCCTTATTTTTTGAAAGAACCTTTTAAAACCTTGTATTATTCTCTTCTGTTATTTAGTTACTATTTGGTATGTGTAGCTCAGTTTCTTTTCTCATAATGCTCTTCAGCATTGACATTTCTCTACTTATTAATTAGATCGCTGGTGAGGTAGATACCTTCTATTATTATGATAAATAAAGTTGTTGTCTGGAATCAAGTGCCCTCTAACGCTAAACTTGTTTCTTTCGATGTGTTAAATCTATTTCTCAGTGTGCCTACATCTGACTGCAAGAATATTCTTAAAGACCAAATTGACAGATCACAGTGTGCCGTTCCCACGAAAACTGAACTGTACAATCTAATTTTCTGTTGCATAGATGCCAACTACTTCAAATTTAATGACAAATTCTACACCCAAGATTCTGGACTACCCATGGGTTCACCCCTCTCACCTTTATTAGCTGATATATTTATGGACAACTGGGAAAATACGTTGCTTGTTTCTGGCCACCCACTTCTAAAAAATCTTCTGTATTGGCACAGATACGTAGACGACGTGTAGGCACTATGGACAGGCACCACCAGACAACTTGATATTTTTACACAGTACATCAACTCCCTACACCCCGACTTAAAATTCACCACTGAGATAGAAAATGAACAAAAATCTGTAAACTTCCTTGATCTCACCATCATTAGCACAGGACCATCATGAATTTAACGTATTCAGAAAACCCACACACACGCACACAATCATACACAACACCCCCCCACACACACACACACACGCGCAGCCTTCTATGCGATGGCGCATCGATTAATTTCCATACCCATGTCTCCAGAAAAAAGGAAATAAACACCATAAAACACATAGCCTGAATGAATGGATACGACTGCAACATGATTGACAAATTAATAATAAAAAAAACAAATTCACTCAAAATCCGCAAACACACTACCCTCACACCAATTGACAGAAGCACTACAGCTACGTACCTCACAATCCCTTATGTAGGACCCCTTTCTCTTAAAATAGCCGCCACACTCAATAAATTCGGTCTTAAAACTTATTTCAACAACACTCATACATTATATGAAACACTATCCAACACCAAAGACCCAATCCCACCTACATCCTTATGCGGGGTCTATGCTCTCACTTACGACAATTGCAATTGCAATACATAGAACAAATAGGCCGTAAATTCACACAGAGAATCAAAGAACACAAACAAGCATGGAAAAACAACACTACCACAGTCTCACAATTAGGGATCACCTAAATTTAAACAAACACACATTTGATAAACAAACAAATTTCCGAATTCTAGAAATTGAAAACAGGTACTGGAACAGAATAAAATTAGAAGCCCTACACATACACAACGTCCTCAAAAAACAGAACATGACGTGTCTTAACCAACAAATCCCTGAACTCTCTTCACCTCTTCTAAAATTAGCACAAAGTGTACACCCCTAATCCCCCGCCCTCCCTTCTTCACTGACCTTCGCTCGCCCGACCGCCGGCCCGCCTGCCCGCTCAAGCGTCCACCGGCACCCCCGTGTTTTACGACCCTTCATCCGCACCCCATCCTTCTTCCCGTCCCCACCCGCTGCCTTGTTCTTAAACAAGACACACACTCCAAAATCCGCAGAACTTTGTTTTCGGCCCGGAAGCTGCAAGGTATGTACGACCCAGTTTGCTTACGCATCTTGCTTACAATGCCTACATCCTGTTAATAATATTTTTTTTTTCAAATCTTTGCTCTGAGGATGATCGCTATGCGATCGAAACGATCATAAGCTTAATAAAAAAGTTATTGTTATCAGACAACATCTTTATTTATCATAATTTCTCTAATTGTCTCTTATTTTAATCAGCAATGACCTTATCGCATTTCATTTCAAATTGTGTGTTTGATAACATTGAATAAAATAGCAGTTGTGTTCAATGCACAATTTGTAATAAATAAATTAATTTCTCTCATCGTTGATCTGATATATTATAATTTGCGGTGTACGAGGAAAAATATTCCACTGATATTTTCTATATCTCTGTTAATGTTGCTTCATTTGATGTTTTGTTATGTGCATTGAGATAAACAGCATAAATTTGCATTTGAAAATTACAAATAATTGAAATAATTGTTTTAAGCAATAATTTTTATGTTAATATTTCCACGATATAAAGCATAAATTAGTTTGATATTCAAGACAGCATTATAATTCCACATATTTTTTATAGAGAACGAACAGTTATTATATTTGTTATTTAATAATTCTACGTTATTTACGAGTGTTTCTCAAGTTTATCGGCCTTATTCGTTGTTAAAATGAGAAGTCAAACATCCATTATTTGAATCCTCACATATCGGTAGAATGAACTACAATGGCCAAATAATAATGTTATCATTCTGGAACTTAATAACACTGAAACTGAGCATTAAAAGCATGTAAGTAATGTGGAAAGTTACTTTAGATCATGGTACTGGTTAACAATGGTACTGAAATGGGAGGGAGAGAAGTTTTATTTGAGTGTTTGTGATGGAGAGAAAGAGAGGAAGAGGGAAGGGATAAAGGAGAGAATAAAGAGGGAGAGTGAATGGTGAGGGAAGAGAGAGAGAGAGCGAAAAGACTAAAGGAGAAGAGAGGGGAATGGGGAGAGAGAGATGGAAGGGAGGGGGAGAGTGCGAACAGACGGAGGGGAGAAGAAGGGAGAGGGACGTGAGGAGAAAGAGCAATGGATGCAGAGGGGAGAAATGATGGAGAGAGAGAGATGGAGGAGAGGGAGAAGGAAAAGACGCGGGTTTCCTCTGCGCGCTTGCCCGTGAAGCGTTTTCTGCCGATGAGGAACTGCGCCGGCGCTGCAAGAAGTGCTCCTCTTTCTACTTCTTTCTGTGAATCTGTCTCCCGAGGGGAGGGGAAGGAAGGGGGGAAATTCCTGAAGGAGGAGAGGGGGAGCAGGGGCAGGGGTGGGGAGCCGTGGGAATGACTGGAGCAGGAGGAGGGCACACACAGCCAAAACAAGACGTTTTGACAGCCAGAATATCCCAACAGTGAACAGAAGAGGAAATACCTGCTGCCTATCAAAAGTTGAAACGTTTGTACATTGGCTCCACAAAAAAGTCCATTCAATTTTTTTGTGTACCGTCAAGAAAATATTGTGTTATTAACTTTCAGGGCTATAAGTAAATGAAGTTTTATAACTGATGTCTGCTTGTATCGTAGTCTGGTCACTTACAGACGAGTTCTCAATTTTTTCATCAGTTGTCGTCTCGGTAGATTTTAGTCTCGGTAATTTCATCTTCATATAGCTGCAAAAGAAGAATCAATGAAATCTTAAGCCATCTCTATTGACACTGTTATATTTCACAGCGTCTCAAATGTATTTCGAAACAGTGAGCTACGTCAGCCGTTTCGAAAGCGGCGTTTGAAACCGTCGCCCTCTGTGTGAGATATGCTGGAACAATGCGGTAGCAATGAGGGAGGTCAAAGAAATGCCCCCGCCAGCTGAGAGAGGGAGAGGGAGGAAGAGAAAGAGCAAGGAAGGGACGGAGGAGTGAAGGGAGGTAGAGAGGAGTAGATAGACGAGTGGATGATGGGAGGTGGGAGGTGTGGACGGGTGGTGTCGCCCATTAGCTCTGTCGCAAGGAGAGCGAGGGCGCTTTGTGTTTCAAATGTTCTCCCATCTCGCTTTCTTCTCTTCGCTTCTTGCGGCTTCCTCCCTTCACGGCGCTCCTCCAAAGAGTTTACATGATTTAGGGCTCGGCGGCGAGCGTGAAGGCATTGGCCGGAAAGTGACAGAGGGGACATTTTTCAGGCCACTTGGCTTTCGTTCATTCATGACTCTGATCCCCCACTCCTCCCGTAACTGTGGCAGGGACGATTCACAGCTGGAGGCAGCGTTCGCTTTCGTAGATGGACGACAGGATTGCAGTCCCTCGCGTAATTCTAGGTTCTGAGGAGCACGAAAACAAACGTTAGAGACGTAACTCGCTTCCACCTCTCTGTTTCCTCCCCCTTTTCTTCACAGCTCTTTCACAATAGACAGTAGAATTGCTGTATTCTGGGATCGCCAATCCGAGATTCCGTGCAATCCGAGATGCCCTGACTTGCGTCATGTCACCTAACAAGCAAACAAACGGTGTTAATTAAAAGCTTGCTCTTGACCGGTTGGCAGCATTACGTCGAAGGTCACGGGGCGGTCGTTGCCCGTGTAAGTCTGACTTTACATTAAGATAATGATACAATAATCTAATGATATATTCATTCCCGTTGCATGTTGCTGTGGTTTGTGTAAGAGTAAAAAGGTTTAAGCGAACGCTAAAGAAAACTTAGAAAATTATAAAAGTAAGAAAATATATCCTCAAACGAATAATGAAATTGATAGGTTGTCGAGCCGACGTAAACACACAGATGAAAGTTTAAAAAAACTTTGTAAACAGTTCCCCACTGCAACAGTACAACCATTCCAATATACATGTCCGCTCGATGTATTGGTCAAAAGCCAATCAAAAAACATCTGTGCAATTTAAATTTGAATACGAGTGGGCATATAGTTTGGAATAATGTTTACACTGTTGTATACAGCGTCGAATTGATTTTAAAAACATTTAATTTTGTTACAACAATTATTTGCACGGCGCATTTCATTGTTATATAAATAAGACACATAAATGTTATACTCTATTGTCAATCACACTGTTTCGAGCTGCAATGGACCCCACCTTCAAACTGAAAACAAATGTAAATTTTTAGTGACGTAAAGTATACAAAGAAATAAATGAAATGTATTGTGGCTGTGCTGGATACCCATACAAAGGAAAACAATAATTAACTTCATACAATCCTTAAGTTCATTCCTATCGTTGTAGGTATACGCGATACTGTCAGATTAGCAGGGCCGGATTTATGCATGTGCTGACAGTGCTACAGCACAGGGCACTCCACCAAAAAGGGGCCTCCACCAAATAATTTTTTTTTTATTTTGGTCTATTTTTCTGCAAAAACTTTTTAATTTCATTGTTATGTAGTAATTTGTATTTTTTGAAATTTAGATTTCATGATGCATTTTTAGTCTCAAGAATATCTACTTATTTAGTATGTATTCAAAGTTATTTATGATTTATTCAGTATTAAACGCACATAATCTAACCGAATATCGTGTTTCAAACATGATCACCGGTTTCGACTTGCTCTTTTGGCTAAGCCGATCTGATTTTATACTATGAATAACGTAACTTTTATTTTGATTAGATATATTTGAATTTGAAAGTTTATAAATGCAATAAATTTATTGAAACTTTACTTTTACTGAGATCGTATTTTATCTGACTTCATTTACTAATATGTGCCGATTATTTATAGTCCGAAGTAATATATAATCGAATATGACTGTGTTTCAAGACTTCACCATAAATAAACGATTGATAACTGTGAAATACATGTCTCCTATTTCATAAACAAATACCCTTTGTTCCTTTAAAAATTATTTCATAGTCGACAGTCGTATTTGATTGTCGATCGCATATGGAAGTGAGTTAACTATATTTTAATAAAGGTGAATAGTTACATAGTGTGTGCAAAATAGTTGTAACTAGTGTGCAATTTAAGGAAAAGGCATGTATTATACATAATATGTATAATTTGTATAGAAAATGCATGAAAAACACATTGAATTTTACAATATTTTTTAACTATATATGAAAAATAAATAATTATAGAAATACTAATTGTATTATGTATATTTGGTGATACAATTTAGTTTTTTTATCCCTTGAAAATTTCATAAATTAAAGCCAATTTTGTAAGTTCATGAACTGTTTCATATAAAATTACTATTAAATAAAGTTTCTAATTACTTTAATATATCTCATCCAGTTCAAATACTGTATAGATATGAAGTAAAACTATACATTTTCAGATATCCAGTTTTTTGAAACTACGACAACGAAGAAACAATGGATCGAAAAGAAGACCGACATAAAGGAAAACGAAAACAATTAAGTGGTTCCAAAAAACGAAAAGAAGCAGATAAAGCAAAAACTCAGTTAAAGTCTGTGTTATCCAAAACACCCACATTACAAAATTATATGCAAGTTTTGGCAAAATCTTCATCTGATATTCCTCAAGAAACGGTAAATAATAAAGATTACAAATGCTATTTTGATAACGTTTGTAAAATAAATACTTATCGTACACAACTGGAAATTCATTTCTTAGATAAAAATTCAAAGGCAGTGATTCGTTAGATTTTATAAAGCCTTATTTTCCAATATTGCTTTTTTCTATTAAATAAAATTATAAGTTCATTAAAAATATTGATTAAGTGATGATTAAGACTTAATGTTTATTATCGATATATACATTGATTAAAATCTATTTTAATTTACTTTTGCAAATTAACATTTATTATGTGATTTATTTTTATTAAACGATTTAAGCATTTATGTCAATTTATGCTTTATATTTTAGGCTTCAGAAAAGGATATTCCATCTGTTAATAAATCTTGTTTTGAACAAAATTATGAAACAGAATCTGATGCAGATGTCAAGAATTCGGTAAATATTTATTCCGTAATTTACTATTATTTATTACATATTATTTTAATTTAATACTTTAAATTTTATATTTGTATAAACAGGTGGTAAATGAGCAGTTCGACTGATGATCAGTCTACAGGACAGCATGTTAATGAATCTAAAGGTACGACAACGGACATAGGTCTGTGGCCAGAAGATATGCGAGAATTCCAAAATTATTGGATACAGACTGGGAATTTAAATCTTCAACATTGCGACGAAAAGTATTTGAATTCGAATTCATTTAAACAAACAGACGGTAGCTACATTCGAACATGTCAAAGAAGCATGTTTGAAAGAAAAACTCGCAACGGCGAAGTGGTAAAACGTTCATGGCTTTGTTTCTCTCCAAGTGCTGGACGATTATACTGCTTTCTGTGTAAATTACTAAGCAATGTACGAACTCAATTTTCACACGGTGGATTCTGTGATTGGAGGCATGCTTCCAAACGCTTACAAGAACACGAATTATCAAAATCACATTTAGATGCCGTTTTTGAATATGCGAAACGTTCTAAAAATATAGGACGTATTGATGTGGAACTTACTCAACAAATGATGAAGATGATGAAGCAAGAAATTATTGGCGAAATGTGCTTCAACGACTTGTGTCATCAAGTTTATATGCCAACGAGGACCAGAATTCCGTGGGGACACTGAAATTCTTGGATCACCTGATAATGGAAACTATTTGGGTTTACTCGAATTAATAGCTGAATATGACGACTTTTTTAAAAAAACATATAGCTGATAAAGCAAACCGAGGAAGTGGTCATGTCAACTACCTTTCTTCAAAAGTTTGTGATGAGATTATTGAACTAATGGGAAAACGTGTTTTTGCAGAAATTATTTCACGTATTAAACAATCTCGCTACTACTCGATATCAGTTGATTCGACACCTAATGAAGGCCACGTGGATCAGCTGTCAATAGTATTTCGTTACATTGAAGATGCCACTCCTGTTGAAAGATTTTTGATTTATTTACCAAATCAAGGTCACAAAGAACAAGAGATATATGACGGGATAATCAGTATTTTAAATGACAATGATCTTAATATAAAAAAATTGTCGTGGTCAGTCATATGATAATGCCTCTAACATGAGTGGTAAATTCAATGGTTTACAAGCTCTTATTAAATTGGACAACGAATTAGCAGATTGGATTCCATGTGCAGCACATTCGCTGAATTTGGTTGGAAAAACAGCTGCAGAATGTTGCGCAAATGCAATCAATTTTTTTGATTTCTTGGAAAATATTTATGTATTCTTTACTTGCTCAACAAGTAGCTATAAACTACTAAAAGAACAAGCTTCAAAATCGCTGAGTCTAGTGACAGTACAACCAATTTTTACATTCCTAAAAGAATCGATACAACGCGGTGGTCCTGTCGAGCGGATGCTTCTAAAGCTTTAGTTCGAGGATATTCTGAAATTAAAGCTGCACTTCTAAAAATCTTCGAAGATGATTCTCAAAATTCGAAAACTCGTAGTGAAGCACAAGCTTTATATAACAAAATGAATATGTTAGAAATCGCAATTTATGCAGTATTTTGGAATGATGTCTTGAGCAGAGTAAATGACACAAATAAAGTACTTCAGAATTCCAAGTTAGATTTGAATACTGCTGTTGCAGCTATTAAATCGTTGAGATTATTTATTCAAGAAAGGCGCGACAGTTTTGAATATTATGAAAAATTAGGAATGGAAAAATCTGGGACAACAGAGTATGTAATACGTAGAAAAGAACAACGGAATGTTCGTTTGGTTCCATTAGATTATGGAAATTCTGCAAACGTTCAGTTAACAGCTGCTGAAGAATTTCGAGTGAAAAGTTACCTTCCAGTAATTGACCAGTTTTTAGTTTCTTTAGATCAACGTGTCTCTGCGTATGAAATAATTTCTTCTCGGTTTGGTTTTTTATCAAAATTAGGCAACCTTAGTTCAGATGAAATAATCAAGCACGCAACAAACCTTAGTAAAATTTATGTCGACGACGTCGAAAATCTTGGAATTGAGTTGATCCAATTCAATGAATTCATTAACCAATTCATACAAGATGAATCTAAAAGCGCCTTAAGTCGGGAACA
The DNA here is from genome assembly GCA_038098605.1 of Gryllus longicercus. NCBI lineage: Eukaryota > Metazoa > Arthropoda > Insecta > Orthoptera > Gryllidae > Gryllus > Gryllus longicercus. Next base: position 2,323,265 of record JAZDUA010000007.1, on the reverse strand, counting down.
TTTTATGTATAACTTAATAATTGAGAAGGGAATACAAGACGCGTTTCCGAATGTAGAAATTATTTTAAGAATTTATCTTGTGTTAATGATAACAAATTGTACAACGGAAAGATCATTTTCAAAATTAAAACTTCTAAAAAATAGATTCAGAACTAGTATGACAGAAGAACGACTTTATTATCTTTCTATTTTGAACATCAATTTTGATATTCTAAAAGAATTATCTTTCGACGATGTAATTGAAGAGTTTGCTTACAGAAAAGCAAGAAAAGTTCCTGTAGTTTAGTTATTATAATTAAGTTGTAATGTGTTGTAAATATTCGGTTTATAAATAAAATATTGTACTCAAAAATTATTTGCAAAAATTTTTTTTAATTAAACATATTTGACACATAGATTTTATTTTGTCAGCCGCCAACTGCATATAATATATGGTATATATGGGGAGGGGGGGCTCCACCAAAAATCAGCACATGGGCACCCACCAAGTTAAATCCGGCCCTGCAGATTAGAAGGTTAAGAAATAGTGATAATAAATTATCACTATAACTACTACTTGTAGGCATACAGACGCCAAGGAGGAAGAGCATAAAGACAGAGCAACCGCCTGTGGTTTAGGCAGATTAGTGTGAGGCGAACAACTTGTTGAGGGAGAAAACGTAGTTTATGGGGGTATTATGTACGAGAAGAGAGAGGACGAGGGGGATAAGAGGAAAAGAGGAGAGGGAAATCACGTCAAGGTCTGAATGTGTTTGGAAGGAATTATAGTAAAATAGGAGAAAAAAGGAGAGTGTGTATTGATAATTATTATAATATGCGTAATAATTCCAGATTGAAATGAAAACTAAAAACAATGGTCAATAATTTATTTTCAAAGTGTAAAACTGTTGAATTCTATTTGTAAATCGAAGTGGTTTTTATGTAATCTTTGTCTCTACAAGATGTTTTTGGTGCATCTTGCTGCATTCAATCGGTGCTTCTCATCGTGCTCTACTGGAAATCGAGAGTGGTGGCGTTTGTGGAGTGAGAGAGGCAGTGATAGAGGGTTAAACCGTGGTGCCACCGCCGCTGCAGCCGGTGGTTTTGTGGCTGAAACGCGGTCGTTGCTTCCAACTGCTCCATAACTCGAGGTATTTCAGAAACGCAGCGCTCGCTCGCATTTCTGATTAAGCGCCGACAGCCGCTCGGTTTTGCATCCCTTCCCCGCCTCCCTCTCCTCCCCCCTCCTTCCCCTCCCCCCCACCAGCGGCTCAATTGCTGACGGTCGAGAGCACTTACGTTTGACGGAACGGGTGCGAGCGTGGTTTGGGCGACGGCAAGTTTCTTTAATAAATGTCTTCCTTGAGTGGAAATGAAGAGAAATAGGGTAGGTCTATCAGAAATGAGAAGGTAATGACTCCTGAACGCCAGTAGTGGTTTTGTGGTCGGAAGGTGGTCGCTACCTCAAACTGCTACATAGCCACGCCTTCGTGTCCCGCCCCACCGTAACCTTCCCCTCCAACAACGAAGTCGCAACGGCTCAATTGCTGACGTTAGAGAGCGCTTTCGTTTGAAGAAGCTGATTCGGATACGTTTGGGGCGACGGCAAGTTCCGTTAAAAGACAAAGTTCTTTCTTAAAAAGGGGTCGGACGGGCAGGTCAAGACACGAGCCCAGAGCCTCACTGATGGTTCTGCATTTGGATCCTGGGCGGGGCTTCAAAATGATCCATAACTCGTGACATTGCAGAAATGCAGCGCTCTGTCGCATGCCAGATTAAGCACTGACAGACGCTGGGTTTTGCTTGCCCTCACCGCCTCCGCCCCTTTCCTCTCTCCCCCTCCCCACTCGCAACGGCTCAATTGCTGACGGCCGAGAGCACATCGGTTAGACGCAGCAGGCATGGTCACGGGTGGGGCGATGACATGTTTCTTTAACAAATCTATTCCTTGGAAATGCGTGAAGAAGAAGAATAGAGAGGGGTAGCGGGGACGGTGAAGGCATTATCTCACAGCACCGTCAGTCGTTTTGTGGTTGGATCTAGGGCGTAGCTACAAAGTGCTCCATAACTGGCGGCATTTCACAAACACATCTGTCGCTCTTGTTTCTGATTAAGTGTCGACAACCGCTGGGTTTTGCAAACCGCTGGGTTTTGCAAACCGTTGTCAGACTCCTCTCTGCCCCCGCAACGGCTCAGTTGCCAGCGGCCGACGGCGCTCGCATTGGTCACGGGCGGATTGACACGTAGCGACGACGTTGGAAGTTTTCTTTAATAGTTATTTAAATAAATAATCATTATGTAACTACGTTTAATTTTATACATACAAGTTCTGTCCTATTCTTGCTTCTTTCAACAGTCAATAAAATACCACACCATTTTTTAAAACATTATTATTAAATTCAATTAATCTTTATAAAGCTTCAGGTGTCCAATTCTTCCATCATCAGGCATCTATATTATTGTAATATTTGTAAACTTATTTGTCATCTGAGCTTGGTAGATTGTCCTATGTCGTTATGAACTTGTAATATTTGTTTAACACTGTCAACATCCGACGACTCATGGCCGAGTCTTATTTCGCTCAGTAAGTACCACATTCATCTCTTAGACCTTAAATGCATTATATAGTTTAAAAAAATCACAATAAAACATATCTGATGATGAGTAAAACTGACGCCCGAAATGCTGCCACGATCAGTTGATTTTAATAATAATATTTTAAAAGTGATGTGGCGATGCTTTATTGACTGTGAAGGAAAAACAAAATTAGAACATACATTTTATGGTAAACATTATTTATGAAGCGAAGTCAATAATATAGAATTTATCTTTCTTGAAATTACTAAGATAAGAAGTTATTAAGAATTTTTGTTGGCATTTTTTGAGAGCGCATTGCGCAAGAGACCCTGCATATCTAGTTTCGCGAGTCCATGCATCCTAATCGATAGGCAATTTGTTTCTTTAATAGGAGGGAAGGAGAGGAGTAGGGGTTATAACTTATAAATAAGCAATATTCATATAAAATAGATCGCATCATTCTGGAGTACTTCCTGAAAAGAACTGTATCATCTTAACCACACAGTGCTACTGGAAGCAGATGATAATTATACGTCACTCTTCGTCAACCAACATGATATTCAACTTTCTCAACCATCGTTCCACTGAATGATGCAGCTGTGGAAGTAGAAGGAAATCCATGGTAGATATCCGGGTAAGATAACCAATTCCAATTTTGAATCTGATATTTCATACAATCGGTTCAGTATTGAATATCTGTATTCCGAAACTGAAAAGATTGCAATTGAATACCTAGTAATTGAAACGAGGAATTATCTGAAATTCATTATCAAAGTAACAGATGGGCCCTCTGATGTTTTTTGAGCCTGTGATCAATGCATTTACACTATTCAGCAAATTATTTCAGGCAGGAGTGCATTGATCCCGTATGACTATGAGGTACGACAATAGAGTAATGAGACTGATTTTCATTGCAAGATGTGGCGACCCTGCAGGCTTGCGGATGCACAATATCTTTGACTTTGATTTGTAAGCTGCTTCTAGTGCAAGTTGCACATCGATGCAACTGCTCAGTCGTGAGTTGTGCAGTAAAACGTTAACACGTGTTTGTGTCTCTCGTCACGGAAATGGTACCGCATAATATTTCGCAACGCTATGCCATTTCTTTTTGTGTTAAATTGGGTGAAAACGTGGCGACAACTTACAGCTTCAAAAGGCTTTTGGAGAGGAGATTATATCAAGAGCTCAAGTTTTTCGTTGGCACAAAATGTTTAATGAAGGCAAAACGAAGATGAAGTTCGCAGTGGACAGTTGAAGATGAAGACTGCAGTGGACGACCATCAGCCTCACGGACGGAGGCTGCGTTAACTTGTACGATCTGTGTAAGATTATCTGTGAAAATGATTGAAGAAGAATCCAGAATTGTTGAGCCGTCTTATCATTGGTGATGAAAGTTGTTTTTTTTAGTACGATCCAGACGCGAAACGCCAAAGTTCGCAGTAGTGCACAAAAGGATCACCCGGACCAAAATGCTCGCATGTCAAAGTCGAAAGTAAAATGCATGCTTGTGTGCTTCTTTGATTCCGAAGGAATTGTTCATAAAGAGTGGGAACCTCCTAGACAGTTAACCAATATTAATACAAAGAAATTTTAGAAAGACTTCGTAAAAGAGTTCTTCATGTCAGTGCCAACATTGCTTGTAATTGGATTCTGCATCACGCTGTCAGTACAGCAAGTGTAAGTCTCGTATAAGAACAGACGCGTACGTTTATGTAAGAACGAATTATCTATGCCCAACGCGTCCAGGCCTGTTGTTTAGGACCAAGCCATGATAAACCATATCTACAAGTCCCTTACAAATATCTTTAGAACAAGTTACGGGGACCGCATTATACTGACACATCAAACAGTTCACCCCAACAGACTTCATATACACCGAAGAGCCAAATAACTGGTACAGACATGTGTATTGAAATTAGGAGATCTGGAACCAATCAGAATACGGCGATCCGGTCGGCAAAGACAATATTAGGCAGTTGTTAGATCAGTTACAGCAGCTACAATGACTGGTTATCACGATTTTAGGTGAGTTTGAAGGTAGCGTTGTAGTCGGCGCAAGAGAGATGGGGCATAACATCTCCGATCTTGCGATAAAATTTGGATTTTCCCATACGATCATTTCACGAGTGTACATGAATATCAGAAATCCGGTAATTCATCAAACCTCCGACATCGCTTCGGCCGCAAACAGATCGTGTAAGAACGGGACCGACGACGACTGAGGAGAATCATGACATATGGCAGACGTGCAATCTTTCCACAAATTGCTGCAAATTTCAATGCTGGCCCATCAACAAGTGTAAGAGTGCGAACTATTCAAGGAGACATTATCGAATGGAGTTTCGGAGCCGAAGGCCCACTCGTGTACCCTTGATGACTGCACGACACAAAGATTTACGCGTCGCCTGTGCCCATCAACACCGACATTGAACTGTTGATGCCGGGAAACATGTTGCATGGCCTGAGTCCCATTTCACATTGTTTCGAGCGGACAGAGGTGTACGATTATGGCGACAACCTCATAAATCCATGGACTCTGCATGTCAATAGGAAATTGCTCAAGCTAGTGGAGACTATGATGATGTGGGGCGTGTGCAGTTGGAGTGATATGGAACCCTTGATAAGTTTAGGTACGACTCTGACAGGTGACAAGTACGTAAGTATCCTGTTTGATCACCTGGACCCATTCATGTCCATTGTGCAACCCGAAGGACTTGTGCCATTACAACAGGGCAATGCGACAGCTCACACGTTCAGATTGGCTTCAGGAACACACTTCTTCATTTAAACACGTCCACTGGCCATCAAAATCCCAAGTCACGAACATTATTGAGCATATCTGGGATGTCTTACAACGTATTCGGAAGAGATCTCCACGCCCTCGTACTCTTACGAGGTTATGGACATCCTTGCAAGATTCGTAGTGTCAATTACCTCCAGTACTACTTCAGACATTATTTGGGTTCGTGCCACATCGTGTTGTGGTATTTTTACGTGCTCGCGTGGACCTTACACGATATTAGGCAGATGTACCATTTTTTGGATCTTTATTGTATCATTTCGGGATATACATATTAAAAAAGTTTAGCTTGTTTGGATACGGCAGTCATCAACACCAACAAACATTCTACATTGTATCAGACTAAGATCCAAGAATTCAAAAGAAATAACCCCATTTCGTCCATTGGTCCCCCATCGTCAAGAAAAATGGAACATCCCGAATTCAAAAAACTGTTCCCGTTGTTCTTTCAACAACAGCCACCATTCCGAGAATCTTAAATTATTCCCTAGAAACACTTCGAATAAAAAGAGTACCATCATCAGTATTCAGAAATCTGTTTTACTTATTATATCTTTATTGGTAAAACATTTCTGTTGAGAAATTGAATGTGTTAGGTTTTGTAATCATCAATGTAAATATATATTGTCTATATTGTACCAAAATGAACAAACATTTATTGTTTCTGTTATAACAATTATTGTGATACCTTTAAAATTTAATATCTAATTATTTTATATTTTGTTTATTGATGTAGAATTAAATCAGAAAGTATTTCTTTTGTGGTCATACTTTGATAGATAAGTGCGTGAAGTTAGTTGGCCGTTTCGTTTGTAGAGTTAAATCGATATATTGAAATCAGACGTCTTTTAGTACGTGGTGCAATAATATTTTTGATTCATGGTTTCGTCTAGCGCGAGTGAGTGAGTGAGTGAGTGAGTGAGTCAAGTGGGTGAAGTGAGGATAGCGAGATTTTAAGTTCAAAGATTGAGCGTTATTATGTGCAGACATTAGTGATTGTTGTAGTAACGTAGATTGAAACATGTATGTCTTTTTCCAAAACTTTCAGTGCTTACAACTATGTGTGATGAATGATAGCGGTTTCTATAGCGCGAACTATACGTTATCAAATGAAGTGTTATAGCGGTTTTCTTGTTATACTTCACTACAACACACGTGCACTGATCTTGGTAAATAGGAAACATTTCAGCTACTTTTTCAGAAAACTGTTGAACTCTGTTAACTAACTAGCTCTTCAGAGTGTATTGTGATATAATTGTTTCATACTTCGGAAACATCCCTCATTTCATTAATGACAATAAATATTATTTGATATTTGGGGTTTCGATTTTCCTTATAATGCAAATTTGGCACTTTCCTATTGAGCTTTTTATAGCTTTTTTGTGTGATACAATTGCAAGGGTTCGCACAATAGGTAGGCTGAAAGTTTCTTTTGAGTTAAAATTCGGCCACTTTCGTGTTGATTAAAAGCTTGTGCATTTTAAAACTTTAACAAAAAGATCCCCACTGTGCCTTTCAGATTGTGTGAAAATCAACATTTTTCACCAGAAGCAAAGAAATGTTTTATTTGGTAATTGCATCCAAAATAATAAAATATGTGAGGAACCCTTCCTTCACTTGCCTTCCCCGATACACCGTCACTGATTGCGTGTAGCGTCGACGCCAGGGAGCGCATTCCGCCGCTGCCTTCCATGCTCCTCGAGTCGCTCGTGGGTGGCGTGTAATGCAACGAATACGGAGCGCCAGGGAAGGCTGCAGGGGTGCGCGGGGCAGGTGACCGGTCGCGCGTAATGGGGTTCGCGTGTCGCCCGCCGGGCGCTGGGCGCGCCACATGCGAGGGAAACAAGCGCCGGGCGGGCGGCGGCGTCGCTCCAAAGAGCGACTTCTGGCGAAGTGCACGCCCTTGTCAGGAGCAGCGGTTTCTCGGAGGCGCTGGGCGCTTCACGTGCGTTACTATGAGGTTAATTTGGAATTCATCGATGCGGATTTTTACTCATTAATAGTGGTGTCCGGTACTAGGGTTAAATGTGGACAACGGAGCAAGGTACGTATGATGCGTGCGATAATGAAAATGAGCTAATGAATTAGGTGTTCTAAATTTTTGTTTTCTAAATGTATTATCGAAAACAGTTAAACCTGTATCTGATGTGCGGGTAAGAAGTACAGTCTTCTCACGTTTTGTTGAGATCCAGAATCTTTGTTCTTGTATTCAACGTAGTTAAATTATGAATAAAGGCGCCAACGAGCGTGATTGGTAACATTTTTAATACTCGCTCTCAAATAATGTAAAACGTATTTGTAATGCAAACAAATAACAGATTTGATTTTATACCATTGCTACAAAATAAAAATATATCCATACTCCTCTAGAAACTAGCAATAAGAGTAATTCTGGAAAAAATTTGCCGTTTTATGGCTTACGATTACATAATTTTCTCTTCTTACGGACGATTCCTAAGGCGAGAGAGTAAAAGGGAGCGCAGCAGAACGTGAACAGTGTTGCGTGCAACTGAAAAGCATACGGTTGATGCCAAAGCCACAACAGCATGAGGGCTTTGGAAGATGTTAGTCATTGCTAATATGCTGCAGCAGATGTTAGTTATTGCTAATAACTCCCCTGTGCCGCTTTGTCCTTTACGCAAAATGGCTTGAAAGTACAAAATACCTTCATCCGCAAACTCTGTTGCTAACTCCGACGCCTGTATGTCATCATTTCTTTTGTAGTGTGCATGCACTGGCCATTCAGAAGAATCTAAACTTCATTGCGGTATATCGAAAGATGACAAAGAAAGAAGATAGTGATTAGGACTTATGATATTGATAAAACCGTTGCCAGTAATTGCATCAAAGTGTCGAAATAAATCTTCCAACTTATCCTTCTAATATTACTAATTTTTATATTTGTGCAATTTGTATCACTAATTACTATTGAAATCCCCTGAGACGTTTTCACAATCCGAGACAATTTCTTAAGTCAATTTAAAAAAATTAAACATCCGTGTTAAATTAGCTTTCGCAATCAAATTAATATTACAATTATTGTTAGATTTCTAGGAATGTTATTCTTATATTATTATAAGATATGAATATAATATTATTATGATTACTTATTATAACTATTGGTAGATTTCTAAAAATGTTTTCATTGTCTTTTCGTACGTTTTAGATTTGAGGATATTTTATTAATACTTAACGTTTCAATTTAAGTAGTTGGTACTTTCATTAAATCCGACTAAAATATGAAGGAAATATTTCTTACATAAATTTGTTATCTAATGTTACTTTCTCTTCTTTTGCAGGTGAGTTTGCTTTTCCAGAGCCCATTTCTTCAAGCAAGCGTATGTAATAACGTTTTAAAAATATATTTCTTAAATACTCAAATGATTTTTTTAATAGTTTAATGCACAGTTTGCTCTTCTGTCTTAAATTTTTTAACAGTGTATACATGTATATTAATTCATTTATTTGGATGAAGTGCAGACCGTAATATCTGATCATTGACTTTAGGATTATTATTATTATTATTATTATTATTATTATTATTATTATTATTATTATTATTATTATTATTATTATTATTATTATTATTATTATTATTATTATTATTATTATTATTATTATTAATTATGTTAAATAAAAATTATAAGATATAGGAAAATTAATTAATGTGGGGTGGATATTCCTTGTACTAACTGGGTATTTATTTATTATTCACGTTTAATTTCTAAACTTCAATACATTATTTATTTATATAGTATATTTATTTATTCCAACCAATACCCTATCTATTCGCCGAGGTATATTCGCCGTGAGAAAATTTATTCGGATGGCCTACAAAACCGTCCTTACGAAGCTGCGGCGACGAAAGTTTGAGTAATAAATATTTATGTTAATCAATCATTTTAATATGGGGATTCTTTTCCATTAAGAAAATAATAATATCCATCTTCTAATAAATAAAACGATATAATTATCTTTTTCTTCAGCTTTGATCATAAAAACATACGTAAAACATTTCTATAGCTACACATTAAAACAAACAATAACGACACATGAAAAACCATTTAACATTTATCCATTTAACATTACCCATTCCCATTCACACTATTATTTATAACACACACACACAAACACACACACACACACACACACACACACACACACACACACACACACACATATATATATATATATATATATATATATATATATATATACAGTTTTTTAAATTTTCCCATGCACGAATGGCCATTAACCCTTATTATACTATTCAAATTTATTAACGTCAAAAGAAAACTTGATCTTCCCACAATATGTAAATTAAGAATGTCTCTCTGTCACTTTCCTGGATCGTGAATCCTCTGCCTTCTTGGATGTCGAATTTGAATGTAATTTTCAAATTATTTGCCATAGCCAAAGTTACTGCTGCCTCATTATTTTAGATCTCCTGACCCCACAAACTCTACCATATGGTCGTCACCACCACAATATAACTTCTACTCGCGGGTTTTAATACATCCGACCACGACCGCGGCCTACGAGCTTCTCTCCATCCGACCATCACCGTGGTTGAATAGCTTGTGCCTCGCAGTTTATAAAGCGCGCTGCGCTGCTCACTTGTTTTTATTTTTGAGATGCGCAGCACTTGCTTCGCTTCTCCTACGCTTATCAACTAGCCCATTTCGCCTCTCCTCCGCTTATTTGCACCGATTCCCTTCTCCATCTTCTTTCTGATAGGCCTCAGCGTCTGATACTGTTTACTATTTGCCTATTGACTATTTCATACCCTTGTATAATTAATCCGACGGAAATTCCTCGCGTGTCCTTGTCAAGATTATTATCAAAATAAACTCCACTTCTTCTCAATAATATATCACGCTTCACTTCCCTTAAACTCTCATTTACTTAAGCACCATGTGTTTACTTCGAATTTTCGATTGTTGACACTGTACATATACATGTATTTATGTACACGTACATGTATTTATAATACACGTTATTTAATTGCCCCTATGATAAATCATCACAATATAGATATATACCGCAATATGGAATGAGCAATTTATGTATGATTTTACCAAGAAAAAAAAACTACTTGCAAAACGAGTATACTTGAAACGAATTTGAGGTCTTACCAGCATTTCAAACATTAGATAATGATATTGTCAAAAACTCGTTCTGACGTCAAGGCGCGATTTCCTCAATTTCGTGAGACGTCTTTGAGAAAGCAGGTTCTCTGTACACGGGGGGTGATTATTTTGTCCCTCTACACAAAAAAACTAAATTTCATCGAATATTCATTACATTTGATGGATCTGGCACATATTCATGTTTTTTTTTAAAATCACAGTTGTGATCTCTAGCGGTGGTGATACGATATCGTTTTTCCCTGAATATTTAAAAAATTAAAAAAAAGAAGCAACTTCCCTACTCACCATTTCAAGTTTTAAATATAGAATGTACTACTATTGAAAATTAGTTGCAAACATAATTGATATGTATTGTTCCAATATTATTATTAATTTAATTATTATTATTAATGTTATTATTATTATTAATGTTATTATCATCATCATTATTTTTATAAGTAGTAGCATTAAAATAACATCTTGAAATGTTAATTATTAGCAGATAATTTATCTACTGTATAATATCTTAATCTAACTGTAACAAGTATTGTATTTCTAGGCCAATGACTCCATCTCGATCAGGTTTTGTTTAGTTTCCCTGGTCCTTTGAGCAAATGCTGAGATGGCCCCTTGTTTGCTCCTGAACAGTAATGTAACTTCGCTCTCTCCACCCAAGGCATCAAATTGACTGGTCATACACTATTGTAATTGTATATGTCACTCAATAAATATTATTATTTAAAAATGTGTTGAGTGGATCTCCCTGCAAGATACGTAGTTCGATGTATCTGGGCCCGTGCTAATGGCGAAATTGAATCCGTGTGCTTGGCTTTCGCGGGCCCCGGGCGGCGCGGGATCTGCTCCGTGAAACCCGAGTGTTTCGTCGCCTTCGCCAAATCCATCAGGCGCCGGAGATTGAGGAGATGATAAGGAAACGCGCGCGGGGGTATTAGGGCGGACAAATTGCCGTAACCATGGCGACGCCGCCCATTAGCTCGATAAGCAGATTCAATTACCTACGGAGAAACAGAAGAAACGCGATACCCGCGAACAGGGAAGTTGGAGAGCGGTGGAGGCCCGGGGGGGGGGATTATACGATGGAGCCCTCTACTCGGTTAAAGGCGGAGGGACGTCTCGTGCAAGTAGCTGGTTAGTGAACTCAAGTCTGGAATATGAAATAAAGAATAATTATTTCTAAGCATTTGGTTAACAACCACTATTCATTCTTTACATCCATAATGATAAGTAAACAAAAATCTCATTTTTATATCTATAAGAGGACCATTTATTTTAATCGAATATAATACGTTCATAAGATTGGTCTCAGCGGGTAAAAATGTTTATTTTCTACGCATACGGTATTGATTTTTTTTCTTCTATGCGGAACTCGATGTACATTGCATAATTGACATCGTTACATTGCATAGGATTGTGGTCACAAAGGAAATATGAAAACAGTTGAATATTTGTACATATTCTATTATGAAGGGAATTATGGGAGGGAAATATGAAAGGACAAACAAAACTAGGTTAATCTCTAATTAATCCGTAAATACAATAATTACAAGTAAATCGTTAAAGATAGGTCAAAAATAAAATATCTTACGTGCTACGAGAATTAAATGGTTCTAATGATCTTGGTCGACAAAAGGCCTCGAGCCAAAGACCTTCAGCTTTTTTGTCGTCCCCTGGATCATTAATACGCTCTAGTGCTGAGATAACTATTCGCTACACAAGATTATTGAGAAGTGTTCTCATGAATCTCAGTCTGAGTGTGGCATTTTCGGGCGGCCTGTCCTCTGTAGCTCCTGGCTTAGTTTACTGGAAATTGGATTGAGAAGCAGCTGAAGAAGCTTATGATGCTTTTGAGTGTGTTAAATATGCAATACTCGCATCTCATTTCGTAACAAAAATGATTGCGTGGGCTACATATGGATACCGAGTTAAAATTACAATTTTTTAGATTTGTTTAAATTTTCTGAACAAGTACTCCATTATCTCAAAACGTTTATTTGAATGTAATGTGAAAATATTAAACATTAACGTATTTATTTAAACTTACCTATATTTTCTCTCGGATGAAAATTAGGAAAAGCGACATCAATTAATATAGGAAATATTGTTTTCTCCGTTATTATTTCTCACGAGTCATTCATTAGCCGTCATAATAGTACACCCCTGTAGTATATAAAAAAAAGTATTCGACTTTTAAAATAGTATCTTGTCTTTTAAATTGTCGGAGCAGCAAATGTAATTTCTAACACCCATTACAATAGAGAGCTAGAATTGACTACCAACCAATTTAAAACTATTTGACAAGATCGTACTTGTTAAACTCTCGCAAGCAGGTTGGATGCTAAAAGTGGCATTAAGCTACTGATTCCCTTGCCATTTTAAACACAGCTAATATAAAATGACTTGGCAACACACGTAGCTTCTCCGGGGTTAACTGTCACGTACCAATAATATTCTGGCACCCAAAAAACACCAACGAGCCGGGGTCAACGGCGCATCCCACAATAAATTACAATACATTTCAAGGAAAATTTTATATAATTATTTTTGCCCTGATATTTGTAAGGAAGGAAACTTAATAAAGTATTTATAATAATTGTATAAATTTAATTAAACAACAATAAATAATATTATACAATTTATAAAACTTATATAAGTTATTCAGCTCTGTAGATGAGTGTGCTAAAGTGCTGAAGTTGCTAGAATCTGTTAATTTAAGTAAGATAATATAGTGTAATATATATTTAATGTGGACGCTGATGACCTTTGTTGTCAAAAAGCAACCCTAAGTAAATAAATTAAAATAAAAATGTTCATAAAATCGAAGACGTCACAGCATGCGGTGCCTGCGTTGAGTCAGCAGTGCCAAACCGGCGGTGGCGCCGGCGGATGGTGTGCGGTCTGCCGGTGTCAAATTACTGCTCTTTCTGGAGAGTAGTGCGCAAACACAGAATAATATATTTATTTGGCTGTCCGGGTGACGGCGCGTCCATGGCGAAGGTGCCGACGTTACGGTCGCCATTCTGCGACCTTCATCTGGGCGTAGTTATTGCAATAACTGTGCCCTGCGCCCTGGATGCGGCGTCACCCGGACAGCCAAGTAAATACTGACTCCGGCCGCGGAAGCCTACGCTCTCACAGAATAATATCTCGACAGACTTCGAATTCACGTGTGATCTTTCAACTTCCACATTGGTTCAGAGAATCAGCGTCTGCGATGTTTCGGCATCGCAGTGGGATGTGTGACTCTGGAAAACAAGCAGCAGTTTTCAATCAAAAATCCGATATTAAAAAGTAGTTGCAAATTAATATCAGTAAAAAATACAAACAACTTAAATCACAATAAAAGTAATATAAAAGTGTGATCAATTAGAGAATAATTCTGCTGCCTTTTGGAACGTTTGTAATACGTACTTTAATACGTCTGTAATACGTACCTATGCACTGCATTCATCCTTATCCTTCAGTAAAGAGTCCTGAAAATTACTTTAAACGTTATTAAAATACGTCAAATGTAAATTTGCATGTACATTTCGTATTCATGGCTGAATTGCATGCTTCCAGAATATTTTCCATCGTTGGAACAGTTACGATTAACCTATTAGGAGGGTATTATACGGTCATGTTTATCCATAACTGTCTTATTTGGAATTCAAGCAGATATTGTTGAGAACAACTATCGAATAAAATTGTGTAACAAATGGAATACTTACAAGTTAAGTTGCCAACCTAAGAAATACCTCCTTTTTCCGCTAGTTGGTGAAAGGAGCGTAGCGAAATTAGCGTGGTCAGACGGAAGAGCTGGCCTGATGGCCCGAGTCTCGCCAGGTAAAATAAGGTATCAATTAATTTCAGTTCAAAAATTAGTCAGAATTAATCGTTGTCATCGGCATGCCGTTCTCTTGGTTAATACATGAGCATACGGTATCACGCGCTTTAAAAAAAACAACAAATTATGGTCAAATCACAGGTGTAATCTTGGCTTATGCATTAAAATGGGGGTATATATTTAAATAAATAATTTTTAGGTATGTAAACTGAAATAAAAAAAGATACAAGAGAGACTCTAATTCAAAGCAATTCTTGAAGTGCTGTCAGAGCGCCAAGACGTGTCCTATCTTTGGCTCCGCTCTCTAAAATAGTTCCTTAAGTCGCTTGAACGAGCATGTCTTCCCGTGCACATGGTGCGTTGTATTGGAGAATACGGAATCTTGATAATGTTGCAAAAGTTTAGAGTTGCTACTATCAGCTGCACGTATTACTAAAAGTGTAACGAACATGCAAACAATTATTATGAATAAATATTGCCATTTGATCAATTTATTTCCATGAAGGTGCTGTGATATTTTATTTTAGAAATGAGATGTGCTTGTGATATATCTCAGAACAAGTTAGAAGCTTTCCCAATCCTTTCATTTGCGTATCGCCATGAACAGGGTTTGAGCGCGGGACATCGAAAGAATCGCAATACAGCCGCCCAGGCACCTCCTGGATCCATACTAAATGACCTGGATAATTTTCGCTTCATGAAATTAATTTTAATTTCCCTCCTATTACACAAGTACGCGAAAAACGTTATTTATGCACCAGAATGTTGAATATTATACCGAATTTTTAAAGAGCGGAACAACATCATATCGATTCGCACACAAAGCAAAAATAATACATATTTCGAGATTTCTTTATTGACATATGGACTCAAACAATCTTCCCTTCGGACGGACAAGATAAAACGTTAAATATTGTGGAATTATTTTATAACAATTATTAAAGGCACGTACGTAAATACAGTTTTGTTCATAAGTTAAGATACTTCATCTGATAGTGGAGCTGTTAGATTTATTTCTGATGTGTTTAAGTGGTTTCCAGTACAAAGTCGTTTTTTGCGTAAAGTGTTTACGTGAACATAAGAGGACATTATGTATGAATTTTAGACAGGTAAAATATATCAAATTTTTTACATTTCGTCTTCTCCGAAGCCTTCTTGTTCGAAGGGAAAGGGGGTGTGGTCGGAAGAGGCTTGGTGGTGGGGAAGGAGCCGATAAATACCCGGCCTCTCTGTTGGCAGCAGACAAAACCAACGCCGCCGCCTCCGCAATTAATCTCGGGGCGATTTGTTTTTGTAGCGGCAAAGCGGAGGCGACGGGCAGCGTTACTACGTCATCTACATGGGGGAGGAAAGCAGGCGACGAAATGATCGAAAGCTTCACTTTATTCACAAATATCGTTTAATAATATTTCCTTGCAAACTCAGTTGCTTTACATTATAACCAAAGTCGAGGACAATCTCAGGGGGCCTAACGGATGAGCATGTAATATGTAAGCAACAGAAGAACTATAAATGGAGTGTTAGTAACGCTGGCAATGAAAACACTATATAGGTATTGTGGTGAGTTATGGTTGGCGTTTCTAATGAAATAATTTCCATGTTTTTCTGTTTCACATTTTACGTGTTCTAATTCTATTTCCTTTAGTATTAAATGACTTACCCCCCCCACACTTTTTCCTTTCTTTCAGTTTTTAGAATGTTAAATATATTTTCCAAAAAGTGTAAATTATTAGTAACCTTTATTATTTTTTTATCAAATCAAAAAAATTCACGTTTTAATGTTTTTTTTCTTGTACTAGAAGCTGATGATGATGACTAAGCCATCGAAAGCCGCTCTTTTAATAAATAATATTGTTGGCACGCATATAATTATTTCAATGAAAACACTATCTGTTGCACCATCTGCGACTGCACTTCCAGTGATTGTGTGACCAAATTCATTAATTTCTGTTTCAATTTTCCAATATTTATGCTGATGATACGAAGTGTTGATCGTGTGTACTCACCTCGGTGGCCAAGTGTCTACTTTCAGATCGAAATATTATCCACATCGGTTCCACTACGTTCCACTTAAATTGCTAACCAACCTTGCATAAAAATACTGCTACACATTCTATCTATACAAACAATGTTGGTTCTACGATCCAATGATTTTCTTGAAAGTGTGTTTACATTTCAAGGCTTCATTAAATTATACACACTTGAAATCAGTCATTTCAAATTACATTGTATAGTATTAGTAATTGATGTTTTTTATGACAGCTAATTTTCCCCGAAATGGCATGTGATTGTGATACTGTGTTTGGCGGCATCCTTGCATCGCACGTCGTTGCCCATATAACTCAAATGCGAAACTCAAAGCTTGTAAGGCGCAACTGAAGACGTGGTCTGTTTACGACATTTTTCGAACCGAAATGGTGTCAATATCGGCTTCACTACGCCCTACATTTCCTAGTCTACCTTGCTAAAAAATACTGCTTCACGTCCTTACTATACAAACACATATAATGGTGGTTCTAGGATTCTACGATTCTCTGGGAAGTGTGTTTACATTTCATCGCTTCATTACATTATGCACACTTGAAACCAGTCATTACAAAGTACATAGTAGAGCATTAGTAAGTGATGTCCCTCATAACAGCTAATATTTTCCCAATTGACATGTGATTGTGATATTCTATCGCTAGGCATCCTTGCATCGCTCTTCATCGTCCAGGTAACTCAAACGCGAAACTCAAACAAAGCGTGTGCGGCGCCACCGACGGCGCTGGCTGTTTGCGGTGCGAGATTGGAAAGCAAAGCTACGCAGACGCGCAGCGCCATCTGTCGCTCGCCGGCGGTGGACGTTTGCGGAAGCGACTCTGTGAGGGCTGACGCGCGCGTACTGAGATGTTCTTCTGTTTTCTCCTACTCTCGTTTCTGGTGCTTCCGCAGCCGATACTGCGTGATTGTTTGCGGCCTGAGAATGAGGGCGTTTGAACGCACGAAACCGCGAATACTCGTAACCCTACAGAATTGGATACTGTTTGTTTGACTAACTTTTGAGTATTAGCAAGTCATTGCATTGTTTAAAATTTCTCTGAAAACACGATGTTCGTTATTTTTACTTTCCAGAATACGTAGGTATATACGGAGTTTTATACGTAGTATACGGAAAGTTATGTCCGTCTGTCCGTTAGAAAACACCACTAGCACCTAAACCATAGTTTGATTTTATCCAAATTGAAGGAAACCCTGTCCATCTGGCACGAGTTGAAGTTTTGAGATTTTGAATAAAAAATCCTTAAAATTTGGGAGTACTTTACAGGAACCCCTAAGGCATTATCAAAACTTTCTCAAAACCGATCGAAAGTTTTTCTTTATATTTCTTGTATGTTAAAAGTTTTTTGTATAAAATACACTTAGAAAGGCGTCATGTGTCCGATTTTTAGGTTTAACTCCAAATTTACCAAAATTTCGAAATTTCATTATTTTTCGGACGTCTTCTTACAGCTACAAAATTGAAGATAGATATTTTTTCTTCAAAGAAAATTTGTTCTGGGTAGTGAGTTCTTCCTTTAATGTCTTGTACATTTTTGAAAATTATGGTAGTTTTCGCTCAATACTGCGAGAAATATGTGCAATTAAAAAAATTACAAATACAAGATTTTCTCCAAGCGGATCCAAAGTTTTTCATTAAACTTTTTGTAGGGATAGTGCTAAATGTATTCTTGAAGATGACATAAATGTCATTATGCTCTATTATGTTTTTCGAAAACTACAAAAATATATATTTATTGACTTGTCTCTCACGTTGTTAATATTAGTGGCAATTTGTTCACATTATTGTATTTATGAGTACATGTGCTTTAAATAATGCCATATAAATTTTCTGGATAATTTAAACTTTTTCTGTGAAAACTAGCACAAAATTCCGCATTTTATCACTAAACACTCCAACTTTTTCTTCAAACTTTTCGATCAGACTGTGCTAATATGACTCCTTAATAGTTAAGTTCATTACCTTTGTTTTCTCAAAAATTACTCGAATGTAATGTTTTAAAGATTCACATTTCCAGCTATTTGTAAACATAACTGTATTTATGAGTTAAAGTAGTATTAGTGAGTTAATGAGTTTTCGAGAAACTTCATTTTACTTAAATTCCGTTTGTCATTATTATATCCAAATGACCTCAAAACTACATGAAACTCACTATATAATTATTAATTTGTCAAATTTGTGGTGACTATATTAAGGTACCCTACAAAAACTCAGAAAAAACAATAGTGACAAATAGACCTTTGCACATCAAGCATACCTTACAATAGGCATCGACCAGCGATCATCTCAAGAGACCAAACACATTATCTATGTCTGTTTGAAGTCAGATGATTTACCCTCTGACCTGGAACGAACTATGATACGATCAATATTCTACCAGAAAAAACTTGTTACATACTGTTAATGCGTATTGTCGTATTTAGTAGGAAACGGGTTGTCTCAAGCTTCCTTAATCTACTCTTAAAATCAAAATATGTCTTTTGGAGGGAAGGAGGTAGCATGGCTTTATGTAGGAGCACAACCACTTCTTCCTCTGTCCTTGACGAGGTCTGAAGAAGAAGAGAGCCTGTTTACACGATTTCTAGATGCTTCCGTTCAGTTTTCTCAGCACCCTTAACTTTCTGTCCTTTTTCCTCTTAACTCTTTGTTCTGTACCGTTGAACCTTTAACTTTTCCTCTTCTTTCTGCCCTCTCTACTTTGCCTGACGTCTGCCCGGTATATCGGCGCAAACATTTTTCTGGAGTAAAAGCATGTTGCTTTGATGAAAGGAAAGGTAATGCAACTAAATCTCGAAACTTGGCCAAAAAATACCAATTCCTACAAATCTGATGAAAAAAATCATTGTTAAATTTATAATGTGGTACTTGTGACACATCAATTTATGTATAGATGTTCATTTCAATGTAAATTTTTTACTTATATATAGTTTTGTTAAGATTGATTCCACACTTACTGGAGATTTATGTTTATAGACAAAAAGCACATAAAAGATCTGTAAAAAAACGTATTTCTGTCCTGGCTCACGGTTTAGTAACCGTGTGATTGCTCAGAACCTTCATAAGTTTGGCAACGAAATGACGCATGTCCAACTAAGACTTCTGTCAATCTGTCATCCCCGCGTCTTACTTGTTTTCTTCCTAAGCTTTATTTTCTAGCCTTCTGAAGGGGGTTCCTTGCGCAAGCGAATTCTGTGGCGCGCCGTGAGGTGACGTCAGTGTAGGCAATCCGCTATACACACAAGTGTTGAAGTACGAACAATCCAGAAAAGGGGCGGGTTGAAACGTTCCGCAGTCGTCGATGGAAAAAGTGTACCAGTACCGTTTAGTGGAATCCGATATAAGCAGAGAAAATTATATTAATACCATATCTGAAAAATAAGGCAGCAATTATCTCGTGTATACTAAACGTGCCCGTAAATCTTGAGCGAACCGTGTGTGAGAAACAGAAAGCCATGCACGTGTCAGATTAAAGCGTTCAGCACTTCGTGCTGTTTAAGCGTTCTCGCGCTAGACGTATTATAACTGGAGTATGTTCTATGTATTCTCTGATGTATTTTCAGGAACATTTGTGAAAAGGACAATACAAGCTATAAGTACTGTTACGTGTATTCAAAATTCACAGTCGTTGAATTACTATGAGCAATTATTAAAATAGTACTGAACTAGATTTGTACTTTCTTATTAGGTAAAGTGTAGTTTATGATCAATCACAATGAAAAATAGACGTCTTATTGTGAGATAATATGGTTGATATAATGTCCCTTATTGTTGGGCCCCACTTGTATCTTCACGAAACGGCTGAATGTGGTGGCGCACACACACAAATTTCGAGTAACGCCAAGGGATTTGGAAGGAGCCAATCCGATTGAAAAGTTCTGAAATGAGCAATTTCACGCGCGTTTCGGAGGCCGGTCATCGTGCCACCGTTTCCCGAGTCCGAGTATCTGGGTGCGAGGGTGGGGTTCGGGTCAGGTTGGCGGAGGGGAAGCCGAGCTGCTCGCGTTGTAGCTCACCGAGCGCCGTCGCGCAGCCGACGCGCCGCGGAGACGGGGTGGCAAAGGCAAGCGGAGACCGCCGCTGCGGAGAGGAATCTCGGCGTGACAGACTCGGGTAGAGAAGGGGAGGGCAGCAGGGAGGAGCAGCGGCGTTGCTTCTGTGATGCGGAGACTGGGAGCGAGAGGGCAGCGGAGGCATTGCGTAGCACACGCTGCCAGTGGAGAGGAGGGTGGGGTTGGGCAGAGATAGAGCTGCGGAGAGAGAGGAGAGGGAGAGTGGTGGCTGAGGGAGGATGCACTGTCCGACAGACACTGGGAGAGGAGAGGACAGTGGGTGGCGGGAGCGGAGAAGCAATGACAGCGACTTGGTAGGAAAGGATTACATCGTGGTATGGTGAAGGGGTGGGGAAATGAGAGGAGAGAAGATGGCCGGTTCCTCGAGACAAGGGGAACTGCCTGTCAGGCACTAGGAGAAGAGGAGAAGGAATTGAGGTAGAAGCAATGAAAGAGTTGGGCTAGGGAAAGAAGAGACCACGACGGGATGTAGGCGAGGGGAAAAAGTGGTAGAAAGTAGTTTTCCTGCCGTGGATTCGGATCGCTGCGTGGCAGATACTGCGTGGGGAGAAGAGGGAAGGGTGGGGACCACGGCATCGTGACGTCAAGGAATGGCGAGAGAAGGAAGTGGTGTGAGAAGAGGAATGATGTCGACGGTGGTGGGGCAGCGAAAGGAGGTGACGTAGACTCAATGTAAGTGGTTGAGCGGGGAGTGAACGGAACCGCACGGGGCGGGGGACAGGGAGTGGGAGGGGCCGTAAGACAGGGGAGGGGGCAATGGAAGTGGCAGGACCAATGGAGGGCATGATGTAGGAGGCAATGGCGGTGTCGGGGGCGGGGGCGGAGGGCGGGCTCCGGGCTGTTCCACGCATTAATCACGCGGCGGCGCGCGGCGCGATGCTCGTTTGTCACCGGGCCCGCGGGGCTGCCCGGCGCGGCCGCCGCCGCCCCCCTCATTGGCCTTCGCTTGCCCGCCGCTGCAATCCGCCAGCATTCCTCGGGTGCCCTCCTTTAGAGACGCACCAATGACGGGAAATTTACTAATTCTTACACTACAAAACCTCTTTGTATGATGAAAATGTGTCAGGGCAAACGGATGTATGTGTGAGGAATGGCCGCTGATAGAACAAAGAAATACTGTCACGAAACAGGTTTCTTCAATATATGCTTCTTACTTTACATACTAATTTCTTCTTACTTTCTTCATAAACTGAACAAAAGTCTCCAAGATTTAATATTGGCAATTCCATGTTAATTCGATCTTTTTAAAGAGAATTTTTACACGTTCAGTATACTGACGTATCTTATTTTGATTTCAAAATTATTTTATAGTATTTTATACTTACTATTTTCTTCTTCTCTAATTGTTCATGACGTCTGACCACAAAACATGTTGCGTAAAAGCGATGCTTAAATTTTCCATTTAAGAGATGTATAGGCAAAAATGCACTCTCCTCAGTATTTCTCAGAGAGAATCCTTAAACTCAACTTTTTTATAAATAATATTGGTATGCATAGCATGGTTGTTGTGCTACTTTGTTATTTCAGTATTCTTGAAAATTAGTTTTCCCAATTTTTTTAATTCATTGCATTGTTACTTGAGGGTATTTTATTTTTTGTTCTTCGGCAGTGAACAAGCTTATTTTTGGAAAATTATTCTGTCTGCTTTTATTAGTAGAATTGTTGCTGCTGCAGGTAATTAGTATATTACTACATTTCATATCACACAGCAATTTAAAAAGAACAATGCAGCGTCCCGTCATATCACACATGTCAATGGTTATGGTAAATACATAGGGGAAAATACAGTAACCTCTATATTAATAGTTTACGAGTTGTGCACAAACTAAAGAAAATTTATGTGGGCAATATCGAAGATGTTTATGGTATTGCTATATAGCCAGACATTCGGAAAAACTCTGAAAGAGTGACACAGTTTTGCAACACATATGAATATTACTGAAATGTGCATATAT
Source organism: Gryllus longicercus (assembly GCA_038098605.1). Classification (NCBI taxonomy): domain Eukaryota; kingdom Metazoa; phylum Arthropoda; class Insecta; order Orthoptera; family Gryllidae; genus Gryllus; species Gryllus longicercus. The sequence goes on along the minus strand of JAZDUA010000007.1, from coordinate 2,300,870 downwards.
TTAATTAGTATCCCGCCTATTATTAAACTGTGCATAGCGCCTGAATAAAAATACTCAGTACTTCACTACTTATAACATGATTGACGTAATGCGATAACAAGGAAGAGGTATCCCACTATTCTATATTTACTTTTCAGGTGTTGAGTTATGGAACCTCAATCTTCTGATATTCTTGGTATGTAAAAAACTGTTGCACTGTATGCTTTAAGGCTGAATAATTACGTTCGTAAAAGCTATGTGAAAAAACACACAAAAGAGAAAACCTTATTATCATTATGTTTATATACCCTATACTTTTTGCCGCGTGAAGAATGTTTAAAAACTATTCAGTCACCGTATTGGAGTGACTGAATAGTTTTTGTCAAAGAAGTAGGACTTTTTTAAAAATTTATTTCCGCTTTTCGCATCACTTTGCTGCCTAATTAACAGTCACAAGAGAAACATTGGAAATATGTTTATTCAAAGTATTGTATTAAACATTAAACATTTTTATTCAAAATATTGCTTACAACTTATTTTTGGAATGTACTTCACGGTACCCTGCAAAGTCACGCTGATTTACTTTCAATAAATATTGTGATATTGATCTTTCTTGCCGAATGTCATTGTATCGCGGCCGCTGCAAGTTGCTAATGTTCGCCACGCTATGTCACTCTTGTTAGATCTAGGTCTACAACCACTTACTTGTGATCCCAAAAAGGGAATAATTGGCAATGTTGTACTTAGTCAAGAAGAGTTTGGTTATCGGCCGAGGTTAATGAACGTGTACAAATATAGTTTCGAATATGGAAATTAATGTATGTCATTGTCAAAAAAAATGGGTTTCCCTAACCGTTATTTACCGGATGATAAATGAGTTACACTGAGAGCTTCATATTCGTATAATCTCAGTTGTGACAAACCCTCGTCGAAAAAATATATTCAAATTTCTTTCACTTATTTCTAAACGTCTTAATTTTTTCACCATGCAATTAAGTTTTTCGTTCAGTTTGAAATTACCAAATATGAACATTTTAGACATTGCATATGGAGGTACTGGAAATAATTCAAAACGTAAGTTTCTTTTAGTAACTGTCGTGCTTCCTGTTCGGTTTAAACCCTACAATTTTACTAATTATCAATCTAAAACTAGTACGTTATTTGAGGATGATTTTGTTCATCATTAGACGATATTAACTGAATGGTTTTATTAAACTAAACAATTAATATCGAATGTCAGAAGTAAAAGAAATAAAATCTACTGATTTTAATAGAAATTGCGTTAAGGACGGAAGAAAAAAAATATATAAATTACTCAAATATTAAAAATGTTTACCTCTGATTAATAAAATTGAAATACACAATATCGACCAAAATATCTTATTTTTTCAATTTGGAAATTGAGCGTTGAATAAAGTCACTAGATGTGAGTATGTCAAATCGAAAATCATGTCAAGCCACGAAGTTCAAGCATGACAGTACGTTCCTTAATTTTTTCACTCATTTACATGTTATTGTTCATAATGAAAGGCTTGTACAAAATTTCAGATCAACCAAACTGTGACTACTAATGTAAGATGAATATACAAATATTTTCCGAAAATTTAAACCAGTGTCTCTTAATTTCATTTTAAGACTGTCCGTTATAACTTTTTTAAAAAATCATTTGAGCATCCTTTTTATACAGGTTTTATATTAATTAATGATCATGAAACTTGAATTAGGTGTCATGAAAGAAAATAATTTCTTATATAATCTTCTAATAAAATATTTTTAGAATTTTGAAAATGTAATTTTATCTGGATTTCATTACAATAAGAAATATAAATAATTTTCTAAATCTTGAAAGATTTTTAATTTCCTACTAAAAACACATTTTTAATTTTTACACTGGAGTATTTATTCAGGAAAAGATATTAAGTTTAAGTATCGTGTTTTTACGTTTCTTTGTTTTTCAATAGAAATGAATATACAACACACTTGAACTAAGGTAAAGAGACACGCTGTTTGTACATTGCAATAGTCTGGAGACAGTTATTGTTCAAATATTTCTTTTGTTGCACGAGAGGATTTGGGGGGGGGGGGGTTGAGCAGTCTGCGTTATCATTTTGATACACATTTTGTGCGAGTTTATTCAGCATTTTTGCTGCCGCAGGCAATTAGAAACGTATAATATAATAAAGCAAGCTTATTATAGCGACTCTGGAGTGTATATTCAAGTTAAAGAACATTTGTTGTGCTTGTAAGTTCGTAATAAAAATAAATATTAAACATTCTATATTTGTTTGCCAACTTTCAGGTACAGAAAGATATAAAACAATGCATAGATTAAAATATTTAGTTTTTTGTTACACAATTATTGTGAAATGGTTGAATAAGGTCGTAACGATTAATACAAATGTAAATATATTATAGAAATACATAGCGTGTCCCCAATGTACTTGTGATTGCGCCAAAACTCGATTTTGTACATATTATCTTTGTGCACTTATCTTTTCTGCCATGTTGCTAGCATTTATGTTTGCAATTGATGAATTATACCATTACCAAAATTTATTGTATTTACTGAGATTGTATGATTTTGTTTATTGTACACGTTGTAATACATATAATTTATTTCATTCTTCAAAAAAACACATTCTTGTTTGTTTCCCCTAACAGCATATTTTACATTATTCTATGATATTTTGAGGGTAACGCAACACAACATACTACATAATATCAAAACTCTTGCTTTTTTTATAATTCTTCGAGAATTTCCTAGATGAAGCATATTATGGAGGGTGTCAACCTATTTGTCGCATCGCGAGGAATCGAATGAGCTATTGAACACACCTGTAGGTGACGTACGGTACCCAAATTTATTTTAGGTACTTAGTTTAATTGAAATAGTTCCTATATTATGACTACGTTTACATATTTTTCGAAGAATCGAGGGAATTCTGATGCGGTATTGTTGGTGTAATTACATGAAGAAATAAAAGAAGTCATCCGCCTTTTGACGGATTGCGAGGACATCAGTCTACAAATAAAAACAAAATAAAATATAAATAAAATACGAAGTGACTGCAAAACAAGACAAAGTGGCCGTTAATATGAATACATTTAAAATTATAATAATTACCTACCAGTAGCAAATAAAATTGTCAAATATGGAATGCAACGGGGAGGATTATTAAAGATAATAGTTACTTTTAACATTATATTAGGAACAGACCAATAGCAATTGAAATTACAAAATATGAAATACAAAAAATACACATTATAAATTGCAAAAGATACAAAAAGGGGGAAGCATTAATAATAATTGAAACCATTAGCAAATGATGTTACAAAAGTTGGAAAAGGATTTGTCCCGCTTTGCGTACCTCGCTGTGTGTGGAAAAAGTCGGGACACTGTGCGCAGAGAGAATTCAAGACGGTATTTTTATAACTTTCTGCAGCTGTGACAAGGGGTCGGAGGTGGTCTGTTGACACAAGATGACATAAAATATTATCTGTATGTATTAAAATTTGAAGTGGTCGCCACGTCACTAGGTTCTCTAGCGTGAAGTTGTCTCCCATTAATGCTATGAGAAAGACTCATTGTGACCTGTATTGTCTATACAGTTTTTGGTGAAATAATCGTTAAAGTCCCCTTACCACCGGTGTCTCGTCGCTCGTCTGTGGGGGGTGGGGGTGGCGAGGGGTGAAGGACGAAGGGCGGTCGTCGCCCTGGGCCTTCTTCAGAGCGGCGGCGCCCCGCGGCGCGGAGGCGATCTGTCCCCGTCGGCCTCCGCCCCCCTCCGCCCCCCACCTCTTCCCCTCCGCCACCCACGTGACATCGCGGAAGCGCGCTCCCGCGCAACAGGTCCAGGGCAGGGGACGCTCTTGTGGGCGGGGAATGCAGAAGGCACACGTCGACGCCTCTTCATTGCGAATATGATGTTGACAGCAAAAATATGTGCGATCTTCATCAATGAAAGTACAATTATAAAGTCTGCCTAGCCTCAATTTTTAAAATGTTCCGATATTCGAAAACGAAGAGAAATTTAAAATAAACCATAAGTATGTGAAACCTCTGCATCTTAGGACAAAAGTTTGCGATGAGAATTTATGAAGGACATAACATGGCTAAAGGGTTGATACAGGGATATGCAAAAATATTGCCCACTCATAGAACCCTTCACCCGCAAACAGGAAGCTAACACAAAAGGAGGTGGAAACCAGTAGAACTATTGAAGCTCAACTGTTGGTTGATGATTTTCTTTTTCCGAGCGGATATAAATTCCGTGAGTGTACTGCATTTTATATCACAGTGGTGGTGTTCCTATTTCCGCTACAATGACATCCGGCGTAGATCTACACGTCAACTTGGAGTGGTTTCCTTCATCCAGGTATCTTCCCCATCGGAGCCCTGGCCCATCCCGGACAAGCCGCAAGTTTCCGACTGGCCTTTCAACATGTGTGGAAACGTAGTTATTGTGAGTGTCAGTGTGTGTAAGGGAAGAAGGGGGACAAGGATGAGGAAAAATGACCGTGCGCGGACTGTGCCCTGCTGGTTAATGTACTGCTCTGCCATTCGCTTGGTATTGATCGTGAATATTACGAAAAACTCTCCCTCTGGGTGGTAGGACTCTCCTCCTGACCGCAGTAGTACTCAATGATGTATTAAAACCATTGGTAATGCAAATGATAATGGCGTAAGAGATGTAAAACATGTTACATTTATGTAATTTTATAAAAATCCAACATAAAATTGCATTTTTCATGTTCTTCAGTGAATTTTGTGTTATCTGCGCAGAAAGTTCAAAAAAAGGCTGTATTTAAGAAAATAGTTTTATTGTTGCTTATACTGCACTCACAACATTAAGTGTGTTTCACTCAAATGTTAGAGGAAATTTACAAAAATATATAGAGCTATTTTGATAAAATCGTCACCATTTTCCAAGGTATTCATGTGGAGTACTGCCAGAATCTGAAGTTTTTTTTTATAATCGCATAGTTTCGGCCTGGTCAATTTGGTCGGAGAATATCCATTTTTGCAAAATCGCTACTAGGCGTTTAGGTGCTAGCATTTTTTACAAAAGGACAAATGGACTGGTTTTGAAAAAATACTTTCTCGGTATCAGGAGACCCCGAAAAGTGTACATCTGTTAATATCTCGAATTTTGTTTTTTCACCGCATTGCAAAACTCTCTCTATACTACGTACATTACCCTCTACATATGTAGTCTACGTATATGAGAAAGTAAAAATAAGCTCATTCGTACAAAAGCAAAACAAGCGTGAGAAACCGTGTTTTGCCAACGGCATGATCCTTATCCTAGTGGTGATTCAATATATCAAATCTGAATGGAAAATCACATTACAAATGGAATTGAATGATAGATAGATTTGGTGGGATTGGATGGAATTGAATAATAGAATCATATTTTCAATAGACAGATTAATAGAAAAATAAATATATTCTAGTGATTCCTCTTCATAAAATTATCTCAAAAAACTAGTTCATATAATTTTTAGTGGTTTCAAACAATCTATTGAATGTAGGAAAAAAAATAAAATTTCACATTTAATTTGCTCGCATGTTGTATAACAGTATGGATATAAAAAGTTACCAGATACCTGATTTTGTGTCGCATTTACGAATTAAAATGCTTGCGTGAGATACTTTCTATTTTCTTTATTTTCGTTATTGGTTTTTATGTGGGGTTGAGATTATGTCTCTTAGTTTGCCCTGACGTGAATTATTATTCTAGAAAGAATACGCAAAGTGTTTTTCGAGAATTAAATGTGGCTGGGATATCGTCTTCGTGTTGAACTCTATTTTCTCGTCTTTGTTATTATGGACCGAAATGATAAGAAATTTCCATAGAGTTGGTGTTCCCATAATACATATCTATCTCTTACTTGAATCTTTGCGGACTAAACTTGCTTTCTTCAGCAAGGTGTCTCATACAACATGCATTTCTGGAGCACCTATTCGTTTTTTTCATCGTGTGCTGTTGCAACGGAAAGCTGCACAATGAATTTCGATGCAACTTGGACCTTGTAAATGCATCTTTTCCCACAGATAAGTTTTGAGGAGAAAAGTTTTCTCCAGTTTCGAATATAAATGAGGAAATTAAAATTCATAAGTCGATATCAGGGCAAAATCTGAGCTTGTGTTCAAAATAGCATCTGACGTTTTTAATTTAAAGTTTGGGGTTAGTGAGTTTGTTATTTTATATTTATTATATACTTCTTTGATACGGTGGAAAATTTGCCGAAATTCTAGATCATGAGAATTGCACAACACATTATATAATTTTATAATTGTTATGTTGTAAACTGGAATTATTTTGTGAAGATTTGCTTTTTAAAGACCATTCTTGATGAATTAATAGTCTTGTTTTCCTAGTTTTTTTCTAAAATATTCTGGAATGAATTTGAATCTGATGAATACGCAACAGATTAGGGTGTTTCCCAGGTCACAGTTATCAAGGAGAATGTGACTTCCTAGGTTTATGGCTCTTTATAAGAGATTAATGTTTTAGAAATTTGATATTGCAATTGAGGTTGAAATGAATTGAGAATTGGAGAGAATATTCCGCGAAGGAACGTTTTTTATAACAATTGATAAGGTTATATAGTTCCGTTTGGTTTTCCCGAGACATACCGCCATTGAAGATATTCACCACATCTGTTCACGAAACGTTTAAAAGCCAAATATCTACCACCCTCTAAAAAGTGTACAAAATTAGTGCAATGGTCATGAAAACTTATATGTCTTAAATCTTTATTTTTGTTCTGAACTTCATTTTAAAATTTAGAACAGGGTGACGAATCCTTACATAACAAAATATTTTAACTCCGTATATCTTTAGTTCAATCTCTAGTTTTTGTTTTTTGCTAGTCAATTTCGGAAATTGTTCTACGATATTTGGGGAAGATTGTCTCCAAGACATCTGGCAACATTTTCAAGAGTACAACATACAATAAATTTCATTATATTGAGTATATCATGATTATCTCTCAAGTTCATTGAATAATTGTATCGTTAAAGTTGTAATTATATTCTTCTTGCATGGTTTGAGCAGTCAAAACGTTTGATTCAAATGAGGCCCCAGGAAGGTAGATACACCTCGTATTTAGGCAGATATAATATTTTTCTAAATTTCTCTTAATACGGAGAGTGCTTGAGAAGCCTGTTTCAAAGCTGTGAACATGATAAATGTCCATTTTAATCCACCAATCACCGCGACTCTGGGAAGTGACGCTGTTATTGAGTTGAGGTCCCGGAAGTGACGTGCGGTATCTAGAGAGGAGTGAGGGTTGTGGCTGTGTGTGTTTGATGAGGTGCGGCACAGGATCATACGTCAGATAAGCGCTCGCTTTCATCCATCTCGTTCCCGGACATTTTCACGAGGAAATTACCCATTCTGTTCTCTCCGCTGCGAAGTACATCGCGTGAACAGCATTACAGTTCTGATGAAACTACAGTTGTTATGAACATTGAAACAGAAACATGTAGACGTTTGAATCAATCTACATGCTACATGTACTTACTAGTCGCCTACCAATGACAAGGGAGTCAAAGATTGGCTTCAGAATAGTTGCTTTAGCTGAATCGTTGTGTAGGTATGAATGTACTGTTTCATAATTTAGTATAGTTTTAGAATCTGATTTAACCCTAAATGTTAGTTTCGTCATTCAGAGAGAGATTCTTAGAGAATATTTACAAAACAATGTCTAAACCGTCAACGTGTGTAATTCCTTCGTGAAAACTTCTTATTTCTCTTACCACTAGGTCAACGAATGAACACTTCGCAGCTTTCTATTGGTGTCTGTCGGTATACAGAACAATTGTTGGAGTAATTTATCAAGAAGAGAATGTTGTTATGTGTGTTGCCGTGAAAAGGACGCATGTACAGAAAGTGTTCTAAGCCCTTACCATAATTCAAACACTGAAATTGGTTTAACACACACTTGTAGAAATTGTTTGTATTATATTGTCAAATACATTAATTCTTATAATTTATACATTTCCCTTGAGTTATTTTGTCGTCTATTCTGGGTGTCATCTTGGACTCTTCCATAAGGGTTTTCCAGGTACCAAAATGTCATTGGTATGTGGTTGATAATAAAAGTATCCCTAGAAGTCGCAGAGGCATCAAACGTGTTACGCTTATCCGGAAAGGAAAAACGGTTTTCTGAGCAGGTGCGCCGCACATAACCTGCAAAGTAGCCGTGTTTTGCGGATAATCTTCGCCTCGCAAACCATCCCATACACGCGCAACGCTCCGACAGACGTCGGGTTTCAAAGCGACTCTCTGCTTTCGGAGGTTTGAAGGCAATAGCTTCAGCGAGGAGGGCAGTGGTCAAACTCCTGATTTGCTCTCCTCCAATGCGGCGAAGGATATGACGGCTACTGATGTCGACGATTGATTATTTTGTGATTTCCGGCGCGACAATGACTATGGTCATTAGTCCCGCAAATGTACGGCATGCCATATCCCGGAAGGCGGTGTTTTTCCTTGCTGGTATGTGGGAACGACGTCTACCTACACGTAGGTTTCCTACGGTCCAGGAATCTCCCCCAGCGGGTACAAGCTCTAATCTCTAAGTGTGAGTGGAGGTTTACAAGGGATCAAAAATCAGGAAAACGATCTAAGGCCAGTTTAGATCTAAGGCCAGTTTTGCTGGGGACATAACGGAACTACCAATCAGAACAGCCAGCCGCTAGCATTTTCGACCAGATAGTGATTGAATTCGACGTAACTTAATAGTATTAAAATATCCCAGCGTCTGAACCTCAAGACATTCCTGCCAGAGACACTGAATAATTTGTGCGAGCCAAAGAATTGAATGCTATGGGCGATCTCCAGGAATCCTGTGGTGAACGTTAGTAACGCTGCCATTTTCTTGACTATGTAAGACTGCAAAAAATTCTTCGTATCTCTTCTGACATTTTAATAAAAGAGAAACACTCTATTTTATTCTTTAAATTTCGTCAATGCAAGTATTCAAAATTATATTTACCTTTTACATCACTAAATGAATCAGGATTACACACAGGTTTTTATGACCGTTATAAGAGATTTTATTCGATATCTTATACTGATGCATTTATTAATAACGTTTACAAAAAGTTTTAAAAGAATTTATTCATGTTTTACTGGATAGCCAAACTTCATGAATATATTTGTAGACTGAATAGAATTGATCTAAAATAAAATATTTTGAAAACGAGAAAGTAAAAGGAAAGAAATCCCACAAATACGGGTTTCTGTCCACATAGCAGTATATGAATAAAACGGGACTTCGCCCTCCGCAAAATTGAGAGAAGGGGCTCCCCCCGGGGGCCAACGGACGCAGCGAGCAGCTGCCGGCGGCGGCGCCCCGCTCCCAGAGAAGCCCGCGGCGCCGCGCACCTGCCACGCGGGGACAAAGCGCGGCCCCGGAATTGCTTTCCGGCGCTGAGGGAAGAGGAGTCTGCGGCGACGGCACCGGGAGCGGGTCTCAATCACTTCCGGGAACCAAGCAGTTGCCGCCGGGAGTCCACTCGTTCTATTCAGATGAAAACCTAAGAAATGTCCTCCGGTGGTTGTGATCGTTAAGGCAGGAGTGCCGTACATTGGGACTGAAAGATAGTCGGTTCGAGTCCCGCCTCGGGCATGGTTGTATTTGTACCCGTCACCATAACCATATTACGCCATCTTTAATCTATATTGGTCGCTAATTATCTAGCTGTTAATACGAATTTAAGTTTTTTTCAACCTAAGGAATGCTTCCAACGATATGAGCTTGGGGCAGTATCCAGATCAGCGACGGTCATCACAAGCCCGCCGCTTTTTGTAAATTTTAATATACGAGTACATATATTTGTTAAAGTGTGGTTTATTATGTTAGGATATTCGTCTTGTTCATATTTATGAAAGATGAGGGTTTGTAAAATTTGGGGACATCTTCCAAAACCTATATGCCACATCCTACCATCCCCATTATGAATTGTGGGAGGCATTTTGTAGTTGGTGTTACTTATCTGTTACTTCTCGTTAATACAATATTTTGCTCGTTTATTGCGTTATTTATAAAAAATATTTTTAATGATTATTGGAACCATGCGAACGTTAGAGGTAGAATGAGACAAGTATACATTTCGTCATGGGCACTTACTTGAATGCAGCGTGATTTGAAGCCTTTTTTAAATGCCTCTTGAACAGTTTTCTCAGTTTATCTTCTTCCGGTCTTCAGTTCGGTTCAATTACGTTTAGTAATGCTACTTCTTTTCTTGTAATTCACAATTCGCTTTAGATATCGATAAACAGGAGACGGAAGTTAAAAAACGAACTGCTCTAGTTCACATTTTTCACAAAGGTTGTCAGCCGCACTGCCACTCTTTTCCCAGGACGTAGAGGAAGACACGAATGCCGCTGCACACGTTTGCCGCACTCCCCGACTCTGACCTCCATCGCCTTCCACTTCTTCGACTCGCGACCGCTGCAGGAAAGGCGACGTGCGTTCGATCACGCAGCCTGCGACAGAGACAGAGTTTGCATGTAAATCCTGCGTCGACATCCCGTCATCGCTCTCCCGGTAGCTCGCTTGCTCTTTCGCCCGCGAGGGGAAAACTTCAGCTGCGTTGAAGGATGCGGCAATTAGTTATCTCTTGGCTAGCGTTTAGCCGGCTCATTTCCGACGGCGATATTTTGATGAAGCTAGTGAGCGCGAAGAGCAGCAAAGAGACTTGCGCGTGTGTTAGAATTGTAAATATGGTGGCTGACAGATGAAGGGGGTTTCTCTGCCGTGTCGAGCCCCACCTCTTTCCCACTTTACCCCTCCCTTCCCACTGGGTCCAATTTCGCATCTGCAATGTGCCAGTACTCCTGGAGGTGTTACGGTATTGTCTATTGTCACAGTCTCCTTCATTTCTCTCTTTCACTCACTCACTCCCTAACGTATGCTTGCTCTATTTCTGTCTTTTTATCTTTCTATATGTTTCTTCTTCACCTAATTCAGTATCACTGCAAATGATAGTTTTCTCTACATTTCGTTCTGACTTATTTCCCCTTCAAATTACATTTTTTGTGTATACTTACATCGCCCAAGCTTCATAAGTATTCACAGAACCAGAGGTACTGTGGCCATTAACTTGTACCAAACAAAAACATTAAATTTAATGCATACACAGAAAAACTATCACCCACGTGGAATAAATGGTCTATTTTTTTAATCTCTTGAGAAATTACACTCGCAGGAAAACTCCTTTTGCATACGAGGTATGTGCTTCAAACCTTCGATCCGTGCGCTTAGGTGTTTTAATCTTACCATTCCCCATTAAGGTCAGGATTTCTTGTAAAAAATTGTAGCCACATCAGGATATTCCCCTTTATTCCTAATGGCCAGTCGTGAATAGTTAATTCAAGAGTTAACTCAATGAAGCAAATAATCTGTTGGCTTAAAATTGACCCATATACTGTAAAAAATCTAGCGTTTTGTGCTCGCTTTACCAGATTAAAAACGTTTTTGTGAAAAATAATGCTTTCGTTATGTATAATAACAGAAGTCACCTCCGTCTTCAGTTCCGAATTGTGTGGGTGTTTGAGAGCTTTACTACGCATCATTGCCCTCCTCCCGTTCCCACATGCGGTGCGAATAGATAAAAATGTATCCATTCGAATGTGTAAAATGTGTAAAATGTGTTTTAAGGTTGTCACATCACAGCATTTAAAAATTCTGAAGTGTTAATTATTCCAATATGCAAAAAATAATTGTAAATTGTATTAGCATATTCTTCTTGTTTTTATTTTAATAGTTATTATTATCATACATTAAAGCTGTAAAGAGGCCGATTTTGATGCCCCTTATACTCGGCTCCAAGTAATTGGTATTAAACAAGTGAGATACCAAAAAGGAGAAAAGAAATAGGAGTGTAGGAAATTATATATTGAATAGATTTCAGCTTTCCTTTATTAATAAAAAGCTACGATATTTGCGTTTGAAGTGCGCGGCTAGAATGGGAACGCGAAGATGGTGTCATGTGCAACTTAGCACGTTCGCACGCAATTTAGAAGAGCCGTTGATTTTGCTAAGAGAACATCATGTTGTGTGATAATTAAAATGGTTGTTTATGACTATCAATTGTAATTATTCAAGTGTACTTTCTTAAGATATCTACGTAAAACATCAAAGAGGTGAGTATGTTATAATTCTTGTTTGAAAATTATATTTCAAAATGTGAGGTTGAGAGCAGGATTTGCTTTTGTAGGCCACAACAATATCCACTTATACATGTAAAGGTGGGTAACACGGTTTAGTTGTTCATAGTCTCAAACAATATCTGTACAAATACTTCTTGTCCTCAAACTAGAAGTGTTAAAGCCAGTAGTCGCGTATACACGGTCTGTATGTTTTCTATATAAATTCTGTATGAATCGCAACAAAATTCAGTTATGTCTGCCGGGAAACAACTGAATAGCGCCGGCGGAGTACTTTCAGTAGCCTATTTCGTATGCGTTCTTTCTGTGATCTTTATAAAGAATTAATTAACTATGAATAGCATATAGAAGAAAATAGGCTGGTCGGAATAGGGAAGGAGGTAGTTTATCATAATGACATTTGCCACAATCGCACCTTGACACTCATACCAACAAAATCGAAATGGCCGATTACCATCGTGTCGGGTAAACAAATCCGTTAGTGTACAATGTTACCACTAGAAGCCCTTGAGTCAAACAGTAAGCTTTCTGCATGGAACATTCTCAAAAGTTTTCAGGCAGAAATAGTGCAGACTGGCCACGTTTTCTGTACGTCCAATCTGCCCCAAAATTGTACGGTGTATATTTACTGGCCCTAAAGATCTTGGTGGATACAAAACATATTGAATGTTGTGGATATGAAATATTTTCTGTCTTAATTTTCCTACAGCACTTTCTTCTGTGAGAAGAAGCGAAGAAGCTTGGGAGATGTTTCGGGTAATAATTTGGTTTATTTTGCCAACAATCTCATAGGCATAAGCGCTGCATTTCAGTTTTGGTATTTTCGGCCTTGAATCGAATGATATTCCTTGGTAGTGAAGCTTTGTTACCTCATAAATATCTTTAAGAGATTTGTTCTCCATTTCGTTATCAAGTTGGGGGATGGAATCCACTACGTGTTGTTCATTCTCATGTACTGATTGTTCCGTTTCATTAACTTGCTGCTCCTAGACTACCTCACGTGTTAGTTATAGTCTCATTTCCATATTGAAAATATTTAACTCTGTATCTGAAAAAAACTCGTCTTCTTTTTCTGATGGAGTTCAGTTGTCTGCACACACGTTACTCTTTAGAGCGCTTTCCGGATATATCTTTGTCCACTCAGTTAGGAGCCTTCACCTGAAGCCCTCACATTCCATGTTTTTTTTGTGCTTTTATAGTACGCACGAATGACAGACATATTTAATTATCTTGTCCATTGCATGCATTAACTTGGATTCCCTGAAGCAGTGAGGGATCCCCTTGGGTTCTCCAAACTTCTACCAGGTACTGCATCTTGCGACGCGATATCGAGATTTGCGGTAGCCCTAGAAGGAGCGGCGCCGCGCCCCCTTAATTGTTGCGGAGGTTCGCCGCTTTCCGCCAGCACAGATGACACATTTCTCACAGCTGCCCCGGGGCTAGAAACAGCTGCGCGGCCTTGCGAGGGCCGGTCGCCAGCGTTACTTTTCCTTCAAGCACTAATCACAATTCTTCTCTGGGGGGACCAGTACTGGATAACTGACGAAGAAGATCGCTATCGAAGTCATTTTTTTGGAGGGATCTGGCAACCCTCAGATTCTGAAAATGAATTCGACCGCCTTCTTCGCCGCTGATATTTGATCTTTTTCCGCGAAGCCATTGGTCCTCTTCACTTGTAACCGTAGGCAGGGGCCCTTGCTAGGTACTGACAGACGGAGCAAGCTAATCCAGGTTTTTTTATAGAGGCGTGTCATTATTATTATTATTATTATTATTATTATTATTATTATTATTACTATTATTATTTCATTCACCATATTTTTGGTGTACGTTCAAAATGTTTAACATATATTAAAAATAGCTTCACAGTAAATTGAAATGAATTGTATTGTTAACACATTTTATCTCCTTTGGTTAGGTAATTTCAAACATTATACCATTATAATTAGTTTCGAAATAAAGTACTTAAGCGCCCCAATGTGTTAACGCACTTCATTAAGATACTTCGGCAGTAAAGTAATGGCGCACTTTGCCACTCTTTTTTTAAAATACTTTAGGATTCTTTTTTTTTTTTGCATCTTTTACTTTTCCTCTTTAAAAAAGCTAAGAACGTAGTGAACTTGCCACTCTTTTTTGAAAATATTTTCGGACTTCTTTTTTCCATTTCTTTTACTTTTCCTCTTTAAACAAGCTAATAACTGAGCAAACTTACTGATATCAATATTGTCGTTAAGTGATATATTACTCTTTAACATAGTCTGGTGTGTCAAAACACTTCTCGGTTTTTCCTTCTCTGACTTCTCAGAAAAGTAAGCAATGAACACTTTTTCCAGTATGAAATGAACGTATTTTTCACACCAATCTTTAAAAATTAAATATTCACGCTTATATTTATTTCTTGATTTGTTGGGTAGCAATGTTTTTATAGCAGCATTTGCTGCTATTTCTATTTCCGAAACAGAACTATACTCACTCATGTCGAAAAGTATGCACCAGGTGTGTTGCTATTGTTCTCCTTATTGAGAACAATGTTGCTACTTATAGGAGAAAAAATGTGAGTACTAAGTGACGGCGTGGGACGAAATTTCACTTTAAATCTAACAAATTTTTACAACGTGAATAAAATGTTGTACGATATTTGTGTCGTAACATTTGATTACAATAATCAATTAGTTAGCAAACTCAGCCAAACGGTCTCGATTGGCTATTTTCCAATCTCGTATTGTAATCAAGCTTTACGACACTTATATCGTTATTTACTAAAACAGTTACGGCTATTACTTTGAAAATAAGACACTTACTCTTTTCCCTCCTGATTCGTTTTCATTTGACTGATCCTCCTATTTGGTCAATATTTGGAATATACGAGGAGAACGTCTGTTCATACACAATTTATGTAGTTCGTAAGCTCCTAACTGTTTCTAATCGTGAATGAAAAATCCCAAAATATTCCGTGTATTGTTTCTTCAGAACAGTATTATTAACGTCCCCTTTGTGCGGGTTGCATGTTTTGCAAACTCTGTGAAGGAACTCACCCGAAGACCGTGCGTAAATCCCACCTGGGCGTGTTTATCCCAGCAAGGAATGCGTGCAGCTATGAAAAGGAGACAACCCTTCCCTTCTCATTACGAGCAAACTTTTCCGGCCTTGCAACCTCTCTGGCAGGCGCCCGCGCTCTGTGGCGGTACGAAGCAATTCGCTGTGAGGCGGCACCTGGCAGGAGGCCAAGATCTGCACGTGGTGCTGCAGAAATCAGACGTTTTATTTCACGTGCAGGTGGACTATTTTGTTACTGCAGAACTGTGGACTTATCAAAGCAAAACGATCAATATCGTGATTTTAATTCGTCGCGGATCTTGCGAATCTGAGCTTGAAACTTACCACATAAATCCTAATACATATACACACTTATTTTTTTTTATGTTAGAGTTCCCTAAAAGATGAATGCGCATACTTTACTGCCAAAATAATAAAATCATAGGTACCTCTTGGTTATTTACGACTTTTTATCTTACAAAGTTCCTAGTTTAAATTTTATTCCGGAACATTTATTTTTGACTGAATTTTCTGGTTAGGTTTTTATCCATCAGATATGGATCAAACCCACCCTTTCCCGCTCCAACCCGACCCTCCTCCTCGCCCTATATTACCTCTCCCCGTCCCTCATGGACTCGCCCCACATTACACCGCTTCTCTCCGCCCAGCCCCACCCGTCCCTGCTCTCTACACCTCCCCGCCACCCGTCGCCAAGTCCCACACAATATTTTGAAGAGACGATTGTTATTTTTACTGTTTTGCGACTTTTATCGTACAAATTAGTACGTTATGAAAAAATGCAATTATTGAAAGGTGTTGAAATGTTTATGTACATATTTCATTCTATATTAATCAGAGAATTAAATATTGAACAAAGTTTGTTATAATTTGCACAAAAATATATTGATATTAGCATTTTCCAGGTCGTTCGTTTTTTCAAAGAATTTTCAATATTGAGTAGCATCACTCTGCATTTCCTTGAAAAATTCAACCGTAGGGAATTCGTAATGACGACCAATCTGTAAATGTCTTTTGCAGCGCATTAAGAGACAACTTGAGAAACGTGACAATAAGAAGCGAAATGAAATAAGCAAATTCTTTGCCCTGAATACTGCTCTCCTCAGCTTTTAGCTAGCAATAAGTCTATGGATGCCCAACATTTTCCCCTTTGCTTTTTCCTCTCACTTTCTGCTCCTCTCCCCGCCTTTCTACCACTATTTGCACCCCTCTCGCTGGTTTCCCTCATAAGTGCTTGCACTCGAATCGCGTCGTTCATCTCATCATCTGTACTATTCTCTCTCTCTTTCTCTCTCTCTTTCTCTCTCTCCTCTCACCTCTCTTCTCTCTCCTCTTTCCTCTCTCCTCTCTCCTCTCTCTCTAATGGAAGCTTTTACCCCTCATAGATTCTCTCGATTCTCCTTCCTCGTACATTTCCCGCCCCCTTGTCGATCTCCCCGTTCATTCCCCACAGCCCGACATGCCGCACCCAATGGTTCCGAGTGGCGACCAACCTGACCTCTGGCTGCGCAAATTTAGAAACTAAAAATACACGGGCTGACGTGCGCCTAGCCACGCCCCTTTCGCTCGTCAAGCGCCTGGTTTCCACTTGACCTCCGCTCGTCCGACCATCGCCTCGCCCCACTCCACCAAGGCTCTCTCCACTCCGTCCCTCGCAGCTCACTGCCTCGACCCTCACCTCACCACTCTCCGCCCCCCTGCTCACGGCCACGCCCCGCCCCCCACCACTCTCGGCCCAGTGTGCCTCATCTCTCTCGGTTCCCCGTCCCTCACGACCCCGCCCCACATTACACTGCCTCTCTCCGCCCAGGTCCGCTCGTCTATGCTCTCTGCACCTCCTCGCCCCACTCCATTCCATCCCGCCCCACCCCACCCCACCCCGTCTAGCCCTATACCGCCTCTCTTCGCCCAGCCCCACCCTTCACTGTTCTCTGCCCCGCCCAGCTCCATCACGCCTCGCCCCGCCACTCCTAGCTCTATCTCGACTCTCCTCCTCGCCCTATATTGCCTCTCCGCCTAGCACCTTCCTTCAACGCTCTCTGCCCCGCCACACGCCGCCACACTTCTCTGCGCCTCGCTCCGACTCGACCGACTCGGCCCTACACTGCCGCTGTGTAGAAGCCCCCAAATATCCCTCGCTGGGACTAAACCTCACACAGGAGGTGGACAATGAATCACTAGGCGTATATTTGTCAAACAGACAACTTTGTCTTCCCACCGCTGTTGTGCACCCGAACGCAGTAATCACGCAAATGTGTGCTGCTCATACGGTGGCTGGGATTGCGTTCCCTTTTCGTGGACACGGCTTCACTTCTACGACCCTCGCGCTCGCAGTGATTTGGACTCTGTTGCACTCGCTCGCCTGCCTCCCTTTCCTCGGCCACCTGCCTCCCTTTCCTGTGGCCACATGCCTCACTTTCCTCGGGGACCTGCCTCCCTTTCCTCGGCCACCTGCCTCCCTTTCCTCGGCTACCTGCCTCCCTTTCCTCGGCCACATGCCTCTCTTTCCTCGGCCACCTGCCTCCCTTTCCTCGGTCACATGCCTCCCTTTCCTCGGCCAACAGCTTCCCTTTCCTCGGCCACCTGTCTCTCTTTTCTCAGCTACCAGCCTTCCTTTCTCGGCCACCTGCCTCCCTTTCCTCGGCCACCTGCCTCCCTTTCCTCGGCCACCTGCCTCCCTTTCCTCGGTCACATGCCTCTCTTTCCTCGGCCACCTGCCTCCCTTTCCTCGGTCACATGCCTCCCTTTCCTCGGCCAACAGCTTCCCTTTCCTCGGCCACCTGTCTCTCTTTTCTCAGCTACCAGCCTTCCTTTCTCGGCCACCTGCCTCCCTTTCCTCGGCCACCTGCCTCCCTTTCCTCGGCCACCTGCCTCCCTTTCCTCGGTCACATGCCTCCCTTTCCTCGGCCACCTGCCTCCCTTTCCTCGGCCACCAGCTTCCCTTTCCTCGGCCACCTGTCTCTCTTTTCTCAGCTACCAGCCTTCCTTTCTCGGCCACCTGCCTCCCTTTCCTCGGCCACCTGCCTCCCTTTCCTCCGGCCACCGCCCCTTCCGTCCCTTCCGCTCCATCCTTCTCTGAACAGCTGGCCGCTGAGAGTCCACAACTCACGTGACCCCTGGCCGCAATCCCATGCCGCTGGGGGCGCGTACGAGAGTGGGAAGTTGCTTTGCGAGAAGATGCAGCTGTTACGCCTGAGTTCATACTCTTTAAACGCTCGTGTAGCGAGAGCTCCTCTTGCAAGAATAACATGATCGTTACTGCGAAAGGGGTAAAGGAGCGAGTGCGCAGCGCTATCACAATTGCAGTTTGGAGCGCGTGTACATCTCGTGACACGCGTAGTCAGTAAATATAACGACCGCTCATGTGAGAGGAGGGCATTAAAGAGAGATAGGGAGAACTTATGGGGCTGGTTTTTCTTTAGAAAACGGTGGAGTTAACTTCGTAAAATCTCGTTACGAAAATGAAATAAATGCTGAGCAGTTAAGCAAGTAAATGCCACGGTACTGCTTTCAAAAATACAATACTATTTACGTAGAATCTACTAAATGTAAAGTCAGCATACTTACCACCTGAGAAACTTTTAGAACTATTGTAAACTTCTAAGTGTGACTAATAAAATAATCATTTGAAGAGTTAAATATTTCACCATTTACAAAAGTATTGTGTTCAGTGAATATTATGTTCGATAGAATATCCGTGTATATTTTGAGCTAAGTGGACTAAGAAAGCGAGGACGTATTTCAGCTATAGTACATTTCATTGTACTCTTGGTGAAACGAAGTATTCTTCAAAGAGTTGTCTCGTGCAGAGTCACTGCAATGGAGCCGATGGCAGATTTCCGTTCGCCTGTCGACGTCTTCACTACGCAGTGTTAAATAAAATAGGACCGACAAGGCTATATAACTTGAATGTGCCAGTAGAGTGTTGCAGAACTATCTACGTGTGTCATATTGAGTATTGAAATGTAATATTTTGCAACTTTCGAAAATCTTCCTCTTCCACTGATATTCGTAAAACTATTGTACGAGTATTCGCGAAAAGTAAATCTTTTCACTCATCTATGATTCGTTTTTTCTGCGCAACTCTGTCCGGAGAGTTTAGTTTTTTCCTTCTCGCCTGCAACCACACCCCTGTTTCTCAAAAGCATGGCTGTTAGAATCACCCTCGCTGTTACCCCTGCCTTCGTTCTCATCCCCATCATCACTCCGTATCGTTGCCCTCGTTCTGGTCTCTTCGCCAACTCTTCGCACTCCTACTCGGTCTCACCCACGATCCTTTCCTCCCCCTCCCCTTCCCCTTTTCACGCCCAAATGTGCTCTTCTTCACTTTTGCTTCCGCCCTTGTCCTTCTACTCACCTTCAGTCCTCTCCTGCACTCACCCAGTCCTCCCACCCCCTTCCTATTCACCCTCCCTTCATTCTATTCCTCCCGTCATCGTTTATCTCCTTCACTTTTCCCCTTTCCCTACCTTACTTTCCTCCTCCCTTTCCGATCGTTCACTACCTCACTCTGGTTTTCGCCTTCAAGCACCCTCGCGTTCACCCTCCCCTCGGCCTCCTGTCATCCCACTCCACAATGTTCTCTTCTTTACTTTTGCCTCCTATTCCCTCTCTCCCATTCCAACTCTCCCCTCAATCTACCCTCCCCATCCACGTTTTCTTCTCCTTTCCCCTTTCCCCCTTCCCCCTTCCCCCTCCCTTTCCCCTTGTCCACACCCTCACCATCACCCTTGCCCTCGCCGCAGAGGCCTCCTCCGTCAACAGCCTCTCAAAGAAGCCTAATGACGGGAGATTAAACGCGCTTTGTCGTGGCGGGGAATGCAAAGCGCGCGAAGAGAAGGCCGCCGTCCGCCTGCGATCTGCGTCAAACACAAAAGGCAACTGCGGCCGCCGCTGCGCCTTCGGATCCTTTTGGACAAGACGACGAGTAGCAGCTGGAAGTACGCGCGGAAAGAGGACAGGTCTGCTGTTGTCTTAACCCGAGAGCGCGCAGAAACAATGAAGAATGGTCGCAAGTTTCGGGTGGAGACATGTTATTTAGTGCGCCTCTTTCCGCTTTGCTGGTAAACGTTTTGCTTTTGTGGAACCTCCCCATGCCTCAATACGGCACAGACTGAGGTAGGTCAATGACCGCATTTTGTTGTCACTGCAGCGCTTCTCGTCAGATGATCCTAGGGTTTGTTTCTCCAATAAATATCTAACGAATTCCGGAGCAGTATTTAAAAAAAACGACAAATGAACGGCAAGTAATTTTTCTTGTTTATATTTGCCTCCTCCTCTACCCTCCCACACACATTTACACTTTATGTTTACACTTACTACCACGCAAATCGGGAGCATGCTGCTTGGACTGGTTGGGTAGTGTCCCACAGGAGGAGATGTATGTAGAGGGAACGTCGAAGTATAGGTCTGCGCCTGATCATATGTTGCATTGATGTTCAATTCGACCCCCCACGGCTCTATTCCCGTCAGGTCCCTCACACCCCTCCCCACTTCCCCTTCTAGTGATTGTGCATGTGCAGGGGCAGGTGTCGGGTACCTTGAGCATGCACGATGTTCTTTTCCCAGTAGCAAGCATCTGCTTCTCTTTAAATGTCAAAGAGCCCTCTAAAACCACCTTTGTACCTTTAAACCAATTTACGTTTTTGCTGGAGAAGTTGCAAAATTTATGATAAACAGAGGGTGTAATATCAGTTAATTGCGTTTTAATATTTAAGCGCCAAATGCGTATTAAATTACTTGTGCGTGTTCGAAACTTCAGCATTTATTCACTTTATACTTTAATGGGTCTATACATAGAAAGTGTGGAGATATTGTATTCATTTACTAAATGCTAAAAACTATTATGTCTCTCATTAAATCTGTTTTAAGTAAATCAAAACTCTCAATGTCCATCATGACCACTAATTCCCACGATGGCCATGTTAACGCGCAGGTTTCGATACCCCTGCGCGCCCAGCCTGTGGCGCCAAGTCGCTTCTCCTGCGGGCCGGGGCCCGCCGCGCTGGCCCTGCTGCTGTCCTGCGCCGCGGAGTGGTCGTGGCGCCGTTGTTTTCCTCCTTTGAAATTCCAAACAGCCAAGTATCGGCTGCTCCGCGCCGGTGCCCGGGGGCGCAGAGGGGGCCGCGGCCTCTCCGCTCCGCTCCGCGCCTCGAGGGACGAAGTGGGGCTGAGGCGGGGGGAGGAAGTGGGGGTGGTGGAGGAAGAGTGCTGGCTGGGAAAGGCGGTCAGCAGGAAAGTTGAGGACGACGCGTGCGTGGTGCAGGAAGTGAGTTGATGGTGGTGGAGGCGGTTGTGTTGACGGGCACTGACGCGGGCGAAGAGCAGGAGTGGGGGTATAGGACCGGGGAAGAGGCGATGCAGAGTCAGTAGCGGAGGGAGTGTGCGCTGGGTGGTTTTACGTGGGGAGGACGTGGGGGGCAGACGGGCGGAGACGAGGCCAAGTGAGTTGGTGGGGTTGTTCCAGCAAGCGATAGAAGCTACGGTGGTGAACAGGAGAAACATGGAAGCATTAAGTGTACGAGCAGAGTGAGTTTGACGTGTGTGGAGTATATGACAGTGGAAGGGGCACAGCGGAGGACGGTGGCAGTGGCGCT
The DNA here is from genome assembly GCA_038098605.1 of Gryllus longicercus. Taxonomy (NCBI): domain Eukaryota; kingdom Metazoa; phylum Arthropoda; class Insecta; order Orthoptera; family Gryllidae; genus Gryllus; species Gryllus longicercus. The sequence continues at coordinate 2,279,059 of JAZDUA010000007.1, read as the reverse complement.
AGGTGTTCTTTCTTTACAGAGTTACTGGCGGAGAACTCTGGTGTAACCGCAGTGGGGTTTGTTTCAAGTCCTGGGATGACTCCGAAATGTCTGACCTACAGGGGAGATTTACCAATGAGTATTTAAAAATAATTATTGAACAATAAATATGGTAAAATATAGAGGGATATGTAAAGAGAAATGAAAAGAGAGAGAAAAGAGAAGAGAAGAAAGAGAACAGTGGAGAGAGACGAGAGAGAAAAGGGAGTGGAAAGTGAGATGTAAAGGAAAATGAAGTAGAGGGGAAGCGATGCATATTTTTGCTTTGATCCAATGGACGACGTGCGTTGTGAGAAGCTCAAAGAGTGTGAAAAGGCAGAGCTGACACCTGAGACCATCAGATAGTGGAATGAGTTGGGAGAGGAGGAGACGCCCCACGTTATGAGGCCGCTCTTCCCGCGTCGCCGCTCGCACCTGCGCTGATGACCGTCATCTCCATGAGAAGGCTCGGCGCGAAGTTTCGTGTGATTGGGCGCCCTCCCCGCCTCCTGTCCCCGCTCCCCACAGCTCCGGCCCCCGCCCCCCTCTGCTCCCCGCACCGTTGCCCCAACCGTTGCCCCCACCTCCCGCCAACCCTACCCCCCCACCCCACGCCCCTCGCTCCCTCATCCGCTTGGGGAGGCTCGCTCGCCGGCTCATGCAAGTTGCATGCGGTTGCGGATTCCATAGGCGGGCGTCGCCTGTCGCTTGGGCCGCGGCTTTGCGCTGCCGGCGCAGGTGTCCTCCTGCAGGTGCTTGTTGTGAGCGCTGCAGGCGGCGACGGCAGGAACGAGACCAGGTCGTCGGTCTGCAGAAGTCGCAGGTGCTTCGGCGTGGCCCCGAAGCCGACATGGGACGAGCACAGCGTGCGAATACTTGTTCTGATTGTGTTTGTATGTGATGATCCAAAGCGAAACACGAACGGGTGCAAATCATTCTGGTACGAGGGCCAGGGGCGTGTGGGCTTTTGTATCAACAGCTTCAATACTTACTTTGAAACCAATACTCGTATACTTTAAAGGTAGTGAGTATCGTATTCAAGAAAAGATTTTTTCAACTAATTGGTAATTACGGTAAACGTTTCGCACGCACTTTTTTATCTGAAGCCCAACTTTGTTGTCCTTTTTGAATGGAGCATTTCAATTGGTTACTTTAGGGTCCTTCTGTTGGAGTGCATTGTCTAACAAAGTAACTAGTGATTTAAAATACTCGCAAAAAATTTCATTTTCTTTTCGAAAATCTTTTGATGAGGTCGGCAAACGTGAGAACCGGAGATATCTGTTGGACTCCAATACGGTAAGACCAACAAATTCAATCTCATGATAGCAGCATACAAACAGGATATTGTTATGCGGGATTTGGAGAAAAAATCGTTTCTACTTGTACATGTTTCTGAGCCTTGCGATAAAAACGTCGTAACCAAGGAAGCAGAGAAACCTCTTAAATACAAGTATTTGGAATTCGAGATCTACGAGAAAAGTCGTGTCTACTTGTAGATGTTGCTGAGCTTTGCGATAAAAACATCGTAATCAATGAGACAGAGAAACCACGTAAATACGTGTTTGGATATCGCGATCAGCCGAATGTGGGGCGTAAAAGCACAGGTCGTACCGATAGCCATCGGAGCTCTGGGATTTGTTCCACAAAATTTGTGCAAGAACTTGCTAATCTTCCAGGTCAATCAAAAGACTGGAAAGTGCAAGAAATTGCTTTATTTGGAATAGCCCACATTTTGCGCTAAGTGTTGTAGAGGCAACGACAGTCCCTCTGTTCCTTAATTGCAATCTGGAGAATTTTATATTCAGCCGACTCATAATATCTTAGTTTGGAGTAATAATAATAATAATAATAATAATAATAATAATAATAATAATAATAATAATAATAATAATAATAATAATAATAATAGTGATAACGATGCTGAAAGTTAGAAATACCACGTTTGGCCTTTTTCTGGAACGTGCCGGAGACGTTAGTTGGAAGGGAACCGCCCCTCCTTTCCCGAGATGATCGCCATTATCGGCTGCCGGGAGCGCTGGCGTAGGCGCCGGCGAGGCATTATCGGCTGCTGAAATTGCTCCAGCGCCGCCCCGCCCCCGCCTCCGCCCCCGCCCCCAGCCGCCCCGCGAGCGAGCGGCCGCGTCGGCGCCGCGCCGGAGCGAAGCCTCGGGAGAGGACTTCTCTCCCGAGAGGCGACGGACCTTCAGTGTCCTCGTGGGGTGAACAAGGCCCGAATAGGGAGATTGGAATGGTGCATGATGCATTCTGACTAATGAGAAAAAATCTTAATTCATTTGAAATATTTTGTTGGTAAGTATCAGAGAAGTTTGAATGGCACAATGGAGACATTCTGTCACTGATAGTGTAGTCCCTTTATGATGACAAAGGATGGACTTTTTATCAGGCAGATTTTATCATCGTAAAACAGAAACTCGTAATCTAAGTTTCACTTTGATTCCGGTAGATAAGTCTCCAGAATAACTATTCATTCGTTATCGGGAAAAGGGTAGACGGAAGGATTTAAGGAAGAATGTTGAAAGGTTCATAGTGGGTGAGAGAGCCTCGTCGTGTCACAACAGATGAGCTATCTTCTATGCCCAACGAGAAATTTGAATCCGGGACTATTCGCTTCCACCTTAAAAAAAGGTTTCTCGGATAATTACTTCACTTCTTGTTAGCTGCATCCGAAAAGAAGTGACAATTCCACTATTCAGTTGTTTGTTTGAATACGGCCGATATCGGTTGACACTAATATGGTTATAAACCAATCACGAGGCGCCTAAAATCGAAAAAGTTTACATGTATACTTTTACATGTCTACTATTGTCTTTCCACAAATGACGTTCAACTATTTGGGTTCAACGTTTCTTAAATGTCCCTTCCAAGATGGGAACTGCATTAATCAATATAGCATCTATAACAGCTCAGCAATAAATCTTTTTTTGATAGTTTTAAGATAATTTTCAGATACTTAATTCAATTCATACTCTTTATTCGCAAAATAGTCTAACCTAATTCCATGGTGGAAACTTCGTGGGTTTTTTCCGTGGTAACTTTCCATGGGTCAAATTCGTGGTTTGAAACGTCTCAGATACGTCCGCTCGTTGTTACGCGACTCGCAAACATATCGGTAAGTTTCAAACCAGTCGTGAAATTACTTATAAAACGTTTTAGTGACTTTGGTGTAACTTACGAGGTCTTGTAGTGCAGCTCGAATAGTAAACCGTTGTGCTGTCTGTTCTCCCTTATGGCATCGCACATGCGCGATCCAGCGTCCCAGAGCTCAGGAGAATCGTGGGCGGAGCGCAGGGATTGGCCGTTGCGACTCATGTGTCCATGTGTCCGAGACAGCTCATCGAAGCCGCGGAAAATCGATTCCAGTCAAACCGGGTGCAGGATTTTAGACAGTAGTTGAATAGCTGGGTCTAGTTCTGTCGCTGCGTGGAGAAGACTTCTAGTAGCTGATTGCTCTGATGAGTAGTTGTACGTGTTTTTTTCGATCAAAACCAGGGGAATGCCGGAGCAGTACCCTAATAAACGGCCACGGACCACGTACGATCTCTGTTTCCTCTTACTTGTTCTATCCTCACCCTCTACTTACACTTACATGCTTTAAACTACCACACATGTCGGAGAGCTTGTTATGGCTGAGACGGTGTACCACTGATGGGAGATACCTGGTTCGGAAGACCCCGCTGGCCGACGGTCAGCGCCGGATCTCACCATTCAGCGAGGGAAGATCACCGCCACCTTCCCGGGATAACACGTACCACACATATGGGAATAATCACCTTAGCCGTTGACGATCCCGGATTCACTAACCAATCAATCTGATTGTTTCGTCCCTGAGGGCATCGCCCTTGCTCGTGTCAGGGTCCGAGAGCTGTGGGGCGGCGTCGTGGGCTGTGTGGGTTGGCGCCAGGCGGCGCGGCGGTTGGGGCCGGAGCGGTTCGGAGTGGCGAGGCGGGTGGTGCGTCGTCCGGAGGGAAGATTTACGTGGTGGCGTTAAGCGGGCGCTGTGTGTGAATTACGGGCCCAGAGATACGCCCGACGATTGCCCCCAGTGGCTCCGTTGTGAATGAGTCGGTTGCGAGCCCCGTGCCTTTTGGCCCCTCGACACGCGTTCTTTCTCCCACAACACGCGCCTGCCCGCCGCGCACCTTTGACCAGATAGCCTCTTTTACAGATTCATGTTTATAGCTTTTACATAATTTTGCACTCATTAAGATAATCACTCATTGTCTCTGACACGCGACAGAATTAAGGAGCGAGATGTATGGTCGGCGATTGCATCTGTGGTTTCGTTGTAAATGAACAGACGCCTACACTCTCTCCCTTCCAAGCAACGGCAGCGCTCCCCAAGATATGTGGTTAGTTCTGCATCATGTCGCCCGTTTCTCTTCCAGTATATTGCAGCATTTACCTTCATATGTTCTAGTTTGCTTTGTTAACCCTTCACCAGTTGCAAGAGCGGTCCAGGGAAAAACATTCCATATTTGTGAATACCACTATTATTGGAAAACTGGGAGGCTTCAATGATTGTACTTTCGTATAACTTTCCAAGATGGCTGTCTGTGCGTTTTATTTTTAGGTTCAATATTTGCGACATAGAATCTACATAGTTATAACTGTAGTTGATTATAAAAAGTTCAAGTTAAATGTAATCATTGCTGAAGATCACGGAGTTATAAAAAATATTTTCTCAAATTTTTCATCAAGAAAGTTATTCATAGATGTTAATAAATGCATGAAGTCTGTCATATTATTCCGGGAAATGTAATGAGTCATAAAGCAACGCGATAACGGATACGGCATAGAATGAGATTTTAGATTTCGTTTTATTAATTTTGTTTTAAAGTGTCTTATCTGATATTTCATTTACATCTTCACTCTTTTTTCTGCAAATTATACCAATGAACCGTATAACTTCATCTTCAGATCATCCAGCTTTTCAATTCAACAAAGTGATGCTTAATTTTTCGTACTTGTTGACGCATTATCGTCAATGCCCCTCCCATTTCCTTAAAGGTGTCGTCTTTATAATTCCAACCGATCAGAATTTTTTTGATGTTTGGACAAGAAGAGTTGGCTCCACTGGGAAGTAAAATGTTATTTGTTTTGTACAAGTCACGTTCTATAATAAACTAGTCAATTACACGATGGTGTACTTACCACAGTAATTTATTTAGCACCTCTGCCCACACGGTACACCTCGCTCTGTCCAGCCTAGGAGTCGCCCTTTGCTCCTTCCTCTTTCGGGCAGCTCCTTCGCAAAGAGAGCATCGAGAATCAATCGGCGGTAAGCTGCGCAGTGGGTTGCTCCTTGTTTCTACGGGGTATTTTCCATTGCTCGGACTGAAAACGCTTTCCTGCTTTGGGAAAAGACACTTCGATTAAAAACTGTAAAACGTTTTTGTGACATTTTCGAAACATATTTGAGTATCAAACAATTTTTTTTAATTAAAGAGACGACAATTTGCAATGTAGCATGGAAAGAAAATCTTTTGCAGATTGTGTCAGTTATGCCAAATGATTAGTTGCAGAAAAGTGCTCACTCACATTAACAAATTTAATTGCAGTGACATAGCAGAGTTTATAATGCTATTGAGAATGAAAAGTATTCTAAAGGTTGCCGAAAAAATTTTACTAAATAAACTAGTAATATAAATACAGACAGATAAAGTAATTTAAATTTTAAAAAATTAGATAGTTGCTAAAACAAATATTTTTCTTACATATTTTTCTCGCAATATACCTTCTATGTTTGGAACATATGACACAGTGCGGTTGAGCCGTGATATGCTTTTCAGATTGTGATCTGTAATGGTACTTCTCATTAACGAATTATAAATTTTCAAATAAGAAAAAAACTTAACGCTGTACATTGATCTAAACACTCTTAACCTTCCAGAAGTTGGTTGCCGATGCAGTTTCAGAAAAAGTGTTGAAGGGATCTTCTTATATAATTCTAACAAATGCTTTTTGTGTTTTCCTTCATTCGGTGCCGCACTGCAAATCCATCGTATCTAATTAAAAATTGCAAGTAACAGAGTCTAAGCAAATATATTAAATTGTAAAACAAATTCCTCAATAGGAAGGTTAAGCTTTAGGCACTTGTCATCTTCAGCTGCATGCTTAACTGTATAATGTCGAAAAACTAAATTTCCTCACATTATTGAGAGATTTCTGGCAAACTAAACATTTGGCATAGCTGCCTCAGTCTGAGAAAAGATATTTTATTCGTTTTTTTAAATTATTAATTCTGCAATTAAGTATTTGGCGGAAATATTCCCATGTGCTGCACTGAAAATTGTTGGTGTGGACGCTTTGGTTTGCGAAGTACGCGCGTCGACTTCCGTGTTTCCACGACTGGAGGTTTCGGGACACTGTGGCAGAGGTTCTCGCAAGCCGCGCAACGCTCGGCCTCCGGTGTCGCGCTCTCGGTAGCCAGCACGGCTCCGCGCTCCCGATTCTCTCTGCTTGAGCAACCTTCCCCTACACGTTGTGACCGCTCCATACCGCTCTACTGATACCGCTACTGCAGCTAACTGCACGGCGACGCCCGGCAGCAACGCCGTCTGCATGAATTGCGAGTCGCGTGAAGTCCAGAAAGATTTGATTGTGTGAAAAATTTGAAAATGTTTTAGCAACATTTTGTGGTTGCAAATCGTAGTGTAGTTTTTCTAGGTAATTGAAAGATTTTCGAGCAAAATTTGAGGGCAATTGATCCAGTATTTCAAAAGTCTCATTATTCATTAATTTGTATTATTTCAATATATACATTTTAATAATAATAACAACAAATAATCTGTCAATTGCATTTCCATTTTTATAAATTAAGAATTAAAATTGTGACTTGTATAAATTTTTGCTATTCTCTACCTCTACTCATCCCACTCTCCCTTTCGTTATTTAGTATTACACTTCAATGGAGAAACTTGGAAAGCAAACTTTTCACTTTCTTCCACTTGATGCCCTGATACTTCTGTTTCATCTATATTCAACGAATTTACCCTCTCCCGCCAGAGTTCGGCCTGCGTAGACATTTCCATGATTTTTGCTTTCCTAAATTCCCCGCCGGAGCGCGCGCCGAGTGCGTTTGAGCGGAAAGGCAGCGCTGCAAGCGAGCGACGAGGTCGCTGGTCCGAAGGAAATTAAAGCTCTGGCGTCGGCGAAATGAAGACGGACAGGCGCCGCGAACTTCGCTGTACAACCTTCACTTGTTGTCCACTCCGCCTACGCCGCCTCCAGAAAGATCTCTGCGAATGTTACATGGCGGGTGACTTGGGTTGCTTTCCAGTGAACCATGGCACTTATTTGCAGATATTATTCACACAAGTCCTTGTCTGTCAGTTGAATTTCCAAAAGGCTGTCACAAGCACGTGTTTCAAGATGAATTTATTTTCTGTCTCTTGAAGTTTTCACAGGTAACAAGGTAGTTCTCCCCCTCCGGGTTCTGGAGTGCAAATGCTGTGTCTAATTTGTACTGCAACGTGGAAGGTTTGTGGTCCACGTTTGTCGGCGTACTATCATTATTCAGTCCGTTTTCTAATACTGCTTCATTGTCGTTATTATCCCATCGTTCATATACTGAATCATTTGCTGCATTTCCGCAGTCATCAGATAGACACAATCAATGAAAGTCATCGGGTGAAGATGATCGTAAAGGCTACGATCCTAAGTTGTGAAGTATATTGTATTAATTTTTTTCTTTGTGTGGTTTACCGACATAAATACCACTACACTTCCACATACTGCATCGTCCGTACAGACAAGCGTCCTTGAAAGAGCGTAAATTTCTTCAATAATTCTATTATCACCCATGACACGTTCATTAAGAGGATACACCAGGAGATATGGCTCAGTGCATCAACTGATGTCATTGCATTCCCTCTGACAGGGAGGTCCTAGGTTTAGGTCCTGTCGGTGGCAGGATTTTCGACACTGTCTTGTCAGCCAGGTCGAATTCAGTCGCTGTCTGGAGAAGAATCCTAGCGGCCGCCTTTTCTGAATGGTAGTTTTCCGTGGTCTCTCCGATCAACACCAGGTAAGTGCCGGAGCGATACCCTACCAAACGGGCCACGGACTACGCACGAACTTTCCTTCCTCTTCCTTGTCATATCTTCACACTTTACACACAGTTACACTAACACGCACTACACTATCACATTACCACACAATCACGGAGACCGTCGGGAGTTTAGAGCTTGTCCCGGCTGGGGCGGTGCCTTGCTGGTGAGAGATTCCTGGTTGGGGAAAACCCCATTATCCGACTGTAGGTTTTTACCGGACACAGCGGAGGAAGACCACCGCCACCTATCGAGCACAAACATGCACTACACTCGCGTGAATACTTTCAGGCGTGTTTTTTACGCGCCTGGGACCAGTGACAATCAATTAGTCAATCATTTAGTAGGAGGAGAAATAGTATATAATTCAAATTTACAACGAACATTGACAACGTTTTCAGTAAGATAAAATTGCAGGTTTAAAATAGCTTTAGAAATGGTTACTGTATGTATGTATGCATGTATGTACTTGGCACAACAGGCCGTAAAGGGGCTCTGGTTTACCAGCGACGTCTCTGCCTCGCAGCCGTGTGTTCAGAGGGTACGTGTGGTTATCCCGTATACATCCTCATGCTCTCTCCGGTCTTCTCAACCTGGAAAGTGAATTTTTGCATCGTCCCATAGCAACATATGCTGGGACATTACAAGTAAAACGCACACTATAATCTTGTCTGACCGGGATTCGAATTTGGGGCAGTGTACTCGAAAACCAGCACGCTGACCAACAGCTAGCAACGAGGACTTAATGGTTATTACTCAACCTAATTTAAACTTCAATCTGTTATTACCACCTTGAACTGACGTAGCCCTAGCAGTTACTCTTCGATATTTCCCGAAGTCATGATGTGCAGCTCCTTTTTAATAGACTCTTCAGCTTTTCTATTTCAAGTAAAAAAAGCAACATATTCTGAACTACAGTAGGTGCAACAATTTCAATACATTGATTGTCGACTAATCGAAACTGAACGTTTTCTCTGTAAGACTGAGGATCCACCCTTGGCAAAAGCATAACCCCCTTCGTTTCCGATGGCACAGCAATAGTTCTGCTATCGACAGGCCGGTTCCCCCCTTTCCTTTCGCGGGCGAGGACGCCCCCGCGCCACGTCGCGCCACGTCGCGCCGCGCCTCGCCTCGTCGGTGATTAATCCCACGTCAGCGCATGAAAAACAGCCAATTACAGCGCGGGAGGTGGCGGCGCGCGCGCGTTTGTATCTCGGTCGCTGGCAGCGCTGATGGATCGGCGGCGGCGGCGGGGGTGGCCAGGGGAGCGGGGGTGGAGGGGAGCAGGAAGGGAAAGGACATGGGGATGGCAGACGAATGAGGAACAGGGCTGCGGACAGGATTCGACCATTGCGGTTTTTTCGAGCTGAAGGTGTTTGTGGAAATTTATCACCAGTCTTAGTAAGTATGAGTTTAAAAAGGCTTACGGTTAAGTTTTTTAATTCATTCATTAACTATTTCTTAAACTGTTTCAATTTTCGTTTTACCAAAGACATTGTGACATTTCCAAAACAAAATTTAATGGTTAGAGAGTTTAAATGTACATTAATTTACTGATATGATTATACAAACTAAACATGTTATCTCGGCTAGGAAAGTCTGTTCTCTTATTTTTTAAGAGTAAGACGAAGTATTCGATCTTACTGAAGTTTCGTTTTCAATATTTTTTACGAGTATATAATTAAATTTATTTAATGTTGAAGAGGTGCCGTGGAGGAGAACAGCGTGATATTTTAATCAGTAGTATTTTTTGTGTAACGTGGAACATTTTAACCCCATTTTTGGTATTTTGTGCATCCTTCCCCTATCTCAAATTCTACATCTCCGTTTTTTGTTTATTATTATCAACTGGCATTCGAAAAAAATCTCCTCGCTTAGAGCACACGGGGCCTCGTGCCGTGAATGTTTGACAGAATTGGGAAAGTAAATAAAGTGATTCAAAAAAACTGTTGTACAGATACGTAACACAACGCGCTATGTAACGTGAATATTCTTAGAATAATATTTTTGACTGTTTTAATCACACTCTGTTTTTCTCTCTCCACCGTTTTCATTTTCTTTACGGTTGAATCCATTTTTAGGGCTATAATAAAAAAGACAGTAATAAAAACATACTAAAATTATAGGATACTAAACATTTTAAAGCAATTAATAATTACCTTATGTTCACTTTACATCTCTGACCTCAAACAAACTTCTGAACTGGGAATAAGTTAACAAAATAAAATGTGTCAGAAAAAAATATTTATGAAGTTCTAGTGCCAGAGAGTAATATACTTGCAGTTAGTGGGAACAATTTTATTTCTACCCTATTTTTACATGTCGTCTTAGGGCTTACTTAAATGACTTCAAAATATTTTTTTGAAATATTTATCTTTTTTCTCTAGTATAATAGTTTTTATAAACGTGCATTAATGCACAATGTACCTTGTATAGGTTGGGGTTGGTGGTTGACTGCCCCAACTAATTTGCGACTGTTAATAATTTGAATGTAACAATGTCTGCTCTCAGAAAACGTTCCATTGCTGTGTCTTTCTAAACTTATCGCGATGTGCAGATCGTGGGTTGACAAAATGGGAAAAGGTGCCAGCTCAATTGCAGCGTCAATATTTGCTTGTTACATGATTTACAAAACATTGTATTAAAATACATGGAGTGTGCTGGAGGTAAAGAGCCGAGCCATTCAAAAGGGTGTTGCGGCAAAATATCTCAAATATGCATCGGATTCCTCATGAAAAATTCAGATGCGATCCCATGGCTCAAAAATGTTAAAGCTAAAACCCGCTATGCATAGCCGCAGGAATGTTTGGAAATTCAGGCTTTCAAAAGGTCACTGTTTGTGTAAGAATTTAAACATTATGAATGACTAAACAAAATTAATAGATTATTGACTACACTGGACCTCTCTGTCCTTAACTACAGAAGAAAGCAAAAGAAAAACGCATGTAAAATCTTACAAAGATTGGATATCTCTGTCTCTTTTGCCCTCTTTATCCTTCACTTTTTCTTCAACTAGCTCCATTCCTATCATGCTCTCTTTTTATATTTTGACATATTATTCTATCTTGCTCTCTTTTTCTTTCTTGCGTTTTTCTGTTTTCTATCTGCTCTCTCTTCTATAAATGTGTAGTGTAATACACGTCGTAAAATTTAAGTATTTGTTTTTTCCTGGTAAATTTGGTTGAATTTATTCCTTCCTTTTTTCATACTCGTGTTGCTTTTTTCCTTCACCAACGATTCTTTCTTATTCTACGTAAATATTCCAAATGTGTGTTATTCCCTTTGAAACTATATTTTCAACTCTTTTTCCACTCGTACTTTCTGAGTATTTGTTTACTATTTTGTCGGTCTTCTAAAATGTCCATCATGTGACTGTAGCCACAGATTTGGATGAAGTGAATTTTGTTTCAGAGTTCGGTTTTTTTCTTTTCTTGAACTCGCGTTTTGCTCTCACACAAAGTTCTCTCCGCAGCTCTTCGGAACTTGGGCGAGTGTCGATCGTGTGTATTCCATAGTTTGTGACAGGTGCCGCGAGAGGCTGCAAACGTGGGAGGTGGGGTGGGCCAAACTGTCACCAACAGAATTTTACTCCAAATACATGTGAAAATAAATTCTAGACAAATAGAATCGTGTAGCTGCATTAAAAATTGGTTTTTCAAAAATAAAACACATAATATTGTGTAATGCTATTTTGTCATCACTGTCCACAACATTGCAATAAACTAATGACAAAAGTACTACAAAAATAAACGAACTCGTGAAATTCATGAAAATAACAATAAAATCTATAATTTAACGTGCAACAAAATCTTGTGAATAATATATTTGTAGCAATAAAAGTAAATTATGATAAAAATATGTAAAATTATAGTTTATTCAGAAGAGAAGATGCTGGAACTTATATTCTTGATAAAAGAACCGAGTGTTGGTTTTTAAACGTGGTTAAAATGAGACTTTAATCTCACTTTTTCTTTGCTTAAAGTTTCTCTTCAAATTAGAGCTCTACATGGAAGTTGCCGGAATTATTGTTAAGCACTAGCATTGTGCACAATAACCGTGAATATTCCTTAATAGACATACTTTCAAACTTTGAGATATCAGCATTTCTTTTGATCGTAACGTTGACTTCAACGCAGAGTAATAAATCTGAAGTGTATGGAGATTTACAACAATTAGTTTGACTATTGAAATGTCCAAGTATTGATTCTCTCTATCTCTACATTCCTCCTTTCTCAGAGGTTTTCATATCAATTTTCAATCTGATTTGATTTTTCAAATGACAAGTTTGATACTTCTTATTTTTCAAAAGAAAATCATTTTGGATCTACAAATTTCTGTGTTAAAATACCTAAAAAGATTTTCGTCAGAATCTACTTAAAGTATTGAATTTATCTTCCTTAATAAAATTTCCAAATGAATTTTTATACTATTTTTTTGTTTCCGTTTTATCAAGAAACGTAATGCAGACTATCATTGCTTTCTTTATTGAATTCCCCATCTTTAAGAAAACATTATTAAAAATAAATTCGTGTATCCTCTATATCTTTATCTCTAATTTTCTATGTGCGCAGAAGTTAAAAGGAAACTATGCAGCCTCCAAATTTTGTGTGTGTCCATGGTTTCCTTAGACACCCAGAAACTGGGAAAAAAGTAGTGGTGCTACAGAATGGCACAGACTTTCCCGTATTAGTTATCTACTCCCTTTGGTCTCAGACTTGCAATATACTCTTGCCAGCTGCCATTTATCGCCACTCAAAAAAAAAAATTTTTGAATTTTTTATTTTTTCTGTTTCTTAATGCAAGAACGGAAATATTATTTAAGAATATCAAAGAACAGTAAACCTCGTTCTAAACGGCAACTTCCTTCAAAAAATGGGAGCCGTTTAAAAAAATAGTGTTTATGTGCTCCTGTATATTCGAAATTTGAAGCTCTTTTTACAGTAATTTTTGAGTTTTTGAAAAACTTCAGTTGAAGTAATTTTAAGTATTTTAACTCACAAATACAATAGTGTTTACAAATTGCTGGAAATGTGCATATCAGCAGCGTGAGAGATCTTTCATAAAATTTACATTTGTGTAATTTTTGAAAAAAAAAATCACCGAAACTAGCTTTACGTCATATTAAAGAGTGCAATTACACTATCCGTTCGAAATGTTTCAATAAAAAATTTGGAGCCATTGTTAAGAAAATGGCGTTTGAGCATTTCTGAAAATGCGGTGTTTTGAGCTAGTTTTCACAGAAAACGGTTGAGTTTTCTAGAAAATTTAAGTACGCGTACTGATAAATATAATAGTATGAACAAAATGCCACTAATGTAAATATTAACAACTTTGGAGACAAGTAAAAATTTATTATTGCATGTTTTGACAAAACAAAAGACTACAGCAATATGGCGTTTATATCATTTTATAGAAAGCATTTATCACTACCCCTACCAAAAGTTTAAAGCAAACATTTGGAGTCGTTTTTGAGAAAATCTTCTTTTTGTATTTTTTAATTGCACATATTTCACGCAATATTTTGCGAAAACTACTGAAATTTTCAAAAAGTGCACCTTATCTTATTGAAAGAACTTACTATGGAGAACAAATTCTATTTGAAGGAAAAATATCTATCTTTAATTTTGTAGTTGTAGGAAGACACCGAAAAAAATCTTTTGAAATTTTCGAAAATTGAAAAAATATCCGTAAAAATCCGGCCGTAAAAATCCACCATAAAAATCCGGCCTATGTCACATTTATGTGTATGTTCCTCTATTCTTACAATAAATTTAAAGAAAATAATTTGGAGTCGTTTGTGAGAAAATTTTGAAAATGTCCGCAGGGCTTCATGTAAACTATTCCCAAATTTTCAAGAACTGTTTCAAAATTTCAAAATTTCGACTCAACACAGACAGGGTTTCTTCAATTTGGGAAAACTCTTACGCATGGTTTAGCCGCTAGGAGTGTTCACAGACACCTGACAGACGGCCTGACAGACGGACGTTTTGAAAAGAAAACAATTTTTTCGCTATCTGGGGACCCCAAAACGTATATTCCCGTTAAAAACTCGGAATAGATGTTTTGCAGCATTACATATCTTCCCCCGGTATTACATATATTACTCCGTATATACGTACTATAATGAAAAATGAAAAATGAAAAAAATTGATTGTGTTATCCCATTATACCGCGCCTACTGACTCAATTTTCATACATAGTGCATCCCTGATTACATCACAACCCACGTCATGCGACTCCAAGGTTCCTAGATAAAGATGATACACAATTTTTGCCAAACAATGCTGCCCTACAATACAATTTTGCTACAATATTTGCTATTCACGTGTTGCGTAATGAATCAGCACTTTTTTTGATATTTCATGGGCGGAAATGCAGATAAGGTTATTAAGACTGACATATGTCGTGCGGAAAGACAATGGTTCGAAAATTTGGCCAAGAAAACAGAAAAGATGTAGGTAAATTTTGATTTAGAAACGGAAATAAACGAATTGGAACAAATAAACGCAGAAGAAATATGTGATCAAAATGGATGAAAATATTGGAACCGTTTTTGAGAAATTTTTGTGTTGTATTTTTGTAAATATTGCATATACATCACTCTGTTTTGATTTTGACTGAAAAATGAAAATATTTAATTGTGTCCCACCTACTCTCAAACTACACGAACCGACTGAATTCTTGTTCTCAATAATCGACTACGTACGTCATTGAAGAAAGGCTTCAAAGAAGAGACCCATGTATAGATATGTAACATATGCTATTCACGTTTTGCGTCAGGAAACAACAGCTTTTTTATATTTTTTGTATGTTAGAAACCGCTATTGTATTAGGTCTCCGAATATAGTATGCGGTGTTCTGGAAGTATTCGTGGATTTTTGCTAGAAGTTTAAATTTATTGTTGTGTAACGATATCACTGAATGAAAAATTCTTGCCCCAGAAGGTCTCTAGAAAGGCAGGAGACTTTATCTACTAGGCAGACTTTGTTCCTTGCGCTAACGCTCGTGCCACAACCACTTTTTTATTTTTTTCTCTTTCTTTTTTTCTACCCCCTCTCTCTCCCTCTCTCTCTCTCTCTCTCTCTCTCTCTCTCTCTCTCTCTCTTTCTCTTCAGCATGTGAATAAATCTCTACTTACATTGTAATAAAACTCATCTATAATATAAAAATGAATCGCAAAATGTGTTGGTAACCGCATAACTCAACAACGCCTGGACCAATTTGGGCAATTCTTTTTTTAAAATGTTCGTTGAAGTCCAAGGATGGTTTTTACGTCGAGAAAAATTCGAATAATTGCCGGGAAAACCCTCAAAACAGCCCTTTTCTCACGAGCTGCGGCGCACTGTAAAAAAAAGAAATATCAGAGGAGCCCACGCTCGCTCTTCCTGCCGCAAGACCGTACTCCATCAACACATCCCTGCCTGATTGCGTAGGCTGGAGCTCCGAAGCACCGCGGCTTGCCATCCGTCAGCAAGCGATAGATAAGAGCCGGTGCGTCATCTGCCGCCGCCCCTTCCCTTCCCCCCGACCTGCCGAGGTCGCTGCGCGTGGATTGCGTCATCTGCCGCTGCTTCTTCCCTTCCCGCTGCCGGCGGCCGCGAGTCAGTCAGCAGAAGCGAGTTAGAGAGGAGTTAGCAGAAGAGAGTAGAAGTGAGTAGTGAGTATAATATTTCGTTGGTTTTAATTCACCACGGAGAAACGTTACAATAATATAGATATGCCTCCTATTAGACGAAGCAATTTAGGTAGAAGAACCCGAAATGCTACAAAGCAAGCTAATTACCGATCTAATCATGCTGCACAAGAACGTGACGACCGAAATGAACGTGAAAGAATTCGGGCATCACGAACGCGCGAAGCGCGAGCGCTACATTCAACTAATAATCGCGCAAGTTTGAATCGAGCTGCTTTCAGTTACGATGTGTCAATTGACTACAGTAACTACCAATGTGTTGTTATTGGTTCTATGAACTCGGTTTGCTCATATTGTAAGGCATTGAAATTTAAAAACGAAGCTAATGGATTGTGTTGCGCAAATGGTAAAGTGAAATTGATACCATTGGAACCACCACCAGAGCCATTGTACTCATTGGTTTCAGGAATAGGAACAGATTCCATACACTTTTTGACAAATATCCAACAATATAACAATTGCTTTCAAATGACTTCCTTTGGGTCAACAAACGTAGTTCGGGAAAATTTTATGCCAACTTTCAAGGTATGTATTATAGCAGTTAAACATAATTATTTTATGTTCTGTCACCTAAGTTAAGATGTGTTACTAATTTTCAATGACGTAATCATTAAGATCATAATCATCACTTAGTCCCCATATTATTTGGTGATTCAGTTTTAGCGACACTTTTATTATTTTGAAACCCAATATATTTGATGATAGATATTAGTTACAACTAATTAGGAGACAGATATAATTTTAAAGAACAAATATTATTTAAGTTTGATCACTGACAATCCATAAATTTATACCCCACATTGCTTATTTATTTTATTTTATTTTATAGTGTTTGGTACAAACAATATTTTTTTAAATTTACAGATACAAGGCCAAATATATCACAGAGCAGGTTCACTGTTACCAGTGACAGATAGCAACTACAAATTCCTGCAAATTTATTTTATGGGCAATTCATCACAAGAAACTAATCTGCGTTGTGCACATAACAATTTAGTAAAGAGGTCTATTGTAGAACAATTACAAACTTTATTTCATGAACACAATCAATTGATTATATTGTTTAAAACTGCCCTGGATCTGATGCCATCAGATAATCACAAAATTGTAATCAGAGCTGATAAAACACCTGCGGGTCAACATGCAAGACGTTTTAATGCACCAACTATTGATGAAGTTGCTATCGTTGTAGTTGGAGAAAACTTGGAATCCCGTGATATTGTTTTACATCGTCGGAATGATCAACTACAACGTATAAAGGAAACACACCGCTCATATGATGCACTGCAATATCCCATTATATTTTGGCAAGGTCACCTTGCCAAAATATGGTGGCTATAATTTGATAATATATGGCTATGATTTCTCAATAAAAATGATAAATCCCATTACAGGTAATTAAAATATTAGTTATTATCTCAGTCACTATATTATGTATTTTAATTTTATATTGCAATGTTATTAAAACAAAATCTATTTACAGGTTCTGAAACTAACAAAAAAGTCAGTTCAATGAACTATTATTCATACCGCCTAATGATTCGGGAAAATGAAGACAATCACATATTGAAATGTCGGCGATTATATCACAAATATATTGTTGACATGTATGTTAAAATTGAAACGGAGAGATTAACATTCATCAGGTTGAATCAGACCAAACTCCGATCTGAAGAGTATATTCACCTTCGAGATGCGATTAATACTGATGGAAATGCACAGAATGTTGGTCGGATGACTATTCTTCCAGCAACATACATCGGAAGCCCTCGACATATGCACGAATATGCTCAAGATGCCATGTCGTATGTTCGTCATTATGGTACAGCAGATTTGTTCATCACATTTACATGCAATCCGCACTGGATAGAAATCAAGCAGGAGTTATTCCCTGGGCAATCTCCCATTGATCGTCATGATGTTACAGCCAGAGTCTTTAGACAAAAATTGAAATCTTTAATGGATTTCATCGTAAAACATTGTGTGTTTGGTGAGACACGCTGCTGGATGTATTCTGTGGAGTGGCAGAAACGAGGATTGCCACATGCACACATTTTGATTTGGTTGGCTGAAAAGATAAGGCCAAATGAAGTTGATGCAGTGATATCAGCTGAAATCCCTGATGTACAAGTAGATCCTGGATTGCATGAGGTAGTTATCAAAAATATGATACATGGTCCCTGTGGAACTCTTAATCAAAATTCACCATGTATGATGGATGGTAAATGTTCAAAACGATATCCACGGACATTAATATCGGAAACAATTACTGGTAATGACGGTTATCCACTGTATCGTCGACGATCGACAGCAGACAATGGACGATCAACAATTGTCAAATTAAATCAAGAAGATATTGAAATAGATAATCGTTGGATTGTTCCATATTCACCCATTTTATCAAAGACCTTCAAAGCACACATCAACGTTGAATCTTGCCATTCAGTGAAATCTATTAAATACATTTGCAAATATGTAACCAAAGGGAGTGATATGGCTGTGATTGGAATTGGTGCAGAGAATTCCAATGATGAAGTTACCCAATACCAAATGGGCCGCTATGTTAGTAGTAATGAAGCAGTATGGCGAATATTTTCTTTTCCTATTCATGAGAGACACCCTTCCGTTGTTCACTTAGCTGTGCATTTAGAAAATGGACAAAGAGTGTATTTTACAGCACAGAACGCAGTACAAAGAGCTGCTCAGCCACCATCTACTACATTAACCAGTTTTTTTGAGACCTGCCAAAACGATGACTTTGCACAAACATTGCTATATTCTGAAATGCCAAAATATTATACTTGGAATCAATCCTCAAGGAGATTTATACGACGGAAACAAGGAAAACAAGTTCCAGGATACCCAGATGTGTATTCCACCGACGCCATTGGTCGAATTTATTCAGTACATCCTAGCAATGATGAATGTTTTTATTTACGACTGCTATTAGTCAACGTACGTGGCCCAACATCATTCCAACATTTACGAACTGTTGATGGTGAATTGTGTGGATCTTACAGAGAAGCCTGTCAACGTTTGCAATTGCTAGAAAATGACGCTCATTGGGATCAAACTCTCAATGATGCTGTAATATCATCAAACGCTCATCAAATACGAACATTGTTTTCTATAATCATATCTACATGCTTCCCATCAAACCCACTTGATTTGTGGATCAAGTACAAAGATTATATGTGTGATGATATTTTGTATCAAATACGAAATAGAATGGGAAATCCAAATATACAAATCAGTGAAGAAATATACAATGAAGCATTGATTTCAATTGAGGACATGTGCTTGATGATGTCAAACAAACTATTAATTCAATTAGGCCTGGCCGCGCCCAATCGTCCAATGCATGATGCTTTTAACCAAGAGTTGAATCGAGAAAAACTGTATGACCTTAACACTTTGAAAGAATTAATTCAAACAAATCTTCCATTGTTGAATGAACAACAGAAGTATGTATTTGATACTCTTATGAAAGTAACAAATGATGAAACTGGAGGGATTTACTTCTTAGATGCACCTGGTGGTACAGGAAAAACGTTTTTGATTTCATTAATATTAGCAACGATTCGCTCACAAAATAAAATTGCACTTGCACTCGCTTCGTCGGGAATCGCAGCAACTTTGCTTGAAGGTGGTCGAACAGCACATTCAGCATTAAAATTGCCATTAAATATGCAAAGCAATGAAACTCCGACCTGCAACATTTCGAAGAACTCTGCAATGGCAAAAGTCTTGCAGCAATGTAAATTAATTGTTTGGGATGAATGCACGATGGCACATAAAAAATCTTTGGAGGCTTTAGACAGAACCTTAAAAGATCTACGGAGCAATCATAACCAATTTGGTGGTGCAATGATTTTATTAGCAGGAGATTTTCGTCAAACATTGCCAGTGATTCCACGATCAACACCAGCTGATGAACTCAATGCATGTCTAAAGTCCTCCAATTTGTGGAAACATGTCAGAGTACTTTATTTAAGCAAGAATATGCGTGTCGAGTTGCAAAATGACCAATCTGGAAACATATTCTCTAAACAACTCATTGACATTGGTGATGGCAAATTTCCTATAGACATGTTGACTGGCTGCATTAACTTTCCTCAAAGTTTTTGTCAGTTAACTCGATCAAAAGATGAACTTATTCAGAAGGTGTTTCCAGATGTTTCTCAAAATTACAGAAACCATGATTGGTTGAGCGAACGAGCTATATTGGCTGCAAAAAACATAGATGTAAATGAATTAAATTTAAAAATTCAAGAACAAATTACAGGCGAATCGAGGATATATAAATCAGTTGATTTGGCTACTAACCAAGATGATGTAGTGAACTATCCACCGGAATTTTTAAACTCGCTGGATTTACCAGGATTGCCACCTCACAATCTTCAATTAAAGGTTGGATAGGTAGTTATAATGTTGCGAAATATCAACCAACCACGTCTTTGCAACGGCACACGGTTAGCGATAAAAAAATTACTAAACAACGTGATAGAAGCAACTATACTGAAAGGAAAGTATAAAGGAGAAGACGTTCTCATACCGCGCATCCCAATGATTCCGACTGATGTGCCGTTTAACTTTAAACGACTACAGTTTCCAGTTCGGCTTGCTTTTGCTATGACCATAAACAAGTCCCAGGGGCAATCATTAAGTGTTTGTGGTATTAATCTGGAAAACCCATGTTTCTCACATGGTCAATTGTATGTTGCCTGTTCCCGTGTTGGAAAACCATCAGATTTGTTTATCTATGCGCCAGGTAATCAAACAAAAAACATTGTATATCACAAAGCACTACAATGAAAATAAAACTGTTTTTTGTTAATAATTATGATTCACATGATTAACAATAAAGCGATTACTTACTTTTAAATGCTTATATATGTTTTATTTAATTATATTTCTTATTCACAACGCCCTATCACCAGGGTGACGGTTCTGTTCAGGAGATTTTTTGCCCAGACTATAAAATATGTAGGAACAAAAAACTTCACAGTACAAATCTTTTGGACAGAACGAAGTCTGTCGGGTCCGCTAGTAATATTAAATAATTCAGTGTTTAGAGATAGTTGAAAAAGGTTATAACTGAAAGAGTCACAAGCGTTCTTTCTTGAATTATTTTTTCCAGTCATAATATTTTGCGAAGCACTCGCGTAAAGAATTAATTTCTTGTATATTAGCTCACAACGGCGCAGAAACATTGGTACAAATTAATGATGAAGCACATCGTCGCTGTAAAATATACGATGCGATCGTTGCAAAATGCGTTTATGTTTGTGTAAGCGGCAGTGATCTTCGTGCGGCGAGATACAATTGTACGGAAGGTTAGCACTGAGCAGGTCAGGCTCATTTCCCCTGATGTTATCTTTTGACCTTGCCGCCCTGTAGACAACTGCTGACCCGATTGGAGTTGGATACACTGTCGACGTTGAAGTTTCGTAAGAATATTTATGAGAATACTATACCATTCGGTGCATTTAGACTCTTGAGTTCAGTAACAAATATCAAATAAGTTACTCCAGTAGAAATTCTTAAAAAAATAACATTTTTGCGATAGTTAAAAGATTTTTCATTACTTTTGCTTCTTTTAAGCTGGGATATTAGTTATGTGGAAGACGTATTGATAATATATATTTCTAATATCTATTTTTCATTTTTTATTTGGTTGTAATTTAATGTGCATTGTGTTTAAATGATTTCACACTTTAAGTTTTTCATTTATTCACATTGAATATCGTCCACTGCACATTGACACAATCGCACGAAACTTTCAAAGCGCATTTAAATCCATTGATTATTTATTCATTTATTTATTAATTGATTTTTCGGAAACTTTCGTGTTATTTATTTTACATTGGTTCAGGTATTGTTCCAATATTGTATTGTTCATTTTACGAATACAATTTTACCTGCATATTTTCCTTGTTTCTTTAACTAATTTTCGAGCTATGATATGTGCTCGCTACGCTCAGGTATGTTTGTTTAATAATCTCACTCATTACTCCACTTGCTTTGAATAATATACGAATACAAAGTTGCGATTTACCTGTATTTCCCCAAAGGGTTTTACGATTCAAATTCAGAATCAGAGAGTCCTCTATTAACAAATTTTGTTGCATATTTGTGAATTTTTCGACAGAATATATTACCTCTGAACGATAGGGATTTCTAATTTTGAATTCGGATTTTAATATTTGTTGTACTAGTTACTACCCTAGTGATCTCTGATTGTCACTTCCTTCTCTTTGGTACTTTAATAGTAAAACGTAAACTCTGACACGAACTTATTACTACACAATTTACTTTTGCTCCCTATTAGATATCGTCATTTAGTACTTAACATTGAAGTATACCATATCTCAGGGGTAGTTTTGATGTTGAAACTTGCCAAACACGAAATTTGAACATGTGTGAATACAAATACTCGCCATAAACCAATGCGACACTCTGGACAATTCTTTCTACATGATCATTCAAATGAAATATCTATTTAGAGCAACGGATATTTATTTTAATTAAATATATCCTACGTTTTTGACAGCTGGACCAAGGAAATACAGTTTTGGAAGAAATATGTGACAAAAGACAATGGTACGTCGCAGCAGAGGCAAGAAGATACAATTCAGCATTAAGGCGCGCATTTTGCCACATAGGTTCGTGGCCCCTGCTTATCCACCCCTCACTCTGCGCATCTTTCCGCCTTTTCTCCGCCTGCACTTGCGGATGTGGGTTACTGTCAAATTGATTGTTTCCATTGAACTGACAATAAATTCCATTCACAGGGTTATAGAGATTTTCCACAGTCCCCACTCCTTCTGAGTAAATTTTCAGATTCTTTATGTTGAAGGATACTTTTAAACCTTCATTAATGTTTCGTAATCAAACTAATATATTCTAGCTAATCAATCATGATGTAATAATTTGAATTAGTTTATGAAAAAATAACTTTTGAACAAAGTTTACTCGGTTCAATTGTATATTCATTACACATCGTTTTCCCCTTCAAACATGCGTACGACCAGAAAGGTGCATCGAAAGTGTGTTTCATGATAAGAAAATTTCGTATTTGTTTTGTGAAGCAAGTAGCTTAGGTTAATTATAGTCAAGATTTTTTAAGTATTACAAACCCGACTCAGAAGCCCCCGTTTGGTATACAATAAACAAACAAAAATTGCAATTGAATGAGGTTCTTGTTTTTCCCGTCCATCATGTGCTCCCTGTTGCTTCCAAATCCTCTGCCTCTAAAACCCACACCATGCCTCACCTCCCTGGAACTTTTCCGTCGTACGCGTCCCACTTTCACGGCTGCTGTCGCCCCTTCCTCGCTTCCATCATCCCCGCCGATCCAGACGCTCCCGTCACCTCAGTCACATCAACTCTGTTGCTGCGAAGACCCCGTCCCCGTACACTCACCGTTGCGTCAATCACTCGTGTTGCCTCCGTCACCCACATTGAGTCCTTACCAGAATCGCCTTTCTGGTCTCTCACCCACTCGTGCTCCTCACGTCGACCGGCAAATGTGGTTCAGGACCATAACTGATGTCACTGTAGTTCCTCTGATCGGGAGGTCGTAGGGTTCGAGTCCCGGTGGTTGGAGAATTTCGACACTAGATACAGAGCTAGATCAAACTCATCAGCTGTTTGGAGGAGAATGCCAATGGCCGACTGTCCTCATCGGTAATTCTCTGTGGTTTCTCCGATGAATACCAGGCAAATGACGGGAATCTAACGGGCCACAGACCAGGCGGGATTTTTCCTCCCCCTTCTTTGTTCTATCCTCAGCCCTTACTTACATTCACTTACAAGCATTACACTACCATAAATGTCGGGAGCTTAAAGTTGGTCCCGGCTGGGGCGGTGCGACGCTGATGGGAGATACCTGGATTGGGATAATTCCCAGAAGCCGACGTAAATCGGTGCTGGACGGTTCCTTACCGATGGTCCATTTGGATTTCCGAAGGTCTAGGTTTCCCTCACAACGTACCCCCCCCCCGCCCAGGATAGCGTCTCACTCGCGACAAGCTCTAAACTCCCGTCTTGTCTCCCGACATGTGTGAAGTGCAAGCGTGTGTTTAAGGGAATGAGAGGGGACAAGGCTGAAGATGGGAATATCGCATGCAGCCCGTATGTTAGAGTACTGCATTCGCCTACTCTGTACTTATGAAAGAAACCACAAAAAACTACTGGTCGCTAGAATTTCACCAGACCGCGGGTGAATTTAACGTAGCTAATGTCAAAATTCCCTCATCGAACAACCCCGTCCCCCATCTCCGCTAGAACATCCTGGTCGGAGACACTGTAGAGGACGCAGTTGTT
This sequence comes from Gryllus longicercus, assembly GCA_038098605.1. Classification (NCBI taxonomy): domain Eukaryota; kingdom Metazoa; phylum Arthropoda; class Insecta; order Orthoptera; family Gryllidae; genus Gryllus; species Gryllus longicercus. Next base: position 2,254,951 of record JAZDUA010000007.1, on the reverse strand, counting down.
GTTCTGCCACACTAAGTCAATTTCGAATCACCCTGTACATGCACGGGGCGGTGGAGTCCGTTGCGTCCGCTGCCGGCCCCGCGTGTCAGCCACGCCCCCCTTGTACTCGTCCACCCGCACGCTCTCCGCACGGCCTCTGGGAAAAATTCCCATTGTGGGGGGGGGGGAGGAGGGGCAGGGGAGGGACACGACGGGGCGCGCAGTCCTCGCTCGGGGCTGTATGCAGCGCCCGCCCCCAATCGAACGCTTGCTCTCCTGTCGGTGGTGCAACGCCATGTGGACGTCCGATAATCGCCTGTGTCATTCTGTCTGGCTGTACAACCCCTGGTGGGGCCGCCCCGCACGTGACACTTGCAACGCGAACGCCGGCCTTTTTGCTGGGGGGACAGGGCCTCCCCGCTATTCCACTGGGAAGTGTAGTGACGCTGTTCAGGAATTGTCACTCATTTAATTGCAGGACATGCTATCGTTCGGTAGTCATTTAAGAGCGAGTATTTTCCCTGTAATTTACTGTCGAGACTTTGCTTATTATGGCTTGCTGGCATTATGAATGCGTAACAATAAAATGTTATTATATCTGAAAGAGCGCCGATATTTATTTTAATGGAGTGTAGTGAAATGTGTAATAAAATACCATTAAACCAGTAAGTTTTATCAGCAACAGTTGTAGTGATGTGGCGAAAATGACGGTAAGCCGGTGATTCAAGAACTTGCACGCAGTGCGAAAAGTGTCACGGAAAGTGTCACGGGCTTAAGAATACATTCTTGTGAAGTTACAGCATACTTCTGAGACTGTAATGACAATTACTTCAAAAGATTTAGATAAAGATTTAAGGCGTATTATACAAAAGTTATAAAGTGTAATACGATATTATCATCATCTTCCGAAGTTGTCTGCTCCTTGACCTCTGGCTTTGATTGGGAGAAGATTGCGAATGGCATGCTTACCTGCTTGTCGCTGACGTGTCTAGATTTTGACAGGTAGTAGTATGATGAGAACCTGTTCATTTCAACGCTGAATTCATTTTAAAAGTGTTTTTGTAAAGAAATTGAAACCTATATTTTGAATTGAAGCAAGCACAAAATAATTTGAAGTATTATTATTGATTCCATTTATTAAGGCAGTTATTAAGTAAGTCGGATACGTAAATCCCAAACCATCTGCCTTCTTGGTCGCTCATGCCATTGTATAAATACTGATGCACGACATTTCTAGTGGACTTTCTTTTCGTGGAAAGTGAGCGGGTAAAACCTTACGTTTGAGACCAAAAACAAATTCACTTTGCATCAGTTTCTTAATAGAAGCGCCTTCCTTAGAGTAAGTGGGAAATTTGAAACTAGAGAGCTGGGAGTGTTACATGGTTTGGTGGTGAGTGTGATGTCCTAGCAGCAGCGGTCTGAAGAGTGCGAGCGTGCGAGGGGAAGTAGGTGACGATGAGAATAATAGAATGCAAGAGCGGGCGAAAGGGTGAGCAGACGACATATTTACACTAAAACGGACAACAAATCCTTCCTTCTCCAGTGTCTTAAAAGTTAGGCTCGCCTACTTTAGAGTGAATTTAAAGGAGTGGAATGTTGAGTTGGACGAATGAGGTTGCTGAGGTGATGGGCGTGGTGGCCGTGATGAGATAGTGCGAGAGGGCAAGCGAAAGGGCAAGCGAGATTGCGTGCGAGAGGGCGAGCGAGAGGGCGAGCGAGAGGGCGAGCGAGAGGGCGAGCGAGAGAGCGAGCGAGAGAGCGAGGGAGAGGACGAGCGAGAGGACGAGCGAGAGGGCGAGCGAGAGGGCGAGCGAGAGGGCGAGCGAGAGGGCGAGCGAGAGGGCGAGCGAGAGGGCGAGCGAGAGGGCGTGCGAGAGGGCGAGCGAGAGGGCGAGCGAGAGGGCGAGCGAGAGGGCGAGCGAGAGGGCGAGCGAGAGGGCGAGCGAGAGGGCGAGCGAGAGGGCGAGCGAGAGGGCGAGCGAGAGGGCGAGCGAGAGGGCGAGCGAGAGGGCGAGCGAGAGGGCGAGCGAGAGGGCGGGCGAGCCGACATGTCACCCCAGAAGGGAAAACAAATCCGCTCTTCTTTACTGTCTTAAAAGATAGGTTCGCCTGCTTTAGTGAATTGAAAAGTGTGTGCCGAGCGTGTTCCGTTTGGTGTATGCGGCGCCCCGGGGGAGGACCGTGGTGGCCATGCAGCGGTCGCAGGCTGGGCGAGCGGGTGGAATCCTCATGTTTAATGCAGCGCTTTAAGCGCCGATGATCTCCGCGCAGCGCCATCCGGCGGAACCGAAATGCACGCGTCGACTGCCACGCATTCGCCCGCCCTTCACGTCCTCAGCCTTCCTTCATGCGTCACGTGCCTCTGTGCATCACATCTTATTCCCACTAAGTAGATACTGTTGGTGAAGTGACGATGTAATTAACACATTTATTTCAGTTTCTTGCGCCAAGATTTGTAAATTAGAACACCCTTTCCACTTAACGGAATTACACAAATATATAAGATATGTAGCGACATAAAAATATAATCCCTACGCTCCAGAAAAATGACCTCTTCTTACCTGTGACGTGGGAAGAAAGAACAATGTGTACCTTTACCTTACCTCTTCGTAGTATGTGGAAGTTGGTGTGTAAATTTTATTCCTTGTTTAATACCGTTATAACATTATACATGTATACGTATCGTATACACATATTAATATTAATTTTGAAGATTAAATATGTATTTACGTGTTCAAAAGAAGTAAAATTTCTGTCTATTACTTAATAGAATTCTCGCCATGTGCGCGTTTACATAATCACTATGCTAGAAAATTGACAAACCGCGCGAAAGATGAATATGAATTTCGCATCCTTGGCATCTTTGTATTAGAATCCGTTGACGAAAAGATGCATGCTCTGATCACAAAAGGGATTTGTTTATGGAATACGGATTTAGGAGCAACTACTTCCAAGAAGTTTTCTTGTTGCTCAGTTTGCGAGGAAAAGAGCGCCGAGAGTGAACAACTGATTTTATATTGAAGACAGATTTTCTTAACCATTGATCTACAGCAGTAAACGCACTGCTGAATGAAAGCACAGAAAATGGTTTTCCTAAAACTAGCACAAACCCTACTAAAAAAGTACTCTCGTATAACACTACAATAAGTTAAGTATTTAACACGATCAAAGTCGCAGCTGATCTTAGCCAAACACTCTCTTATCACACTCACCACTCTGTCATTGTCGATCACTTTTGCCATACGACCACTGCAGATCATAATTATTCGGCGCTTTATTCATCAACCCCATTATTCCCATTCTATTCTCCGCTTACCTCCCCTCAGCATGCCATATAAAATACGCGCCATATAAAATTTTGAGCGTAACCAACAACACTATCAACCAATCACATCTGTAGGCTTCCAGATTCTTCCAATACCTCCAAAGCGCGCGGGAAGCTTAGCCAATTAAAAGAGTCGATTTCGTCTCATTTCTCTCGTACACTTAGCTAACAAATCATAACAGACGACAGACGGAAACATAGGAAAGGAAAATACACAGGGCGACAGATCGCTTAATTGATTGTGATTCCGAGTACGTCAACTACTAGGGTTATTACTCCTGTAAGTGTAGTAACCCCTACTCCCGTAAGTGTAGTTTTCCCTCGGGAGATGCCTGTCGTCTTTATCCGCTGCTTGGCTAGATCACAAGGAAAAGATAGGAAAGATCACGCGCATTCCGTGGCCATTTTATTAGGTTGCCTCTCCGGCATTCGCCTAGTATAGATCGAAGAAACCACGGAAAACTACCTATCGGAACAGCCGGCCACTGGAATTCTCTTCCAGAAAAAGAATGTATTCACCCTAGCTAAGAAACTAGTGGCGAAAGTCCTACCACCGTCGGGACTCGAACCAAGGACCACCCGATCAGAGGGAATGCAGTGTCATTAGTTGATTCCATCGAAATAACAAGTCCGAGGGATCATACACATAGACGAATCCACAGACACTTTGAAGGTGGACGTAGCAGCGCAGCGCGATATTGCTAAAGGATAGTAAGCGTCTGCTGCATTCTTATTGATCAGACAGTAGAAGTTCGTATGTTAGAGCGAACCTTAATTGATTCATATCCGCATTATTTCATACGTAATATGAGACATGCAATAACACTGATAACAGTTGTTGCCACCCGCGATTCACGCGCGTCGAAAGACCCAGCAGATTCCGAATACTAAACCCCGTGAGCAGTTATATCTTGAGCTGCCGGAACGGTGTGCCCAGGCCTTCGCGCCGTGCCGCACTACCCCAGGCAGGTCAGCGTCGCGTCATTGAGCGAGAGAATGCCAGCCAATTCATACGTGGTCTCTGATTATCACTGTCTCGAGTTGCCTCTAAACCATGGACACCTCTCAGATGGCCGGAGACTGGACAGTTTTGTTTCAGTTTCTGCGCGCATTGGATGAACGTATAGATATACGAATTATATACGCGTGTACGTAATACGGTTGAGCACAATCATCCCTCCACAATGATTTCTATATCTGATTGTATTTAATATAAACATTTGTCTGATTCCGTTAACAATTTTGTCAACTTAAAGTCAGTAGCGCTCATCAAGACTTAACAGTTCAATAAGCCAGGTTTTCTAATACGTGTCTGGCAGTAAAATGCAATAATGAACGGTCCTGTGAACTAATGATTGCGAGGCTGCGCTGCCTGGAATGACGGGCGAGCAGGTGCGTGCAAAGTGGACGTCAGCTGATGCAATAACGGCCCCGTGCGCAGACTGCTGTCCAATGCGTCAGCGAGAAAAATGGCGGTCGGCGCGAGCCGTGCGTCAGTGACGAGTACGCGGCGGTCAGAACGCGCGAGGCGCGGCGGGCGGCGAGCGGCGCTTCGTGAGCCCCGCCGGCCCGTTCTGCCCCCGCGCCCTCGCTTCTCCACGACCCCGACCCCGACCTCGGTCGGGCACACGAGCAGAACACCCACGCCGATGCCACCATTGGGAGCGATATTATCGATGTCGACTCATGTTTTGTTTTTTTAAGGATTTTTATGCAACGGACAACTGGTTAACCCTTGACGTCCCTTTGGAACGCACATTCCACCGTACACTAGAGACCAACAAACTTGCGGGCTTCTGTAATCTGGGGATTACATAACACGAGGCTCTCCGCGACAAGATATGCATGAGGGAGACGCCGACGCCACCATCGGGAGCGATATTATCGATGTCGACTCATGTTTTTTTTTGTTTTTTTTTTAAGGATTTTTATGCAACGGACAACTGGTTACCCTTGACGTCCCTTTGAAACGCACATTCCACCACACACTAGAGACCAACACACTTGCGGGCTTCTGCAATCTGGGGCTTATATAAAACGAGGCTCACCGCGACAAGATATGCATGAGGGACAAGCGACAAATAACCATTCCTGAGGTGAAAATGGCGGCGCCCTCGCTTCTCTACGACCCCGACCCCGACCCCGACCCCGACCCTGCACACAACCCCGGTAGGGCACACGAGCAGAACACTCACGCCGACGCCACCATCGGGAGCGATATTATCGATGTCGACTCATGTTTTTTTTTTGTTTTTTTTAAAGGATTTTTATGCAACGGACAACTGGTTACCCTTGACGTCCCTTTGAAACGCACATTCCACCATACACTAGAGACCAACACACTTGCGGGCTTCTGCAATCTGGGGCTTATATAAAACGAGGCTCACCGCGACAAGATATGCATGAGGGACAAGCGACAAATAACCATTCCTGAGGTGAAAATGGCGGCGCCCTCACTTACCCTCGACCCCGACCCCGCACACAACCCCGGTAGAGCACACGAGCAGAACACTCACGCCGACGCCACCATTGGGAGTGATATTATCGATATCGACTCATGTTTTTTTTTTTCAAGAACTTTTATCCAACGGACAGCTGGTTACCCTTGATGTCCGTTTGGAATGGACATTCGACCACAGATTAGAGACCAACACACTTGAGGGCTTCTGCAATCTGGGGCTTACATAACACGAGGCTCTCCGCGACAAGATATGCATGAGAGACAAGCGACAAATAAACATTTCTGAGGTGAAAATGGCGGCGCCCTCACTTACCCTCGACCCCGACCCCGCACACAACCCCGGTAGAGCACACGAGCAGAACACTCACGCCGACGCCCCATTGGGAGTGATATTATCGATATCGACTCATTTTTTTCAAGGACTTTTATCCAACGGACAGCTGGTTACCCTTGATGTCCCTTTGGAATGGACATTCGACCATAGATTAGAGACCAACACACTTGCGGGCTTCTGCAGTCTGGGGCTAGCAGAACTCGAGGTCCTCCGCGATAACACATACATGAGAGACAAGGGACAAACAACCATGCCCTAGGCGAGACTCTAATCTGCGACCCTTCTGAGCGAAGCGCCGAGTCGGGACCCATCTCGGGCATCCCAACCGGCCTCAAGTTGTTACTACTAAGCACTATCGATCTTCTCCGTATCTACAGTTCGAGTTTCGCATCTTTTCGTGTATTTGCGCATGCGCAGATGATCGCAATTGAAGTCGTACGCTATACTATGCAATACTTACATATCTATGGCGATATCGATATCACTACTGACACCGACATCAACATCAACAGCGAATAGTGGCTATGTGCTACATAATTCTTACTAGGATTTTACAGCACATAGTTTAATCATGTGTGAAAGTAACAAAGAGAGTGTTATGAGAGAGCTACATGAAAACTAGAAACGTTCGAGAAGATCTGTCTAGGCAAGCAGACTTTGCCATTTCAACCCGGCATCATCTGACTAAGAATGTCAGTATATTGATACGCGAATTACCTTATAAGTCCTCTGTTTTTTTATCTTCAACCTCCGAACATATAGCTGGGCAGAAGTTAAAAACGTGTGAATCACAATCCGAGTTGCAGAGAAAGAAACGTTTCAATCAAAGAATTGGCTGCTTCATGATTGCATCTGTAATGCGCGAGTAAACATATTATATGCACTCATAATAGAACGGAAGTAGTTTTGATTTGTTATCATCTCAATGCTATAACTTAATTAGCTAATATGCAATGGAAATGCAATTATCAGCATTCTACTGTTGTCCTGTAATCTCACAGTGGGAACCTTCATCAACACACACTGGCTGCAAATTGTTGCATGACTGCTTTGTGGAAATGGGCTTTAAATGGTGTGATATGTCCAATAGAGATATCTGATGCATAGAACGAGAAATGTTTACCGGAGCGTGTTTGTAATGTTTGTAATTGAAACTTGTATTTGTGATTTATTTGTTCGATTCGTTTACAGGGAAATATAAAACCCACATCACATAGGAAAAAAACATGTGATGAGCACTCGAATTGGGTTGAATTTGCTTTTTGTTTTGTGTATTAATTGATCCTCTAACAATTCCCGTGTTATATAAAATTGAACTTATGAGTGTGTAATATGGTTTCAGTAAATTAAATTTTAAATATCTGTTATTGAATGTAACGCGCCTGTAATATTCATCCTTCCCCACACCCTCGTCTTTCTCCAGCAGAGAATTAATTATTGCGATGTTCGCCGAGAGAGATGCGAATTACGCAAAATGACGGCCGTGGAGGGAAGGCTCTCAGTAGAATTTAAATCTATTTCTTTACAATTGCCTGATTTTTTTTCTCTAGAATAGATGTGTTTTGCAGCGTTAACGCCCAATCAGTCTTATAAAATGAAGTGTCATACAAACATGGGTTTATGGAGATGAGATTAAATTCTCTTTAGGGTAAGCATATCAATATTTGTTCAAAAAATGTCTCTAAATTTCCAAAAGCAAATCCGCAACTCACGGTTCGTTAAGCGGTCTGTTTTTACGCATCAACTGTTCGTAATTCTGAAACGATGAGTTTCGAGTACAAAAACACCAATACACGTAATGTAATATATCAAATGAGATCTTTTGAAATTTCTGCAATATTTTTAGAGGCTCTTATACGTTGAGCTCTTCAATTTTGTTGTAAGGGTAGGTCATGTACCGTCTCGAATTCTATGAAAACAGCTTTTATGAAACATTATCTATTTTTCATTCAGATGTAGGGCCGAAACGGGTAACGAGAAAGGGTTTAATGTTTTTGCACAAAAGCGCTAAAGCAACATAACCTAATAATTCAATCTTCTTTTGTGTGTATTAATAAGAAATTAAAATTTCATTTATAAAAATCACGATGTGTTCGTGAGTTAAGTTTCATTTTAAGAGAAATTGGTTAGTATTTACAAAATTCGGATTGGAACCATTCTCAATAGAGGGAGGTGGGGCTTCTTTGCACCTTTCGCTCATCTAATTAGTCTACGTACATCTGCTAAGAACATCTTCGAAAGTTCGGTTGACGTACGTGTACTTCTGGAGAACAAATGAGTTGCAAATAAACATTTTAATCAATACGTTCTCTCATTTTTCTTTATCTCATTTACTACAAATTTCATCTACTACTCTTATTTACTACTAATATTGTTTATCTAATTTAGTTATAGAGTAATCAGGGATAAATGTAACATTAGTAGAATGTAAAATACAATATTATGTTAATATTCCTCTTTTTTGGTGTAAGTAAATTTAGAAAAACTCATTTTGAATTTTTTCTTTATGGTTTTTGAACAAGTATATTAGCGCTTTCAAAGCATCATTTTGATATATCTCAACGATAGAAGCAAACGTCTATTTGGTATGCACCTCGCATGTGTGGTAGAAGCAGGAAGAAAGGGACCAAAATTTGACAGCTTTCCCTCACGTGACAACTGCGGAGCTGACTGATCGATCCTCCTATTTGCTCGGAACAAATCTCGTTTTATGCAGCCGCCATTTCGAAGCTCCAACGGCCGTCGCTTGTCACGCACATCGAGATTCTCGTGAATGTCTCGCAGGTCGACGCTGCGGGCGATGACAAAAGCTAATCGCTTGACGGGCGCGCCATGGACCAAACAGTCACAGCTGCTTTGCAGTTCTGCTCATTAAATTAAGCTCCCTTGGTTGAGGAGTCATGGAGTTATAAAGCAGTAAATTTGAACTATTTGGCTTATCCTAGAAACTGCATCAGCGAGGTTAATTGTATGGTTTATTTAGAAAAAAATTACATTTCTTCGATTTTTGGTACTTCTTAGTGCAGATACATTTGCTGAACGTATAAGTATCGTTTGAGGCAGACTTAACATAAGCCAAGTTGTTATTGAAGCTGGAACAGAATATCAAAAAAAGACAGTGCTTGTAATATCAACAGAACTAAAAGAATGCTTGTTCCGAAGTGAAAACTTTCTAAGTTATGTTGTTTCTGAAATAAGCCAATCAATGGCAGAAGAACTCAGAATAACTTCCTGGGTTATTTAACGGATTCCCTTACTGAAAGATTATTTTGAAAGAATATCATTGAACCTTGTCTGAAGCTCGAAGATAATAACACGAAGTAAACAAGCGTGACAGAAAGAAGATTTGGATGATGAAGAATGAATGGGATTAAAACAAAATTGGTCGTTGCACGAAAGAAAAATTCTTTACTTACGTAGCAGATACACAAGGCTTAGAGAAATTGTAAAAAGTTATGAATTAACGTGAGGAGAAAACAATGTTATCTCGTAAAAATCCTTGAAATGTTTTAATTAAAGGAAAGATGACAAAATACGTTAAGAAAATTTCGAACAGGGATGGGCGTGACTACTTCTTTATATTGTTTAAAACAATGGAAGCGACTGTGCTATTTGTCTACGTCTATACTCTTTGATACAACACTATTGAACACTGAAAATGGAAACAATAAATAACAATATTATTAATGATAATAATAATATTATTAATAATAATAATAATAGTGTGAATTGAATGGAATTCGTTCGTGTATATCATTTGATGTGATTTAAAATGAGATCAAAAAGGTTTCCATCCACACGATACAAAATGAACGTACATTAATAAAAAGTATTGATACCAGACAATATCTTTATTTATTTATCATAATAAAAAGGTATCTACCTCACCAGCGATCCAATTAATGAACGTACATTGTTTATAGTAATGAATAGGTTGTAAACGGCTTTCATTTGATGTGAATTCAATTGGTTTTCATGAGTCGAATCGTACGTAGTTGTTTCAAAATAAATAATTTCAAAGCGTAAACATTTTTAAAGAATGTACTTATTTTGTTAATTGTGAGGTGAGATAAATTAATAAATTTTCTTTGTGTTTAAGTGTATTAAGTGTATTTCAGTGTATTAAATGTATTGGATATTGTGATCATTTCACAATATCCAATACATTTACAATAGTGTTTAAGAGCTACAGTCAATACAGATAAACTTTTTGTTTTGTTGATAAGGTTTCGTGCCCATAAAGTGATAAAGAGGGTTTTTTTTATACTACAATCTATACGAGTTTTTTGGAATATTATAATAAATTTTTAGGTGGTATATCAACGTTGGTCCATTCAAAGTTGGATTCGAACCTTTTTCCCTTTGAATGAAACTATTTTCTCTTTTAAAATAATAGTGATTTACAACTCCCGCAATGATTGCACGGGTACACTTAGTGAGCGTTACATTTACGTCTTCACCCGTTGAAGCTTTAGACGGACCACGCGCCTCAAACGGACTCCAGTTCCAAATACATCGCTCGCGAAGACGCCTCGTGCGTGCAAACCCCTCGTGCCTCGTTAGCAGCGGCCTTTGCCTCGAGCGCTGTGGCCGCTGGCAGCGCGGGGGGGGGGGGGGGGCGGCGCAGCGCGGAATTAACGCGTCGGAGGGGGAGGCAGGTGTCGGTGCGTGCCCGACGCGCCGTCGCGCAGCCGCCGTGCGGCGTTTGTCACAGCCGGTTATAGCCCTCGCCCGCTCCGCCCCCGCACCCTGCCCCCGCCGTCGCCGCGCCTTCCCATCGCCCGTGCGAAGCTCCGGGCCTTGCTAGTAGTGCCCAGATTAATGACCTCTCGATTGTTTTTTTCATTTTTTTTTCAAATACCTAGAGGAATACTAGTATACTAAAAGGAAAATGTAAGAAATATATTTGACAATTTTTACAAATACGAGTACGTAAAGGCGGCTCCACACATTCGGCATTCGCCGAGTTGCGAGCGACAGTTCACCCAATGTCGTGCAGCGATGTGCTCGGCGAATGTTCGCCCTCTTTGATGTGTCCTGAAGACCGACACGCGGTGGGTAGGGCGAATACCATATATTCAGAGCTCGGCGAATTGCAAGCACCTCGTATACACTACTCGGGATTCGGCGAGCGGTTGCTCGGGATTCGCCGAATTTCGCATTGTGGAGCTGCCTTAAAATAGTGGAGTTAAAAAAACTTGATACCTTAAATGTAGACTGTTTTTTTACTGAAATCCAGCAAATCACGCCTCCAAATCAGCAACATTAATTTATTTCTTTTTATGTGACAACCACTATACAGAACATTACAACAGCCGTAAGTTACTCGTACAAAATGCCACATTTGTTGCGGTATAACACCCGTTCTTTCCCCCTCAAAAAACAACAACAATCTGTCCACATAAAGAGTATGTTTTACATACCAGTGAGTCTTATACTAAAGGAAATATTCACTCTCGAAGTGAAGGACACTATTTTAAGTTCCTGGTAATGAAAGGTAAAACGTTCGTGCTTTGTATATTCGCGTCCTCCATCAGCGTCATTTAATTTAACCATTTCGATAAGAGAAAGATATCACTGTTTAACCGATTGATGTAAAATTACATCACTTTTCATTGACTAATGTATAATTTAGATCCCGTGAAAGGTTTGTTTGTTTCTCTAGCATAATTTGTATTCATAATTGTGAAAGCAAACGTGCCTTTATCTTGATGTTTTAAGCAAGTATCTACAAGCAAATTTAATGTTTTTCTCACAAATGATATACTATGACCTCTAGGATGATTCATATGCAACGTGCCGTTATTCCAAATTCGATTCCAGATCGCGGCAAACGTACATTTGTAGCTTTCGTCTCAGTCTCTCAAAATCGTTTCTTTTTCCTTAGCTGTATGACGAAGAAGAGCAAGCAGGCTGGCAGGCAGGTGGGCAAGCGGAGTTTGAGAAATGGAAACTGGTATACGCCACGTATGTCTCTTACCCTCTCTGTGAGAATTAAATAGCCTCAGGACTGGGGGCCACCATTGGGTAGCTGGCAAACTCGAAAAAGCGACTCAAAATGCGAAATACATTCATACAAATTAGTTATTTCAAATGGGCGTGACTTCATTCAGAATGCTTTGTAAATAGCGACTAACATGGTATTTTCAAAATGCATTATCCTGGCCGTAGCGGCGTAACGATGCCATCCTCTCCCAGCACTGTGCGTCCGCGTACCGTGCTCCGCTCCCGCCCCCTCCCCCCCCCCGCCCTATGAGTGCGCGGGGCGCACAAACGGAATGTCGTCGGAAAGCGCGATCACCACTCAGCTGCCCAACTTGGCGCGGCAGTGGCGCGTGGGCGGCGCGGGGGCGGCGCGGGGGCGGCGCGGGGGCGCATAAAGGCATCGAAGGCCGTTGGTGCCAGGCGACCCGCTCGCGCCGACCGTGTCGCGGCCCTTTCACGCGCGTCCCTTGGACCTCGTCGCCGCCTCTCGTTGCTCACGGCGCCGCACTCGACCCGTACACCTCCGCCCTGGCCTCGGGCTTTTGTCTTTGCTGGCTCAATGGGAGACGAGTGATGTGGAGGGGTGGGTTGACGTAGAGGAATACAGTACAGGACTACGTTTTTGTTCTGTCCATAATTGAGTTAAACTTAACATTCTGTAAGACTGTAGCTACTTGATATGTGCAATTAAAATATTACAATATCTTGTATTAAATCAACTGTGTCTTACAGACCAGAAATCTCCGTGATTATTGTGCTACATCTATGACTCATCTCCGCTGCCTTCACTGTCTGTGATTCGTCGTGGTATAGAATACACGCATTAAAGTTTATATATGTTGTGCGCACAATGAGAATTGACCGACAATGTTTGTTGAACACAACTTAACAGCATAGGAATTGGGTTTGTAATATCTTACTTTTGTTCTCTTTAGAGCAGTGAAAAGATGCATATTTAAAGGAAAAAATACCATTAATTAAGTTTCATTGTATAAACGTTTCAGCATTGTATAATGAATGAAGAGGCCTTTGTGGCTTAGGTATTTTATTTGTAATAGCTTAAACGCTTTTTGATGGCATAGCAAACACCATCAGGACTACATAGCAGTCGCTGAAAAAATTAATAAAATTGATTTCTTATCCCAAGGAAGGTGTAATTTGGTCATGGTGTATAAAAATAAGTCCTAATCTAATTTTCTCTCTGAGATTGCAACCGAACTAAGACGACTAAGACAGTGAAACGACTGGAAGAACTTGATGTGCTATGCTCAACTAGTTTATTAATGTTAATAGTATTACAGAACACATGGTTTTGGAAATATGTTTCATGAGTATATTTTTAGGTTATAGCCGGTAGCTCTTTGGTTCGTTTGAAGAACCAAAGTTTTTTGACAAACATTAGTACGTACTAGATGCAAATTTATCGAGACTGCGTATATATTAGGGATGGCACATCGACATCGTTTTTTACAAATATCGATGGTTTATACATCGATGTATTATACATCATGTCATGTTTTGCGATCGATGTTTTTTTTGTTTCCGATGTTTTGTTTCTCAATTACGAATTCCCATGATCATAATACTGCAAAAGTTAAAATACATAATAATAAGTGATAGTAACACTGTGATGGAACCGAAGGAACACTCTACTTGTACTACCGCCATCGACCACTTTCTCGCCCGAGATGACCTCAATGGCCTCACATTTCCTGTTTCTTAATGTTCATTTCGCACGTTGAGATATGGTGAACAAATACGTTTTAGGCCTAGGATGTACCCCTTCTTCTCGTGCCCTTATTCGACGAATTGATAAACACGACAAACTCAATTTTAATGCACACGAATTTAATGTTAGTGGTTACTAATCCAGTCTAAAAACATCGATGTTGAAAATCATTGATGGTTTTTAATCGATGTATATTTAACTTCGATGTTTTCATTTTGAACATCGATGTTTGCTAACATCGAAGTTTTGTTATCGATGCCGCACCACTAAATATTCATAAGACTGCAATTACTTCATAAGATTGCGGTGACTATATTTGGAACTGGACGTCCGCTGCCTTAGCTCGTACGCTCGTGTCCCCCCCTTCCCGACTACCTACGCATCAACGACGCACAGGCAATTTCCCGGCTGAGAGGGCGACGAGGGGCGAGCGACGGTGGCGCCGCGCAGCGGAGCGGACGCGCGCGTAATTACTCGCGGCAGCAGCTGAGCATCGCACTGCTCTGGGCCGTCGCTGGGGTTAAGTGCACGAGCTGTTGGGGAAAGGGGGATAGGAAATTAGAGCACAGAGAGAGTTGGCGTGGCGTGGAATGCTATGGGGTAGTCACAGGAGGAGACTGTGATGGATTGAATACTGTAATGGATTAATTGGTTATTTTGACTACGTCAACTACGATAGTCATTAGACTTGTAAGTTTAGTGCATGTAATACCACCGGAGGTGGCGGGGATCGTCAGATTTGGCGACAACTTACGAATATGATTGCACGATCTTCCTTCTCCAGGATCTCCCAAGATGCAATTAGCTCTAAGATCCAGACTGGTCTCTCGTGTGTGTATGGTAGAGTACTGCTTGTAAATATTTATTTTAAAGAGTAAGGAGGAAAGAAGGATTACAAAAGAATGATCACATGATGACCGTAAACCATTCGTCAGGGTAATGTTCCGGCATTTGCCTGGTACTGATAAGAGAAACAATTAAAAACTACCGATCAGAGCAGTTGATCACTGGAACTCTAGTCAGAACCTAAAATAAACCTAGGTATGTACAGTGTATCTAGCTACCATTGGGACTGGAACATTAATAACTCTCAGTAGATTTACTGCAGCGTAAAGAGTTGATGCCCTGGTGTATCTGATGGAAGCATATCCGAAGAGCTTCACCATACGACTCATCGTCCCAACTTCATATGACAGGAAAACACTGGCAGCTGAACAAATAGGGAAGGGTCAAGAAATGGAAATCCTGTAACTTAAATAGTGAGAACTCAGTTGGGATGGATGGTGATAATAGAGTAGTCTTCGGTAGCTTTTGCTTCACAGAGGATCGAGGAAGCTTGAGAAAGGTCCTTCACCTCTCCGATTTTTCACATTAAAAAAATTAATTTACACCACCATTTATCATAAACCTCACCATTTTCTTTAAAAAAATCGAAATTCTAATAAAAATTACTTTTTTTAAAAATATTGAAACAAACTACGTCCTTATCTGGCAAGTGGCGTGGAAATATTACTGTTGAAATGAAGGAGAGTGTATATTGCTTAAAAAAGATAAAAAATATCTATAATCTGTGCCAAATTAGGAATCTTGAATAATATGTTACACAAAATCACATAATTTGGAACATATATTTCTGCGACTTGAACTTATGTATTGATAAAACTTTTAATGTAATTCGCATAAATTATTTTTTTCTAATGGTTGAATATTAACGAACGCCTTTCACTTTCAATTATGACAGTCATCAAGTTTCTTTGATGGTCATGACCTCAACATCAATATTTTACTTTTATTGTATACAAATCTGCAACTGCAACTGATTTGATATGAACTCCAAAAATTAAGAAAACATTTTAAAGCCATTCCAAATTCTTTTTATTCTCGTAATAACATAGTCTTAATAACAGTAAAAACTCACATTTTAAAATAGTTTTATTGTATGAAGATCCAAGGTAATTGTCAGCATAACCAAACTAACCCGCATCTGAGCGGATAAAAATAAGGGAATGAGAGGCGCCGTAATGGAAAAGCTGTCAAAATATTTTCCTGTTGAAGTGGCGGAGAGCTTAATCATGGAGTAGAGTAGAATATTAGAGGGAATAGAATTACGTGGGTGTGAACAATGATGGTTACCTTTATATGAAAAGGCATGTTTCTCCTATTTTATCAAAAAGTCTTGTATCCATCTTTTTTGGTTCCTCTGGTTATCAGAAGACCTACCAACGCGCCAATATCCTGACCCTTTACCCCGAACCCTCTGCCATCGGTCACTTCACATTTGATATTGACCAGTACCGCCCCCGTTCCTTTGCATCGGTTCTACCGATGGTGCCTGTAACTCTATCACTATCTCCACCAGTTGCCATCCCAGGGGTATTTACCTCTACCAGCAGCATCGATATCACGTATCGGGAAATCCGAAATACCACGTAACTACGCCTTGCGAAGGACACGTAGCCTCCTCCCGCTTCCTCGTCCTCCCTCCACCACTTGTTAGTCGTCTCTGTGCTGCGTCTCCGCCTCCAATCTACTATCTACCCGTCTTTCCGTCTCCTCCCCATCCCCAGGCCTTCTCAACGCCGCCTTCTTGCCTCCACCCTGGCTTCTCTTTGTCTCTTTCTCGCCTCTTCGTCGCTTCCTCGCCGCTCCTTAGCCATACCTCCTAGCCATCTTACCTAAGCCACGTACACCCCGTTTCTTCTGATTCCTGCCCGCGTAATGCAACGGCTGAGATGGCTTTAGGCATCATCTGACATTTATCGCGAATCCGGTGACTCTCAGCCTCCACTTCCCATTATCTTCTTCTCCTCGTCACCTCCTCCCCTCCTCCCGGTTTCTCTCCATCCGATCACCTCCTCGCTTCCTCCCAGCCTTCTCTCCGCCTCCTCCTCATCACAACCCTCTCCACCTGGTTTCTGCCTCGTCTCTGTGTCACCTCTCCACACTTGCAACGTTTCCCACGACGCCATTGTCGGAGGCATTTGCTTAACACAGTGCACACTGCTGCTAACAGCAATTGAATTCGCAGCTTTACATTCAAATAAAAATTCAAATCGTAACCATTGTTTCAGTGTTACTGTATCTTTAATTTTTTTAGAAATGCACACATGGTTATTAACAGAGTTCGTCCATATGTATACGTTTGAAATTTTGAGTACGAACCGCATTAATTTGCTCATCAGTTCACTGTGCTCGATGGTTCTCATATTTGCGGCGTCCCTCCACTCATACTCCTCCCCACTTTCGTTTTGAGGGAGAAGCGATTTATGCCGCAACATTCTCGGGTCACGTGGCCCGGCCTCTGCGCGCTGAGCGCTTAATTGTCCTGATATGCACCGTGCCACCCTCCTCCCCCACTTTCCCCTCCTTCCCTCCCTCCCTCGCGCACGGCGCGGAGCCCCGGCGCTTATCGCGACTCTCAGCAGCTGCCCCTTCCAGCCCGTCCTGTGCTTCTCCGCTTCCCCACCCTCTTTTGCGAAGAACCTCTCCTCCGAGTAAAAGGTACCGAGCCCTCTCCGTGCCATAGCATTGTAATCATTCCTTCCCTAAGAGAGAGATTGTATTACTTGTTTCCAAATAAGGTAGTTTATAATATTTTGAAATAAAAAATAACATAACTAAGGGAATATTCGGAGGTGGTGGCTATGGTGTAATGGTTAGCGTATACCCAAGCTGGCGGGTTCAAACCCGATCGACGCCGTGGATTTTAAGAGCGAAAAAATCCTTCGTACGCCTTCCTTCGGTGGGGAAGTAAAGCCGGCTGTCCCATGTTAGTATATTTACTTGCATGTAAAAGATCTTCAAGCCTAAATGACGCCTCTGAGCTAAATTCAAATCGCTTGTTTCTTGCCCAAGAAATACCCCTTTGCTCCGCTAGTTGGTGAAAGAAGCCTAGCGAAATTTGCATGGTCAGACGATAGAGCGGGCCTGATGGCTCGAGTCTCGCCACGTAAAATAAGGCAATAATTCAATTAAATTATTGTGTTGCGTACTCTCTCAGTTCGGTAATAGCAACATACATATACCAACATACGATAGTACTTCTGTATCTTGGAGACGCACTCTGGAGTCTCGCCTTCTGATAAACAGAAAACATGAACAGGTTGTTGTTATTACCTGCAATTCCTCTTAACATATTTATATTATTGAAAATATTTACTTAAAAAATATTTTTAGTTCCGTATTTAAAAAAAAACGTTAGACATAGGTGTATGAACGAGTTTTTGAAATTTATTGTATTTGTACATTCTTTTTAAAGTTACTTAAGTATGACATGTTGTAAAAAAAGTTCGGAGTACCATTTGGGGTACAACGAATACTTATTTATGCTATAATTTTACATATTCATTTGGGTTCAATAGATTGTGAAAAGTGGAAAGTGGAGAAAATTGTTATTATTTCGTTAAACCATTGTCGTAAGTGGTCGCTGGCTAAATTTCCTCGCTGCTGTGGATTTGAGTCACGTGCGAGAGCAAAATCCAAAGGCTCGAACACAACGCAAGTGGGTGGAACGGAGCGGCAGAAGTAGTGGCGATAGGCAGCCACAGCGCGAATAAGTCATCACACGAATTCCACTTCAGAGCAACGGAGCGCTATCCAACTTGTACGAGCTCCGAGAAGTGCAACTTCTGAGAGCGGGCGAATTCCTATGTGCCATCCTCGTCCTTGAACCCACCCGCTCGCGTCTCCCGCCCCTCCAACCTCTCCTCTCACACCCTCCTCGCGGGAACCTCTCTGGTCGCGTACTCTCTGCACTGTTACTTGCCTCAGTGCTGTCAGTTTTGAGGGCACCCGCTTGACTCTGCAGGAAATATTGATTATTTGTGCGTAAATTTCGAATCACTCCATCGGCAAATAACACAGGCACCCACAAATGAAGTTGCCAGACCCAAAGGTTTGACACATGCTTCTCTATGTATTTCGACGCGCTCATTCCGAATCTGAAGCCAGAATTATGCCACTACATTTCATTTCAAAAACTGCATAAAAGCATCGTGATATTTTATTTTGTTTTGCTTCTGTTCTTGTCATATTCAAAGGACTTGGAACGTGTTTCTCTGGGTATGTTGATGAGCAGAATTCGAATCTGAAGCTGAATTTGCGCCACCACCTTCCAGTTTATTCAAATCGCAAAATAATATCGTTACATTTACAATCTAGGTTTTATGTGTCAAGTGTTTGGGTCTGATAAGTTTGTTTTTTATGTGCCTGTGTAATTACTTGCCGAAGGAGTGATTCGAAATTCACGGGAGTTGGGTTGAAGTGGACACTATTTTAAAGAGAAAACGCCTTTATATAGGATATACCCTTTATTTACTTAGTATTAATATTTACTGTTTCAATTTTAGTTGTGAAGTGAGGATGTATAGATAATGATAAATATATCTTCACTTTACATCAAATATTGAAATAATAAATAAAATACTAAATAAATAAGTTATATTTCTCTTATAAAGGCGTTTGCAGTTTCAAATAGTACATAACGTTTGAGAGAGGAATATATTGTATTATTATTACTACTTCGGAATGCGATAAATGAGGAATAAAGCAAACTAGAATGATCGGATTTGCCAATTACCTCATTCACTGCTCAGAGACGAGCGTCATTACAGACAATGAGGATTTTATCCTTATCAATATATATGTATCTTTTGATTTTCCGACCGACAGAATATTTTGGAAAATACATTAAAAGCAAATAGCGAAAGCAGAAAAAAATCATGGGATCAAAATTGCCAATGCTACTTTGGAAATAAACTGAAGAAAGTTCTCACTTATGTTTTCCCACACAAGTACATTGATAGTAATATTTATGAAAGCTTTTTAGTAACTTTCTTTTTTAATTTGAAAGTGGGATGAAAATGTTTCGTGAAACTGTACTGAAAAGTGTCTTGAAGTTGTTGTTTTCTGTGAATATTCAAAAATTAAATGGATTTGCTAGCTGCATCGTTTGCGCATCTAGTGCCTCCCTGGAGAATAGAGCGCCCTTCTCCGCAGGGTTCCGCTCCGTTTCCCGCCGTCAGTCAGCGGAGCGGGCGGCCGGGTGGGCGTGCGAGCGGACCGCCCGGGGAGCAGCGGCCAACCGCATGAATATTTTGGTGGATGGGTCGGGGAAGGAGGAGGGGCGGGGCCGGACAGCGCGGGAGCTGTGTGCGCTGGCGCTTCAACTTCCGCAACTCATTTATGACTCCGCCCCTTCCCCCGCCGCCCCGTCCGCCGCACGCTGACCGCCACTCGCACTCGCACTCGCATTCCCTTCCCTTCCCTTCCTGCATCTTCCCTCCCTTTCCTCACTTCTATCCCTCTCCTCCCTCCTCTCTGCTATCCCTCTCCTCACTCCTTCCCTTCCCTTTCCTTCTTTCCTTTTCCTCTCGTATCCAAGGTTTCTCTCTTCTTTGTCACGTCTTCTTTCTTGTTTCTCTTTTCTCCCTGCTCTCTATTTCCTTCCTCCTCTTCCTCCCCTTTCTTTCCTCTTTCTTCACTACCGCCCTTCCCTCCATCCGCTCTTCGTTTACTCCATTTTCTTTCTTATGCTGAATATCATCCATTGTTTTCATACTTCTTCGTTGCCTTTTTGCCCCTTCCATCTTCTTCTCCTCTTTCACTCACCTTTCGTCTCTTTTCCTCGCTTCTATGAATATCTCCAACCTAGTGCATTGATTTTTGTCAGAAAGATATTTTATCTTTTCTCCTTCTCTCTCTTAGCTCTCGTCTCCTATTTTTTCTCTCTTTCCTCTTATTTCTCTTTTAAACTCCGTTTTCCCCTTGTCTCCTCTTACACTTTATTTCAGCCTTCCCTCTTGTACACTCTCTTCCGTGCGACTATTTCCTCCAATTCCATGAGCTATGTCCATCTGTTTACCTGTATCCTTTTGCGTTTGTCCTTTTTGTTTGGTTACCTATCCTGTATGCTGTTGTCACGGATATAAACTGTATTTGTAGATTTTTTAGTCTCCATTGACTTTTGCTTTGAGAAATTATTGTACCACAATGCCGGTGTCTTTTTATAAAATTTGTTTGTGGAAATTAATTTTTATTAAAAGTGCTGTTTATACGTGTGGCGGAATATGTAACATCTGGTATTGTTTGTGTAATATTCATTCGCACCAGCGGCGACGTTCTTTCTTTCTCTTCCCTGTCAACCTACACACGTCGTTTATCTAACCAGGCCGCTGTGAAGCGCAGACCGTCTTTCTAATATTTCATGAAACGTTTCCGAGGGGTCATTGAAAGTTCAAAACTGTCATTCTGCAATTGAGGCCATACGGTGGAATGGGGACCTTGGGTAATGAAAAGAGCGAAATGCTCACTGCCACGGTGCTGATGGGATCCCCGTGGATTCATTCGAACACTGGTCAACATCAGCTATAGAAAGATCCACTATGTTCAGTTCCACTTCGATTCTTCTATGAGCACTTCTGGATGAATAACTATTGTGGCTCTTTGAATGTGCTTCATATCAGCGTAATTACGCGTAATCAACGTGTGCATATTTCACTTTACTCAGCACCTGGTCGTCAAACAGTAGTTTACAATTACAATGCTGGGCCAATTGTAAATGTTGCCAAAAATTTAACTTGTCATGTTTTTATCATGTAAGGGAGTATATTGGAATTTTCACTTTGTTCAAATTTTTATAGAACAATCACCAAGACCTTAACCCTAAAATGGAACTATTTTGAAAAAATAAAATCTTATCTTGTCCTTTGCCCAAAATAATTCCAGAATTGTAAATTAGTCACAGTTATACACATTTTAATATTCTCCCTCTACAAGGTATTCTGCAAATCCAGCCCGGTGTAATGTCTCTCTTGAGACGATACAAAATATCCCGGTTACTCTTGACAATTGGTGTCCAGAGATCGCTTGCGTAATTAAAAAAGTTCAGCGAGTTTGTTTATTCTAAAAGGAAAAGTTTGTAAGCGCCAGGGAATGAGCAAAACGTATTCTGGGGACGACTGTGCAAACCTCGTTCACCATCGCTCAAGACAGAGTTTAGTTAAAACCATCAATTCAGAGAGACAAAGAAGGAAAACAATATAATTAATATCTGGTAAAGGGGAATATAAAGCAAAATAGTGAATTAAGAGAACAATAGCGCTTACACTTGAAAATTTTACCATATATTCTAACCCCTTTTGTTCACATGATTGATTCTCCTGACAGCAAATGTCCAAGGTGTGTTCCGCTGCTGACAACAAATGTTGGATAGATCATGTGGGAAGAAGCCAAGAAAGCTATATTGCATAAAAAATAGTTAGAAGTATTAAATGATAAAATGAATGGTACTTTGTTTTTGTTGAGTCGTTCAATCTGTAATAATTGTTTAGTTGTATGAGAACATTATTAGATTAACCGAAGCACGCATATTATTAATAGTTAAAAATGTTAAAAATCTCAATTATAATCGAAAATGGACGCCTCTTGTTCGTGATCCAAACTATACAGAAATGAGAAAAAGGCCCTTATAGTAACAAGATAATCCACATTTTCACCGAAGTTGAGATACTAATACTTACGATTAACAGGATGCTTGTCGTGGCATCTCTTCTTACTGCCTAAAGCCTTTCAAATAACACCATTGCCGAAAGTTCGTTTATCTTCTAATCTTTAGAACATAATATCTTATATACAGTAAAATGAATTGCACTGTGATCTACACTTTATGAAACATTTTATTGGTATTAAAAATACATTTCATTTGATTAATTTTTGATTATTTTTTTTACAGGTGAGCACTTCTGAAGATCAGAAGCCATGTATTATCGAACCGTGAGTACAGGGATGTTTTATTTGTGTTTGTTTTCAACTGTATCTTTCTTAAATTATTGCAAATATAAAAAGAACTGATTGTATTGTATCACATCGGGAACTAACACATTCAACTTTGAGACCAATATCACTTAAATCGAAAATAAGCAAATTCAAAAGGGACCAATCATACAGTCATTTAAACGACATGTCATTAGCATTAAAATTAATAACACAAACCAATGAATATAAAATACGGAAACACATTATTCAATCGTACACACTTAGAAAAACAATAAAATGTACGATTATATGAATAATTATATAGTGTATTAAAATAGCCTATTTTCACAACAATATCTAACATTCTTTCAGCATCTGGTGTAAATATCTGAATACATACAGCCCTATTTTAATATTTATTGTGCTAGTATTATTATTGATATTATTAATAATTACATCTCCTAACTTAAGAAGTCGAAATTCTGTTTGAGAGAAGCATAAATTTTATCTTCCCTCGCCAGATAAAACCAATGCAACTGCGTCGATAAATCTTCCTTCACAGAACATATAAAGCATGACTAGGCAAGTTCAGAGGAATTCAATGCAGTTTTACAGACTTCACCATGGCAAGTAATGATTGTGACATTCATTTTCCAGAAATATTTATTCGATGTCATGATGATAGGTCGCATTGACCACGACAGGTAAATGACTGTACAGGTTTTCGGCAGTCCCTAATCATCGACGTACAAAGTTATTTATATTTCTTTTCTGCGACGCACGTCTTATTTCGTGATGAATTAAACCAAGGTTTCCTACATCTCTAATAACATGAACATTAAATCACCAGCTGCCAACAGCAATGTAGATGGAACGCTTTCGTGTATTACATCGCCCTTGATTCGAGAAATAAATAAATAAATGGTAGTTGATTTCGTGCATATAGAAGATTGGAATGATTTCTCCTTGAAAATTTAGCAGTTGAAGTACACATTCGCAACATATTCTCACAAAATACAATTCACACAAAATGTGTTTCAAACTTAAATGCATATTGATGATTTTATGTAGGTTTTTTATAAATGTACTATCGTAATCAAGAAGTATGTACGTATTTCAATAACGTTATTTTCATTTCTAAAATTGTGTTGGCGTTGCTATCTGTTCAATCGGATATTAAAAGAATTCATTTATCCATGCAAAGTATTTGTAAATGAAAATTTCACTATAAGTTGATAAAAATAGATTTTATTAATATATTTTATTAATATACGTTTTTAATTAAAATAGATTTTTCTCTGAATGTTTTGTTAATTTATTTTGTTATGGAGTTTAACAGAGTTATGTTTGTTAACCCTTCATTGGTTCCAAATTTCGCGCATAATTTAGTTTGCATTAATTTCATTTCTCCCTTGGAATTTATATATTAAAACTCGATTAGTTTGGTGCTTTATTGAAAAGGCATTACAGTTGGCTGGGATACAAAGTATACCGAGTCATAGCCGACATTGAATAATTGTATTTCATTAGAAACGCAATGAGTACGATTTAACTTTGCCGAGAATCCACTGATTTTGCTATACACGTAAACTTGTTTCGTGTTACCTCCAGCAAAAATTATTTTCCATAATTTCATTCCCATAAGACTTGGTAAGTAGATACTCATCGTCTTTTGCCTAAGGTGGGGGAATTGAGAACGTTGCGTGTTCGTCCCCCAACAGTATGTTTATTTACTGTTGTTAATGTTATGTCCAAAATAGTAATAATGTGTTTCGAATATTCAGTACGTATACAATCTTACATTTTAATGCTCGCATCTAACACTCACCAAGCTGGGTTCTCAGATTTATATAAAATTCTACCATTTGGTAGAAAACCATGCAAAACCTTTATATTCAAATTTTGAAGTGGTATGGAGCATTAGAAATTATGTTTTAGAGGCGAAGATATTTCGTCTCCTCCGCGCTTCCCTCAGCGGGCAAACCTATGCATCGACAGAGCGCCAAAATGTTATGTGACGTCTGTCTACCTGTGTTAGATATCTACCACGTATCAGTCTTTCAATACTGATAGAAAAGGCCACTTAGGTTTATTTGTTTTAGTTTGAACTGCAGAGTGATATGATCAATCTTAATATTTCTATCCATGTCCATGCCAAGGATATATTGAGTCAATGATATTTTTAAGAAAACTGAAAAACAAATTGATGAGCACTTGATGACATTCTATGTTACACTTTTGGCAATTACGTTTTGACAATTTTTATTCGACCACATTATTGTTTTACACATTATTTTCTCATTATAGTGAAAATTTTGTTTTTAAAAGCAAAAGTGAAATGTATTTATTTAATTACTAATTTATTTATTAACTTATAGAGGCGGACCACCTACGTTGGCCCAAGCTGCCAAATTAAAATGTAATACAGGTATTTAGATATACATCTCCTCAGAAATGAATGTGATTTTGAACACACCCCGTCCACTACACAGAACGTTCATCTGTCCTTGCGCGCTGCGGCATGGCATTTACCAAGTTCTTATTACATTGTTGTTGCAAAAATTAGTTTTAGAATATTAGCAATATTTATATCATTGCATTTCATTTTTAAAGAAATTTAAAATGCTGGAGAAAACAAAATATACTTATTTTTAAAAAACGAAGTTGTGTCAATATCTCTAAAATTACACATGGTACTAGCAAGATAACACAACATTATTTGACCCATCATCTGCAACAATGTGGCGCAAACAGCATCTCGATACCTCAACTGTTTTCAAGATACTTGCAGTGACCAACTTCGGTGGACCATCCTGTTTTTTTATTCTACAAGTATGTCAAGATAACGTTTTCAGCGACCCATTTTTTGCAATAATTGTATTTGAATGATTCATGCCTATGTTGGCCCTTCTCTACTTTCGGACCGTGCCACCCTGCATGTCCTCCGCGTTAATTGGCATCCTGCTGACAGGTAGCGGCCGATGGCGGCGGCACGGCGTACGGGTAACGGTCGCAGGTCCGACGGCGAGGGGCGACTTCCGGCCGTATGTAAATTGGGAACCAAATAATCCCTTCTCCTTTTCTCGCGAAACTTAATTTCCAATTCTACATGTAAATTGGTGACAAAAAAACAGGTAAGGAAACGGTCTGTTGGAGCAGGTTAGCGCGTTAAGAGAGGCCGCCGCCACGCTGCTGTCCAGCTTTTCTTTGTGCCTCATTGAAAATCTTTCTGACTTGCTCCTATACAAAAAATGAAAAGCAAAGAAGGCACTAGAAGAGTGTCCGAATTCCATGTTCAGCGTTATAGAATATTAGCAGAGAAAAGGAAGAATATAAAAATGGCAAGATGTGCAGACTTCATTCAATCAACGAAAGATTTAATTGAATGAAAATCCACGTAAACCAAATCATATTTTAAAAGAAAAATGCCAGAGTTGTGTTTTAAAAAGAAAGATACGAAAAAGTTTTTGGATAATAGTGTCACCTTCCACTTTTACCTGAAAGGGGATGAGGTAGTCAGTTTTTCCGTTTCCTTCTCTGGGGCGTCCCCCAATTTTCATATGGATTGTCTTCAAGGTTCCCAACGCCCGATATCCTCGCTTCGACAGGTGGCAGGTCATGAAATGTCTCAATACTAATTGTCACAAAAACACGACTTTAAGGGCTTCATAGCACATACCAATTTATATGTATGAGTTTTGAAAGGTGTTCAACAAGCTGGAAATGTTTCATGTCAGTCGCAGTTTCCAGTAAGGTGAGAAGCGAAGTCGTGTCAGAAACGAAGCAAGGGTATTTTCGCTACATGAAACAAAGCAAAGGACGCAAACATGATAAAATATTTATGCTGAAATAATATATCTTCATCTTTTTAATGTGCTTCTGAAAGAAAAATAAATGGATAAATTGAATTGCTAATGAGACACTTGTGTATCCTTAAAAAAAATTAAATTACTATTGAAACTCAAAACGTGGTACACTTCGTTCTTCATCATATTATACACTCATAACTGCTGAAAAGAACTATTAGGTGTGTTCAATAAAAAAGTGTTGTTTAGAATTTTCTGTTTCCAATATTATCGTTTTTCTGATAAGAAAACTTTGCTGTAAAAACTTAGTAATAAAAATTTGTGGAACTCTCAAATGAAACACCAAGACAAGGAGCTATCAAGACAAATTGATCTTATTACAAAATCGAATTATTTTGCAATTACACGAGAAATTAATGCATTGGAAAATGATATTTTCGGAGCATTTTGACTGCATATATTGATCATTACTTCCGACTAATATGTTTCTTTGGTTTTGCGTATGTTTATCTTCATAAATCTTTGATGATTTAAAAAGTGATACACTTGCTTCTGGGAGTT
The DNA here is from genome assembly GCA_038098605.1 of Gryllus longicercus. Classification (NCBI taxonomy): domain Eukaryota; kingdom Metazoa; phylum Arthropoda; class Insecta; order Orthoptera; family Gryllidae; genus Gryllus; species Gryllus longicercus. Next base: position 2,228,017 of record JAZDUA010000007.1, on the reverse strand, counting down.
ATCATGCTTTATACTTTCATTAGTATCAATCAATTTTTTGACAATAATTTGCCTCCATGAGAGTTCAGTTTCTGTTTGATGGTTAATATTCGACATTTTTTGCAGTAGGCATCTACACGTGTGTATTAAAAAACAATTTGGATAAACTGTGTGAGGAACTGGCACGTTTATCCGCGCACGTCTGCCAGCATTACAGCTAATGGAATCGACTAATTTCTAGAGCTTCGTTAATTTAAAATAGCACGTGCTAGGTAATCGGTTGGTGATGAAATGATTTCATTAATGAAGGAGCAGCTGTGTAACGATAGGTAGGAGAAACGGAAGAACTCCGGCAAAACCCGCCAATATCCCAATTAGTCCAATACAAAATTGTCATGCACCGACAGGAATTTGAACCACAGTGCCTATATGTAGCAGAAGGCTACTAGACCACTGGCGCAGGAGCAATGAAAATGTGCAATCTGTCTCGATGGGAGAAAGTGGGCGTGATTCTTCTCCTTCACGAGAGCGGAATGCGTAGAGGATCAATGAGATTGGCGGAGGCTTTGCAAGCGCCTCTAATGCCCTGTTAATCCACCTGCCGGGTGACGTCACAACCGGGATTACGAGCCACCGTTGCCCTTCCACATCCGCCTCACCGGAGCTGCCCTCCAGCCCCCGCCCCTGCCCCTACCATGGCCCCTCTAACCAACGACATTCCCGCACCGCCCCCTTTCGCTCTGCCTATCTTCATATAATTACATTTAAAGTAGTTGCTGAATTGGAGTGTCGTGACTGGTTGTGAAGTGTAGTGCTATAGAAAGATAAGTGAAGTGTAGTGAAGTGTAGTGAAGTGTGGTGGAGTGTGGTAGAGTGTGGTAGAGTGTGGTAGAGTGTGGTGGAGTGTGGTAGAGTGTGGTGGAGTGTTGTAGAGTGTGGTGGAGTGTGGTGGAGTGTGGTGGAGTGTGGTGGAGTGTGGTGGAGTGTGGTGGAGTGTGGTGGAGTGTGGTGGAGTGTGGTGGAGTGTGGTGGAGTGTGGTGGAGTGTGGTGGAGTGTGGTGGAGTGTGGTGGAGTGTGGTGGAGTGTGGTGGAGTGTGGTGGAGTGTGGTGGAGTGTGGTGGAGTGTGGTGGAGTGTGGTGGAGTGTGGTGGAGTGTGGTGGAGTGTGGTGGAGTGTGGTGGAGTGTGGTGGAGTGTGGTGGAGTGTGGTGGAGTGTGGTGGAGTGTGGTGGAGTGTGGTGGAGTGTGGTGGAGTGTGGTGGAGTGTGGTGGAGTGTGGTGGAGTGTGGTGGAGTGTGGTGGAGTGTGGTGGAGTGTGGTGGAGTGTGGTGGAGTGTGGTGGAGTGTGGTGGAGTGTGGTGGAGTGTGGTGGAGTGTGGTGGAGTGTGGTGGAGTGTGGTGGAGTGTGGTGGAGTGTGGTGGAGTGGCGTGGAGTGGCGTGGAGTGGCGTGGAGTGGCGTGGAGTGGCGTGGAGTGGCGTGGAGTGGCGTGGAGTGGCGTGGAGTGGCGTGGAGTGGCGTGGAGTGGCGTGGAGTGGCGTGGAGTGGCGTGGAGTGGCGTGGAGTGGCGTGGAGTGGCGTGGAGTGGCGTGGAGTGGCGTGGAGTGGCGTGGAGTGGCGTGGAGTGGCGTGGAGTGGCGTGGAGTGGCGTGGAGTGTGGTGGAGTGGCGTGGAGTGTGGTGGAGTGGCGTGGAGTGTGGTGGAGTGGCGTGGAGTGTGGTGGAGTGGCGTGGAGTGTGGTGGAGTGGCGTGGAGTGTGGTGGAGTGGCGTGGAGTGTGGTGGAGTGGCGTGGAGTGTGGTGGAGTGGCGTGGAGTGTGGTGGAGTGGCGTGGAGTGTGGTGGAGTGGCGTGGAGTGTGGTGGAGTGGCGTGGAGTGTGGTGGAGTGGCGTGGAGTGTGGTGGAGTGGCGTGGAGTGGCGTGGAGTGGCGTGGAGTGGCGTGGAGTGGCGTGGAGTGGCGTGGAGTGGCGTGGAGTGGCGTGGAGTGGCGTGGAGTGGCGTGGAGTGGCGTGGAGTGGCGTGGAGTGGCGTGGAGTGGCGTGGAGTGGCGTGGAGTGGCGTGGAGTGGCGTGGAGTGGCGTGGAGTGGCGTGGAGTGGCGTGGAGTGGCGTGGAGTGGCGTGGAGTGGCGTGGAGTGGCGTGGAGTGGCGTGGAGTGTGGTGGAGTGGCGTGGAGTGTGGTGGAGTGGCGTGGAGTGGCGTGGAGTGGCGTGGAGTGGCGTGGAGTGGCGTGGAGTGTGGTGGAGTGGCGTGGAGTGGCGTGGAGTGGCGTGGAGTGGCGTGGAGTGGCGTGGAGTGGCGTAGCGTGGGGTGGAGTGGCGTGGAGTGTGGTGGCGTGCAGTTAATTCTGTTATTTTTATAGTTATATTATTATTATTATTATTATTATTATTATTATTATTATTATTTTCTTAAAATAGTTTAAAATTACATTCTATTAATACACCTTATTGTTATGTGTAAAAAGTAGTGTTCTGCCACCTGGTAGCATTAACCTACCTGCAGAAATAATAAATCTGTCTATATCCATCTATATTTATCTATATCAATCTATTAATATTTATCTATCTGTCTATGTATCTATTTACCTATCTGTATATGTACGAGTATCTATTTACCCACCGTCTTGCTCCCGCTCAGCATCGTGCGTTTTTTCCTCAGGCCCGTCTCCTATCGCTCCAACCGCCTCTTACACCCGCCCAACTGATCGCCACTCACTAGCCCTGAATCGCATCCAACATGTTAATTATCGAATAACTATTCGTGTTTGGGGAAATTCTTCTGCAATCCGAACAGCGTATTTTGTTTGTCGAAATTGCCTCCAGTGCGCGCTCTGATACTTCAACGAGAAGGCGGTCCTAGTAGCCATTACCTCCCGAATCGATTTTGGATGAAGATATCTTTTCTCAGGTCCTGGTTATGTATCGGGCAAGCTGTTGTGTGTTTTTCTCATTTCCTCCAATATTTAATAATAAATCGAACGTTGTGGAGGAATGGAACATGTTTTCTCTTCATTAGTGCCAGGAATCCTCAGCAGCGCTCGGGTTGGAGAGGGCTGGAAAGGGCTGAACAAGAGTAAGGGTGGACGGAACGAGAGATTTTAGCATTTTCTAGTGCTTCGTTTGCTGTGAGTAATTGGTTTTATTTCCCTGCCAGATGGAAGACGGAGATCGGCGTGGGATTCAGTACTTGAGCAAAAGATTACTGAGGTCGAGTGGATGAGGAGGAGGAGAGAAAGAGAAAGGTCAAGAGCATATTATTAGAAGGCAATTTTGATGAGAAAAAAAATGGTATATTTTAAAACAAGTGTCTCTGGAAAGAAAAATACTTACTGTACCAACCTAGCAGAAATCATAGAGCAATCGGGTTCATTGGAGCGTCATCTCATGTGCATCAATATGCAAAAAGTATTATTTATTACAATGGTATGGTTTAAATTTCGTCATATGGTCTTGCCCAGTATTATATTAAAATTAATTAAATATTAGTTAATTAATATGCCACCCATTCCACGCATTCTGTTTGAGAACATGACGTAAATTAATTTTTCTGTACAGTTATAATAGCCACTTGATTAAACTGAGGAACAAAATTAAGGATTTAACAGTTCGTTAGAAACAAATACACAGTAGCTAATGATGGTGTCTCATAACACTCGTGATTTCCCAAAAAAATTTCTTTGTATGATTTTTTCTTATACGAAGATGTTATTACAAACAGTTTTGAATGACACACACGATCGTCAGGTAATCGTTTTGGTGTACAAATTACAAACACTGGAGTAATTGCTATTTACCAGCCTCTTAACGTTAAGAACTATTACGTAATGAATGTCTTTTAGTATTTTAATTTTCAAACATTTTTAGCTTTTTCAATTTCTTCTCAGTCAGAAAAGCTATTATGCTGGAGTGCTGCTCTCCGTGTGCTTCCGACTGACTGCAGCGCTGCGGGAGCTGATAGAGGCGATGCACAGAGACGATCGCGCGTTTTCCGTTTTAGCGCCTCAGCGATAATGTTATCTTTGGGAGCGAGAGTTTGATGGACGTCCTCCGCAGCCGCCGCCGTGCGAAGCAGCGGAGGAAACAAAGGACGGCGGCCGCGCGCGTGATTTACGCGGCGCGGAGAAGCCAACCGGACGGCGGGGACGGGAGCGGACGAAAGGCGGTGCGGGCGGAGGCAGATGAACAAACAGAGTGCGAAAGGGAGAAGAGCGGAAAATGGAAGGAACAGAATGAAAGACGTGGTGGGCGTAGTCGGTCTTGGTCTTGGGTACGCGGGGAGAGTAGCGCATCTGACGTGTGAGGCATCGAGTGAAGAGGGGCGATCTCAAAGGGTGAGCTGGTGTGTCGCGTAATACGTGAGTGTCGAGTACGTGTGTGTGTAGGTTCAGTATTCAAGTGTTCGCAGGGGTTCAAGTACACGCTGACGTTCAAATGTACGAAGATATTTTAGAGTTCGCAGAAGGTCAAGAATTCACAGGCGTGCAGGGATTCCAGGCGTTTACGTAGACCTGGCGTTTAGGTGTACGCAGGTGTTCAGGTGTACACAGGTCTTTACGTGTAGATGGCGTTGAGGTGTACGAAGATGTTAAAGTCTACGCAGACGTCCAAGTGTACACTAATGTTCAATTGTACGCAGGCGTTCAGGTGTACGCAGGCTTTCAGGTGCACCCAGGTGTTCAAGTGTACGCAGGTATTCAGGAATGCACAGGTGTTCTAGTGTACGCTGACGTTTAGGGGTTCTGGTGTATGGAGGTGTTCAGTAGTACACAGGTTCAGGTGTTCAATTGTATGCAGGCGAGTAACGCAAGTGTACGCAGGCGCACGGTTGTTCGCGGACTAGGGGAGTAGACGAGGGAGAGACAGCCGGTTTCACCCCGTGAGCGGAAGCGCCGGGCAATAAATTTCTTGAGATACTCTTGAGGGATAACGAAGTTCCTCGGTGTAACCCTGGGTTCGGATTCGGACAGATCCTTCCTCCCTATCCCCACACCTATCGCGGCCCTCGCACAGACAGAGCCCCCTCGGAGGTACTGCAAGGACGTATTTCCCATTTCCTTCAAAAGCTTCAAATTTGCTCTAATGACTGCTTCTTCGTAATGTCCTGAGATATATATTATATACTATATTTTTCCTCTTCTTTTTTGAATGGAATAATATTTTCCATGTATTCTTATTCAATATATGCGGAAGTCTACGAGTTTACTTATCATTCATCTGACTAAAAACCCTGACGGACATTTCGCTTGTAGGTTCCGTTGGCTGTGAATACTAAATTTCGAAAAAAATAACTCTCTGGTTATGTTATTAAATATAGATGTTTTCGTAATCTCGCGTTTTGCATCTGACTTTCTGCGATTCTGTAATTGGTGTATCGTGTTGAATTCATTGTAACCAGAGTCACACCAAAATAAAACGAAAATACAAACATTAAATTAAAACGAATAAAGTATTAGAGGCATCTTAGAATTGAAGTTAATAACTAGCCATGAAGTTTATAAATGTTTCCTTGTCTCCCCTACATTTATAAAGTAATATATTTTTATGAAAAATATTTCTGAGAGAGTTCATGATCTAGTGTTTGTTTTGAAATTTCCAAGACTAAATCATCCCCTGTGGAACATGAGTTCGGAGCCACGGTAAAGGAGGGACGTAACAACAAAAATAAACAAGAGAATCGGAGCTTCTCCTCCATTGCGTCTTGGGTAGAGAGCGCTCTTCGCGCGCCGCCCACTCGCCCGCCCACTGTTTTGCCATTTTATGTTAAGGAGTAAAATAATTTAATATTAATATTCATTAAGTGTATTCATTGTTTTGTGTTATACCAATATTTTCTTACTGGCTTACTAACTACATCACTGATATTATTTCATATTCCGACGCATTTAGAAGTATTCAAACATAATTTAAATGAATGTATGGTACCTTGTCATTTTGGTTTGACATTCATTTTGGTTTGTATAATTCATATATGTCACGCTTATTGTTTTAATTATTTATCAATGCAAAAACTGAATGAGCTGACTGTCAAATTCTTTTTTTCGTTTTATTGTAATAAATTATATTTGTCGAAAAAATGTCGAGTAATTGTCGAAATATATGTTCAATAAAAATTTCCACTATAACCCCAGGCGATGGCCGAATTAATGCATGTATGCATTTTTACCACTGAGAAAAAAATCGCTACAGACTTCCGCTGTATAATTTCAACATTTAAAATGCCTTACGTGGGTAGGACTTTACATGATGTCACTGCAGTGCCTCTGGCCGGGAAGCTCAAGTCGCCTCTGTGGCAGAATTTTCCACACTAGCTACATTGTTAGACCGCTAGCTATGTTACCTCGTCTGCTGTCGGGAGGAGAATTGTAGCGTTCGACTGCTCTGATCGGTACTTTTCCGTGGTTTCTCCTATCAACACAAGGCGAATGTCAGAGCAGTACCCTAAAAAACGGACCACTGATCAAGCGATTTTTCCATTCTGTTCCTTGTTTTATCCTCACTTCTTACTAACAGACACACTTACATGCACCACACATGTCGGGAGAGCGAAATTTTCCAGGATGGGGCGGTGCCTACTTGTTGGGAGATACCTGGTTACAACCCTGCAATCGACGGCTAGGTCGGCGTCGGATCTCACTGTCCGACGAATGTAGATAACTGCCACCTCTTACGGCAAAGGCAGGAACTGCATGTTCGAGACTATTACCCTTAGCTGTTGAAATGCCCGAAATCACCAATCAATCAATCAAATCCAATCTTTATCGTGCCTGACGGACGAATATTCGTAGTACATTTTAAGAACTTTATTACAACTCTTTACCCCTTTTGTACCTTTTTTCTCACAAACCATGTATGTTGTTGAAGTGAATTCGATGCGTAAGTGCACATTGGTTTGTCACTTGAGCGCCCCTTTGTGCTTTAACCGTTTGCTTGTAGGATTGCTTCACTCAGTCTATCTGCATCGTGCCACAGTCTTCCTTACTCGCAAAATAAAATGACACTTTCATATCTCGTATCTTGAATAAATATAACGCATTATTACTTCTGTAAACGTAATAGAATCGAATGACGTATATTTTGAAACGAACACATGTAAGATCGGCGTTTGAATCAGTTGAGGTATAATCCGTTGGGGTACTTTACCATGTCAATAACAAACACAATATATAAAAAATATTTATTTATTGCTATTTCCTCACGATCCAACTGCTAAAGGGATGAGCCCTGTAACTGTAATACGAGATGGCAGTGATCCCCCTACTTGTTAGCGAGATCCGGTGATGCCCTACATGTCAGCTTGCAGGAATTTTCTTAACCCTCTCCTGCACCTCCCCAGCCTTGACAAGCACTAACTCCCCCACTGGTCTCTAGACATATGTGATTCTGGTAATTGTAAATGTGTATTGGGGGTGAGGACAAGGTAGGAAAAATCGCGCGCGTTCGTGCTCCGGAATTCGCTTGGAGAAAACGTACAAAACGCGCAAAAATACCAATCAAAGCAACCGTCGGTTATATTTCTCCAGATAGTGGCTGAATTCGATCTAGCTATCTAGCTAGTGTCGATAATTCTGCCATCGTCGGTTGTCGAACTCTAGGACCTCCCGGTCAGAGGCACTGCAGTGACATCAACTCATGGTCTGAGCCACCTAAGTTGATCACAAACAGAAAATATGTTAAAGCATACAATTTATATTTAGAGCTACGGAAATGAAAATAACAGAAGGAAATTGTTCACCCTTGTTATTGCTAGAATTAATGTGGGAATTTGATACATACCGCAGCAAAAAGTACAGCATTAAAAGCTGTTACAAAAAGGCTACGACGACAGAGTGCCTGTAATTAAACTCCGGACGAGTAACAGCGTCGCGTTCGTTGAATGAGCGGCCCTGATTGACGTCTGAATTACCTTTGGAAGCGACACTGGAGACGTACCGGCCCCAATGAAAACGTTCGTCCAGGACCCCTGGGGAACTCCGAAGCTTCCTGCGCGCATGTACAGAGCGGGCGGAGCGCAGAGGTTAGGAAATCCACGTCGCAGTCTAATGGGATTTCGAGAGCTTGTGCGCGCGGCTCTCTGTTAACAGCATCGGGTAACCCGCTCCCAGGGACTTTCCAGGCTTGAAATGAACGCAGAGCGTTGCCTGACGCGCTGGTATTCGCCATTCGCCTGCGTTGAATGTGGTGCCTCTGCAGGCGCGAGAAAATAAATTGCTCCTGCAGGACCCTCCTCGAGCACGCCTTGTAAGCCACTGGTTTCCAAACCAAACACGTATTTTCTTTACATATGAGTATTACTTCAGGAAAGGTTGAGAACAGGTTTTTCAACATTAACAAAAGTACTTGGGAAATAGCGTAAATAAGCTCTCGTTACAAGGGTCAGGGAACATGCAGTGTTAAAATTTTCGTTAATTAACAACATGTTATAACTCTTCGCAAGAAATAAACTAATTAAATTACAGTAGTTGCACGTATAATTCGCAAAACGCATTTCATTACAGCACATGTTACTATGAGTTTTAACTGAGAGTTGGCGGTCCCTTTTACAGCATTTAGAAACTTTTTTCGTGGATTAAATATTCTAAGAACAAATGGTTCATTGTTTGCACTTTAAAACAGTCATTTTTGGCCTTCTTATAATATTTCTGAAGGCTGCTATGTTATATCTGTAGTTTATACATCTTTTGCGGTTTTCACGCCAAACAGGACTGGACAGATTTGTCAGATGAAAGAGATTCCACGCGACACGCTTAAAATCTATTTGCATAAATGTGCCTGATTGTTGCATATTTTGTGTGCCTTAGGAATACTGTGGGCTTTATGTCCTGGTTTTCGACATCTTAAGTTATGTTACATAGGCCACAGACTATTCTACAAAATTAGAACAGTTGGAAAAATTTTAATTACATTTCTGGGCGTTCACTTCTTCTACATTTCTTCACTCAGGGTATGGTGATTGGAGGCAAATTGACTACAGTTCTATAAATAAACTAAAATTTAAATTTATATCATTCGTATATTAGGGGTCTCACAATAAATTTTACAGCCATATAGAGAAAATACGGTTTATTGAAAATGATCACTATTCACCAATAAACATACAGTGGAAAGTTGCATCTTGTTTTGCACTGGTGTTCGTCAGACGCTCGAAACTTTTTGACTGTGGCATAAAGTAACTTGCCAATCACCAATGCCTTCAGACACCAAATGACAAATTGTCTGCCAATCAAAAGCAAATATCCCATCTTTGTTATAAGATATTTCTCATGTTACTAAATAAACATCTTCGAATCCCCTCATGATCTTGTTATTGGTAATTTTTATTTTGAGACACACTTTACACATATACACGTCTTGCGATTCCTTTCTCTGCATATGGATGGGAAAGGAGGGCGCCTGGATTCCACGTGCGAGAATTCTCGCAGAGGTAGTCTGGTCAACGATAATACTCGTGGGGCCGACGTGTCGCCGCGGCGAGGTGGGCGAGCCCCGTGCTCAGTAGGGGCGCGTAGTGGGGGTGGGTGGGGCGGATCGGGGGGGGGTGGAGTGCAGGGGCGCTGAATGGCGGGCGTCGGGGGTTGGCGGACAGCGAGCGAGGAGGTAAACGAACGAGGCGCTAGCTATGGGAAGCAAGGGAGGAGAGAGCGGGAAAGGGTGGGCGCAATGCATTCGAAAGAGGGCGGGGGAGGGGAGGAGAGGGCGAAGGAGGGCGTGAGAACAGCGTGGTGACCGCTCCCAATGGGAACCGGAGCCGAGGGGCAGCGAACGGCTGCGTTGCCGTAGAGCACCTCCCCCCTCCCCTCCCGCTGCCCTGTTCGGAGGAGGTGTTTAAAGCGGCGTAAAAGCCCAACGGCCTCCGCTCGGCGCTCGCAATGGACGGCGCGTGGGGCGCAGCAGTCGGACGCAGACGAAACTACATCAGCCTCCCTCCCCATCCCCTCCTCTCCCCCTCTCCATTCACGCAGGAGAATGGACGTCCGACTTATCCTCAAAACCATATCGCTATTCAGAGTTCCATTTGGAAAATTTGGACAAGTGCACGTGATTCTCATAATTTGTTCCGAGTAAATTGACAAACTATATTTAAATTGACATTTAAATATATCAGTGACATTTAAAGCATCAATATATCGGTTTTTTAATGGTTGGAAACAGCTTGATAGATTTTGTGAGAGCAGAAGTTTTCATCCTTTTCGTACAACCTAATCTACATGAAGAACAGCAAACGATACTGTCCCTTACATACTAACAAATATTGTAAAGACAGAAATCCAAGAAAATGTTTCCTTAAGTGATAAAAAACTTGAAAATAAGTTTGTATATCACTTCTCTACTTATAATTCACCGAGTTTATGAATCAGTACAAGCCAGCCATTCGCCATGCCGGCTTGTGTTACCTCGCGCGGCAAGCATTTCACACAGAATTCGCGCGCCAGCAAGATCACATAGACTTCCATACTGCGTCTCTCCGGTGTTAAATAAATCGCAGGAATTTACAAGCGCCGACGGTGTAGAAAACTTTCCCACTGAGAAAAATACAGTTCTTATACACAAATCACTTCCAACAGTTTGCTACCGTCTTCCACTATTCAATAAACACCTTGTCAAATAGAAGCCATGAATTCCTGGAATTCGTAGCGTGCGTGTAGATTTCGACTCTATAGAATTTGATGTTGCAGATGGAACTCTGCGTTGCGGTCTGTTGGCCAAGGAATGAATCATGTTTCTAGCAAGATTTGAGCACCTGTTTGTAATTTCTTCAAAGAATTCAACCTATCTTATGAAAATGAAGTTCCTTCCCGAAAACGCACGAATCAAAAATGAACGAGCTTTAGATAGGATTAGACCCAAGGACGATTTACAAATAGTTTACCAGAGGCCTGGTGCAAAAATTTCTATGCGTAATACACTTTATGTGGTACCAGTTCTTCTTCTTTTTCTTCTTTTTCTTCTTTTTCTTCTTCTTCTTCTTCTTCTATTATTATTATTATTATTATTATTATTATTATTATTATTATTATTATTATTATTATTATTATTATTATTATTATTATTATTATTATTATTATTATTATTACTATTATTATTACTATTTTTTTCGTTAATCGGCCAACTAGGACCACGCATGCAAGCATCCTGCATTTACCGCGGCTCAGTTTTTATTTATTATCGCGGTGGCAGATGCTTGCAACAACTTTTTGGGGGGACCAGCATTTTAGCTGGATCCGATTTTTATCCCCCACGGCTGTTAGCCCTGGGGGTATGGAAGATGAAATGATGATACGATGATAATGGGGGTGAAAGGACAACACATACAGACATACACAAATACATCCATGCCCGAGGCGGGACTCGAACCCGCGATCTTCTGGTCTGAAACCACTCCGGCACTACTGCCTTAGCGATCTCGGCCATCTGATCGGCATTATTACTATTATTATTACTATTATTATTGTTATTATTATTATTATTATTATTATTATTATTATTATTATTAATAGTAGTATTAACGTTATTATTAACAATGCATTCCTCTGCAAGGCAAGGTTTACGGTTCTTGGGGGTGGAGACGAGGCTCAAACTGTAACGCTTCCAGGTGAGACAATTCTGCATAGAGGGATATTTCTATTATAATATTGTTATTATTTTATGACCGGGATCTTCCTCCTTCCATTCAATTATGTGTTTAATTTCATGAATTATATTGGTAGTTTGTGTTTATAACAAAAGCAACCAAAGAACTTTAAATCAGGTAAAAATATTGGTTTTGAGCTACTCGAAAAACAGACAATTTCGGATATATTACATAAAATGTTAGTTTCCACGACCTCCTGAATGTAAATAACCCCATTTAGACTGTTGGTGCTACAACTATCTTTCTCACATTATTTGTAACAGTTATGTAATATCAATGAGCTTGAATATACTCGTACAGCGGCAGCATCGTAATCTTCCGTCACCGCCTCCCCCCCTCCCACGGCATCGCAAATTTCAGCCGCTGTTGATCCTGTGGCGGTGACCGCAGAAACAACCGCAAAACGCCGCTCTATTAGACAGCGCGCGGGCCCACACTCCTAGGGCTAAGATGAGATCCGTTGGCTGGGTTATCCGGGACGAGCCGCGTCAAAGTCATTGTGGCTGACGTTTCGGCCAGCGTATTGTGGCCTTCTTCAGAGCGTACTGCATAGCGTAGAGCAGTACGCTCTGAAGAAGGCCACAATACTCCGCAAGTGGCCGAAACGTCAGCCACAATGACTTTGACGCGGCTCGTCCCGGATAGCCCAGCCAACATAAACTCCGGCCGCGGAAGCCTACGCAACCATAAGATGAGGTCCTTCAGCTAAAAAGAGCAAACCTTTTCGGAGGCAGCAGTGGCATTGTTGACTCTAACTGCACCACAAGCAAATTTTGTCAACTTTCCCTTGGAATTATTTTGACAAATTGTCATCCCTTTGTTTCTATATTTTCTTTTTTTCTCATGTTCTCTTTCGTTTCTCCCTTCTTTTTTTTCACGTTGTCCCAGTCTTTCTATTCTCTCTCTCTCTTTATCTCTCTCTCTCTCATCTCTCTCTCTCTATCTATCTATCTATCTATATATCCTGAATTACTCCATCTCCCTACCATGCTGAGATGAAATGGAATATAATGAAAATATAAATTTTGAGTAAGATGTCAACTCGCATTCGTTTGGAGTGGCGGAGTATATGACCTCTGCCGTCAAATTCCAATTTGCGAGTGGACAATAATTATCTGAGTAAGCGTTGCTTCCGCGCCGCATGAAAGTTTAATGAAATACAAACGTGAAAACATCACTGAAAATAAACAAGTGGGGTCACACATTTCTTTCAATAGTCTCAAAATGACACACACACACACACACACACACATACACATACACATACACATACACATACACATACACATACACATACACATACACATACACATACACATACACATACACATACACATACACATACACATACACATACACATACACATACACATACACATACACATACACATACACATACACATACACATACACACACACATACACACACATACACATATATATATAACCGAGCGAAGTGGCTCAGTGCGTAGCGCACTGACTTCGTAATCGGGAGGTCCGGGTTCGATTCCCGGGCCGGCCATCCTGACCGGGGTTTTCGTGGTTTCCCTCGGTCATAAAGGCGAATGCTGGGATGGTTCCAAAAGTCCACGATCACCTATCGCCTCCTAATCCATTCCTATCATCTTTCATCTTCCATACCCCCGGGCTAACAACCATGGGGGATAAAAATCGGATCCAGCTAAATGCTGGTCCCCCCCTAAGAATTGTTGCAAGCACTGCCACCGCGATAATAAATAAAAACTGAGCCACGGTAAATGCAGGATGCTTGCTTGCGTGGTCCTAGTCGGCCGATTAACGAAAATATATTTATATATAACGAATATATATATATATATATATATATATATATAGGGGATGGTGTATATATATATATATATATATATATATATATATATATATATATATATATACACACCATCCCGTTCTGTGCAATATCTAAACACTTCGCACGTGCTACTGAAGAAAATATGTAGAGAGCATCTAAAATATAAATCATACAAAAGTAGGCAAAAATAAAATCGGTAGTATTGTTTGAAAACTGATCATAGTTCTCCAAATTCTCGCAACGTTATAGTGTCAAGTTTGAATTGTCTCTTATAAATATTCCGTAAATAATTACAAGTTGTTTTTAATATGTCATTCTGTACCTAAAAAAATGTTGATTTGCAGATTCAACACATACGCGCGAAGGGAGGAGAAGTAGAAGGGGAAAAAGTTACTTTCAGGTTGAGAGCCAAAAGTTTTTTTGTGGTTTTCGAGTAGAAAATAGAATGAGAGATTTTAAAATTCTGTCGAAAAGTTACGAACTGGCACTGTAGTTCCTCCATTGATCAGGTCAGTAATTGAGTAAAGTACTCGGAACATTCTGATTGACTTATAAAATAAACAATTCCTCATCAGTGATTTGCTTTTTTAATATTCAAGTTCCTGAAGTGCTGATCTTTTCTTTTGTGAAATATGAGGTGCTGGGATGAATATTATTTTCATGTATATTAATTACTCTATAAAGAAACTTGTGCCACTTTATGTGGTATTCTGTTTCCAATTCAATTCACTGTATTGTACTTATTGATAATTAGTGAATAATATGTTTAATAGTTTTACAATTTTATCAACATGAAGAGATGGGTGATATAGTAGAACACTTAGATGAGAATTGATTAAGTAACTGAAAACATTTTCTTACAACAAGCAATATCCTGTCCTTGTGACTTCCTTGCTCACACACGCGGAGATCCTTGTAGGCTGAAACAATATACCTTTAGCAACCGCCATCGCGCCCTCCCCCCGTAGCCTCTTTCGCTCCTGACTTGCCACCCTTGACTCGCCCACCGCCGACGCCCTCGAGAGCTTAGCCCTTTAGGGCCCTTAAGGCCCCGCCAGACGTCGGCCATTATGAGCTTAGATTACACGGGACCTCGTCACCACAGCCCTTCATTTCAATATCCTCCCAATCAGGCTCAACACTTCGCCCTCTCACGCAGTATCTGAATGGGCTTCCTTTGAATTATGGATGTCAGGTCTCCGGACAGGTGCTGGTGATTGATGTGGGCTACGATGAAGAGGGAAAATCTAGGAAAGAAGAGAGCGCAGAGAATGAAGGTGGACCAGTGGCAAAGAAATAAGGCGAGCAAGGGAGAAAAGAGTCAGGTGAAATTAGAATAAAGGAAGAGACCAGGATTGGATGGAAGGTGAAAAGTCAGTGTCAGGTGTGTGCGAGAAGCGTTTCGTTGCTATTAGTGGTTTCGTGTCACACCCAAGGCAGATATGTTATTCTCTAAAAGTCCCGTGACAGAACTGGATGTCACGAGTAAGATAGAATGTTATTTCTTCATAAATAGTGCTAGCACGAAGGTGCCTATAATGTAATCTTACAAACGACAAATATGCTGCAAGATAAACGTTTACATTTTTCCAACACAGATGTAATTGTACTTTGTTTGGCAGCAATTAATTCTTTTAACAACCACAACTCTGGCAAGAATTAACGAGAAAGTTGCGAAATAGGCAATAATTCCACGCAAAGAACCGTGACAAAACATCTACATCAAATAATACCAATTCAAAATCTTTACTTTTAATTTGTATAGAGGTAAAAATGTTTCACCATATGTCGAAACGTCCAATAAATAATGAAAATTCTTCCCTTCACGCTTCAAGTACTTATTTTGTAATATTACGCTATTTGCTGACCTCCCATTTAATATTTCTCTGCATTTCCAATCTAATTTTTGTCTACTCAAAAATGTGATATGCAGCCACTTCATTTCTCACTGTCTTCAATATAGTATCTTCTGCTGGCTGCTTCGAAGGCGCTAAGAAGCTATTTCTATTGGTAGTCTTCCACTTTAACGTGCGTACGCTGCTGGGCACAATTCGTCAGTCGGAACACAACCATAAGATCTTTCAGTCTACGAAGATTTGATTACACGCTTGGAAATATTCACAATAATAGAAACTAATGCAAATATAGTTAATCACTGTCACACTTATGAGTATTACGAAATACATTAATCTTCATCATTTATATTATGTTTTCTTTTATTAAAGAAATCCATTTACAGTAGACTTATTGACATACTTATTAATATAAATTAAACCTATATCGTAAATGTGTTCGAAATGTTTTTTTTAATTTAAAAACTTCATGTCTTGTGTATATTAGTTATGATGCTAGATAAAATTAGCCGCGCCTTTACAGTAATGAAACCTATGTGTAATTTTGTCTCTTGAAACTTTAACTAAAATATAAACTACCTTCGACCAAATTACATACCCAATAGTACAATTCTTCATTCATAAATGCTTGTTCAAATGAGACTTATTCAATTTACGATCAGTAATACGTACGATGCCTGTGCACCAGCGTCTGCCACTCACACACAGAGCGTGTAGTGTGCATCGGGGGACTCCGCTGTGCGCTGTGCGCTTGTGCTGCGGATGACAGACGCCCTCACGAGCGAAGGCAACACTACCTGCCGTTGCCCGCAATTGCCACAGAGCACGAGATAAGCATCGGCATCATCCCCTTCAACTGCAGGTTCAAAACCTGTTGCTCTCATACAAAATTTTACTTGTCTTCTTCGGTGGAATATGCGGTATTAATGTCAGATGGCGTAGATTACGCACTGGTATTTCCAAAGTATTGGCGTTGATACATAATTGGCGTTGATAAATAATGACATTGACAAATGATTAACATTTGAGAGGCCAGTGGGAAATTCAAGACAGAATCCACTATTAGCAATTAACTTAAACAAAACTGTGTATGGAAGTACCAACTAAAGAGTGTAAATTGCACAACCACTGTAACTTTGATAATTTATTAATGGAAATATTATTATACAGATAATATTTGTGCGGATGAATACTACTTTCTCCGATGTGTTTTATTGTAATTATTAATTATTATTTAAATCTGGATATTTATTTCAAATAAAATATGTCAATTCTAGAGCTATTCGTTTATCATTCAAATATTTATTAAATACACATCGTAAAATTAATTCTATCCAATTATTGAGAGCTACGAAAATTGTGAGACAATAATATGAATCGTTCTTTTTAAAGACGGAACACCGAAGTATCAGTCCAGACAGTAAATAAGTGAGAAACATCCAAATGTACTCGGATTTTTTTTAAAATAAACGCAAAATTATTTGTTGAGTATATATTTTCAATTAAAGTAATGTGACCTAACGGAGAAATTTCAAAATAAGAGAATAATATTTTTGTACATTTTGAAGAAACCTGTGATGGAGGAATTTAATATCACTATCTCATCCTCAGTACTGGGAAATTTCCAGTAATCTTTCTACTATAATCACAGTATTTGGCAAAACATTGAAAAGTAAAAGTTCACTAATAAATTACGAAAACAAGGATAGAAAAGGGACGTCTCTCCACAATCTTCTCCCGCCGAAAGTGCAAACGAGGAAATTTTTACGACTCCCGTCTGCAACATTAGGGCAATTCGGTTCCCCCTGAGGCGGCGAGAATCCGCCTTCTGCGGTGCGGATGGGGGGTGAGAAGCTTAGAACGCAAAGGGTGTGGGGTGGGGGCTGCGCGCTGTGCGCTGTGCAAAGTGGGACTTGAAAACTTCATGAGAGGGCGCTGTCTCCGCGGGAATTCCCCTGCCGCGACCAGCCCCCCCTCCCTTACGCCTTCTTTGGTCCCTCACTTCCGCCATTGGCCTCTCTTTCGTTTCCACCCCGCTCCTGCCACTGGTCCCGGTCTTGTCTTCGTTCTCGTTCCTTCCGCTCTCGCTCCCGCTTCCGACCCCGCTCTAGAACATGTTCTCGCTCTTGTCTTTTCCGCCTAGCCCTTGTTTATCTCCACTTCTGCCCCAACACCTGCTTCCGCTTTCGCCCCCCTTTCACCGCTCCTGCCTCTGCTCCTACTCTTGATTTTGTCCCTGTCCCTACCTCGTCACCGCTCTCGCCCCTTCCTCTGCGCTCCCCTCCACCTCCGGTCTTGCCTCCTCCTCCATTCTCACTCCCTCTCGCTTTCCACCTCTGCTCTCGCCTCCATTCTCGCTTCTACCCCTGCTCAACCCTCCGCCTCCGCTCTCGTCCCCTCCTCGGCTCCCGCTCTCGCCTCAGCTCCCGCTCTGACCTCCTGACTCCGCTTTCACCTTCGCCTCCTTCTCCGCCTCTGCCTCCGCTCTCGCCTCTGCCTCCGCTCGTAACTCTTTTCCGCTTTCGACTCCGCTCACCCCTCCACCTCCCTTCTCGCCTCCACTCCCGCTGTCGCCTCCGCTCTCACCACCGTCTCTTCTCCTCCCTTAGAAACCTTTTTCTTCTCATCTTTCGCCTCCATTTCCGCTCTCACCTCTGCCTCCCCCTCCGCTCGCACTTCTGGTTCCGCTCCCGCCTCCACCTCTGCTCACGTCTTTGTTCCCACACTCTCCTCCACTTCTGCTCTCGGCTCCGCTCTCTACTATACTTCTGCTCTCGCCTCCGCCTTCACTGACGCCTCCACCTCTTCTCACGCCTCCGCCTTCGCTCGCGCATGTTTTGGCCCCCGGCACCGTCTTCACTCACGCCTTCGTTCCCTTAGTCGCCTGTCTCTGTCTCCTGCCTTGGTCCTCTTCCCCGTCTCCACCGCAGTTATAGCACATACCCCCACTCTAACCCCCGCCATAGTTCCCTGTCACATTCCGCGTGAGTCACCCCTCCTCTCGCTCCCCCACCCCACGACTCGTTCGCCGTCCCCCCAACTTTTCCCTCGTTGCCCTGCTTCGCCCATCCCCCTCGTTCTCCCGCGACGACATTCCACCCCCGCCCCGCCCCGCTCCCCTCCCCGCCACGCCCCCTTTGCATTCTCCGGAAGCGCCGAGCGGAAGGAATTCTGAGCCGGCGTAGTAGCGTCCAAGAACACAATCATCTGCAGAAGAAAGCTAACTGCTCCTGGGTAGAAACCGAACATCATCTTCTTGTGCTTCTTTACATTAGAAAGAGAAGAATTGTCCCACTAGCATGATGTAAAATATACAAAAATCGCTCTTAATTCGTTGTAAATGCTATGTTCTGTATTTAAAAATTACCGAATTTGGCAGAAAATACTTAAGCATTCTATTGTGTGAATTAACGTATGGTAAATATTTATTGTATTGTATGCATCCATTGTATATATCATTTTACTAATATTAAGAAGTCATACTATTATAACTATAACTGCAGTGAAGACGATTTTTCTTGCTTCTCTCCCACAGCTCTCCTTTGACAGCTCAAATGCGTTACACAGCACACAAGAATTAGTACCAAGGTAACTGGAGCGCGTTTGAGATCGGTGTTTATTTTACTGGTTACCAGTTAGTTCGGATAAAGAGATGTGAAACTGAATCTATTAAGTGTGTTCGTTTATTGATCACTTTAAAGAATATAAAACTTCAACCCACTGTGTTCAACAACGTCTTATTTTATAATTTTGATTTTCCATAGCACATGTTTATTGTGTTGAAATATTCATTAATTTCAAAAAGGCCAAAAGTTGCGGTTTTTGTCACATATCTGTTGAAAGTCTCCAATTTGATTTGAATGAAAGTGTTCCTGTCATTTTAATGGATAACACATATTTTTCCACATTATAAAATCGAGGCGAATTTGTAAGTTACAGGGAAGTCGTTGAGTCATACGGTCATTGCCTTCTAATCTACATATACACCTCAGTATCAAGATCCTCAGAACCGCGTGACACTAAGACGTTGTGAATTTACAGTTAGTAAAAAGAATTCGTCTCACGTTGTTATAATTCGGTTATGTTTCCTTCCTGGTTCTTCTCTAGAACACAAAACAATGACTTTCTTCATAAAGTACTGAATAGACAAGTGTTCCATCCCATAATAAAGCTAGAGCCTGTTACGAGATAAGAGCTTGCAAATAATTCGTATGTCGAGCAAAATGAGAGTATATGAAGCAATTTTTGTTGTACAATTACCATTCAAATATGAAATAAACGTAATATTCTTATTTACTTTTTATTCACTTTATATAGTGTGCAGTGTTGTACACATTCTATTAGCTTGTAACGTTCAACAATATATTAATAATTTGCGATTCTTATTAACTACAAAAGCCCAGAAGAGAACTCAACTTACTAAGTGTAATGTAAATCAACTGCTTTGCTAGTTTGTGATTAGTGAAACTTTATTTAATTTGCATCTTTGTCGAATGTCTTCGATTTTATTATTTTTAAAATTATCATTTTCCCGTTCATATCTCTAAAATCTTGTAGCTAATTATCTTTATCGACCCCTTATTTGTAACTTAAATAGACATTTGGGAAAAAAAAGTTTGTCAGTGACCATCGGAAAGTACTGAATATTGGTACTCGGTTGTTTGTGGTTTTATACACAAATTTCACCTGCAAAGGGTTGTACTTTTTACTATATTGTGCGGAAAATCAGTAGCACTGCTTTTATGACATATTAAATATAACCTTGAAAGCATCTCATTTTGCTCGAATTTTGAAAAAGCATGTGTATCCTGTCACTCTTTGTACAGCGGTACGCACAAACAAATGGAATTAAATTTACCAGGAAATGATACTTGCAAAAATAAATGCTATATTCTATAAAATCCTGTGTTATTGATTTTAAAAAATATAGTTGATAGGTAGTTTCTCTAGGTTTATATGACTAATACCACGCGTATACTGGAACAGTGCCTTAACAAACTGACTATCGATCGCGCGCGATGTTTCCTTCCTCAATTTCGTTCCTTTCACACTCTTTCGTTACACACACACCGCATACAGTTGGTACCCTACTACAGGCGGTACCTGGAAGCGAAAACCTTGCACGCTGACGCGACATGTAGCTGGGCACAGAGACCCACATTCTAATGGATAAGGAACACCGGAACCTTCCAGCATTAATATACACAACTTTCACGCGACTGATGACACTAATACTTGATTCTGCCGCAGACAAAAAATAATCAATGAATGGATTTGAAGAAGTAGGGTAGTACTTCAAATGTACTTGTGTCTTTGTCAGTTCGGGGTCTCTCGTATATAAAGCTGCTGAGAATAGAAGCTGCCTTCACGTTGTCCTCCCAGCGCGACGGGGTCTGCGCGTCGAGGAGCTCGGGGCAGCCCAAGGCGCCGACACCTCCCAAACCAAGGACCGCCCTATCAATTACTGGCAGTCCGCCCCACCCCCACTCCTGCCCCCGCCCCCGACCGCCACAGTTCTACCCTTGCCCCTCCCCTACCTCGCTCCTGTCCGGCCCCTGTCTCGCCCCTGTCCCACCTCTACCCCGCCTCTGTCCCGCCCCTGCTCCGCCCTACCCGACCCAGCCTCCCTCTGCCCCGCTTTGCACCGCCCTACCCAGCCTCGCCCTACTCCGATTTCCCCGACCCTTTCCGGCTTTCCCCCGCCTTCCCCCGCCCTGCTCTGCCGTCCCCCTCCTTGCACCGCCTCGCCGTGCCTCGCCTCTCCTGTCTTTCCGAGCCCAGCCCCTTCCTCCCCCCCCCCACCCGAGCGTGCGGCCCGTCCCTGACTCAGGCGCAGGTGGCGCTGACAGCGTCGCCGTCCGCCCCACCCCACCCCGCCCCACCCCGCCCAGCCTTGTCCCGCCCCAGTGCCACCCAGGGCCAAAGCTGTCTTCGCGTCCGCCACCGTCGAAGCTGTCCACGCCACCGCTCTCGCCTTGGGCGCCTTCGCAGGATCCGCCGGCGCGTCCAATAGACAACCAGGCGATTTCTTGGGGCTCTGCCCCACAGCCAGAGAAAGAATGGGGAGAAGTAGGATGAATGTTAGCGATATTTCGTATCATTTTATTGCAATTAACGTAGTTTTTAAAATAACTTATATTACTGATATTTTCTGCCAGAAGGGGAAAGTTTGTTTTCTTGTATTGATTCCGGCGTTCGTTCTGGATGATTCGTAAATAAAGTGGCAAATTTCTAAGGCATAAAAAGAGTCAAATAGTAATAAATTTTTCCCAATGAACATGTGGTTGGAAATTTTCTAACACGAAGGGTGATATTAATAAAAACGTGCAATTACTCGAAGTAAACAGTCGAGAGCAAACTTTCGTCATTTCGCAAAGGTTGAGTAATTACTCAGATCCTTATGAATTAAGTGTCACCCTCTCGTTCGAGTAATTGCTTTCGTTAGATGAGCAAATACGTTCTCCATAGAGATTTTATATACGAAATGTTGAATTCTCTTTAGACTTATTGAAATTCTGAGATACTCAGACACAAATTCTGTGTATTCTTTCTGCACTAAAGTAGCTGTAGTTAACGGATCATTTGCTGTCGAAATCAGTATAAATGGAGCCGAAAAGCAATGTAGATTGTTGTTTGAGAATTTACTTAAATAACACCCCGTGGTGTTAAGTAAAAGCCAACTTCCGGAGTGCAGACACCGCAAGGAGGAAGCAATTCGAAATATTCGGCCAGCGTGAGTCCAAAACGGTCCTGATTAAATGGAAAAGCAGATTTAAT
Source organism: Gryllus longicercus (assembly GCA_038098605.1). Lineage (NCBI taxonomy): Eukaryota > Metazoa > Arthropoda > Insecta > Orthoptera > Gryllidae > Gryllus > Gryllus longicercus. Next base: position 2,205,951 of record JAZDUA010000007.1, on the reverse strand, counting down.
AAATTAAATCACCAATGTCGTCACAAACTGACGTTAGCAAAACGGGGATCAGGCCCATAATTATTAAGGATTGCAAAAAAGGATTTTTACTTAGTACTTTGATAAGCTCGAAAGCTTCTCCTATTCCGCTTTGGAATCCTAAATCTCCTAAATAAGAACAAGTTCATTTTTGTACATTATTCAAAGCGTTCCCTCTTGTTTCATAATTTTCCTTTAAAATTATTTTCTCAGCCATACGTTTCTCTCCTCAAATCTTTTGAGACTTTTGAAGTTTCTCGGATCAGATAGTATTATCTCTTTCTATAGTTTCTTGGCTCGAATTGGCATGAATTCTGCAATTTTAATTCAGTTACAAAAAGTCTTGATGTACATTCAGATTTTGACGAGGTCACTATCGAAAACATAAGTTATTGCTTCGACGTTTCAACATTTGCTTTCGATTATTCATATGAAACTCAGAGAAATTGCTCTCGTTAGAGTAATAACTCTCGTTAGAGTAAATGCTCGAAGCTGGAGTAAACGCTCAGGAGTGAGTTAAGCAAAGAGAATGTTATTCATTCCAAACGATATTTTTCTAAAAATATTGAGTAATGAGCAATTGCTCGTTTTTCTTAATACCAACGAAAGTTATACATGTCACATTTGCTCCTGATTGTTGGACAGCTTAATAATATTTCAGTGTTCGGAAGTCAGATGGAGTCAAAGAAATTTCGTGTACCTGTCACACAGCAGTGCATGAAGAGCTGCCAAATAATCAGGAGTAAATGATGCATGCGTTACTTCCTTGTATGGAATTTCCGATTATATTTTTATTTCCAAAAGGGGTATTTTTCCACCCTTGTTCATACCTTGGAATTTTGTAACGTTTGTGCTGCCACGTCTGTATATTTCTTTCCCTGTCATGCTGTGAAAACAGGAATCCACTTTCAGAAATTATTTTGTTCGTTTTTGGAATTATTGGTGAATACTAGTTTTATTTCCTTCATTTCGAACCGTTAAAAATAATTGAGTAACCGAAGTTCTTATCGTTTTTCTTCAAGTTGTAGTCCTAGTAAAAGTAGAATGAACACATGTCTCGTTTATGAGGTTCTTTATCTCCGTAGAATTTAGTTCGTAAGCTGCACAGAGTAAGAGCCTCGTATTTCCTGTAGCCGAGGCATAAAAGTCATCTTGTTAATGCATTTGGTGCGCGCGGGCCGGGCGAACGACGCTACTCGAGGATGCTTCATTCGCGGGGTCAGCTCCCCCGCCTGGAATGGCGCTGACCCGAATCCAGCAGCTATGAGGCAGAGGAGTCCTACTCAGGCATTGTTCCGTAAGCTACATCGTAATAAATACCACTCAGTGAACGTGTGCAATTCGTTATGGACTCTATTTTAGAATTTATATTTTTGTGAAATATGTAGCGCCCATGATTAGGCCTTGGATTTTAGGATAAATGCCAATTTAGTTACTCTGGAAGATTGTGGAAAATCATTGCACATGTTTACGAATCATGACAAAATAGATCTACTGAAAGTATCTAATAGTGCTTAAAGTGTTCTAAAACGGACCTTGGATGCGTATTTTAGCAATTTGTGCCTAAAACTGCATAGAATAAGTAATTTCGAAGAATTACGATAGTTTTACATAATTTTTCAATTACTTTATTTGGATGTTTCACGCTCGTCTCCACTCAGCACTCACGTAGACAATCGTACCCATTCACGCTGTAGTTGTGCTGTTGAAGAAAAGGTTTAGAATGAAAAGTGTGAAAGAATGAGAGAAGTACAAAGAAATTAAAGTGAAAAAAATAATGTGTTTGTAGTCATTCTCATAAATATAAAAGTACTTGAATTTTCTGAATAATAAAAAGTGTCTAATTTAATACTTTAGCAACCGTTTTATATGCCACAAACATAAAGTATCGGATCTAATCTTTTTAAATGACAAATTTAATAATTTTGTAACATTTACGCCATTTTTTATGCCTAAAAGTGCCCAATTTCACATTTTTGTTACCTATTTTAGGTGCCTAAATCATCACTTTTTTGTTTCTAATATTCCGAGGTCTACTCATGATTCTTTCGAAGTAGATAGTGAACGAATGTGTCTGTCACGTGAAACTTCCTTTTATTGTCGTGCATTTTACATTTTGTGTAATTGGACCATTAAAAAATTATTATTTGTAGAAATGCAATTATGTGCATGATCTACAAGGGAGCATAAAATTTAATAGGAACATGAGAAATATAGATATTAAAGAAATCAAGATTTAGAAGTCTGATTTTTGCTTTTATTAAACAATCGAATACATCGTATTCTATTATTTTAGATAATTGTGGTCTCAGTTTTCTTATATATATATATATATATATATATATATATATATATATATATATATATATATATATATATATATATATATATATTACATCGGTGTTTCTTAAAGTTGAATACCCAGAAGGAGTGGTCGGAAACACTTAAAAATTGGTGCATGTGTAGAACAGTGTTTCCATAAGAAGTGATTAAATTTTCATGAAGATGACGTGCACGTTGGTCTAGCAGCGCCTTCCTTTGTGTGATAGGTCAGGTCATTGTTATGCCACACTGTTGGTGTGGAGTTGTGAAATGTTGTTATGGAAAAAGTGCCGGTATGTCTAAAAAGGGCCGGTATGTCTTGTAGACGCCAAAGGGCGTAATATCTGCATCTCTGTGAGTTTGAATTGGGCAGAATGAACGGTCTTCATAAAGAGAGCTTGAGGGATAAAAAGGGCGCGTTGCTACGACAGTGATGCGTATGTGGAACCACTAAATAGAAGAGGATCGTACACAGCGACGAGCGCTTATTGAACCACACAATGTGACCACAGCGTGAGATGACCACAATCTTGTCCGCACGACCGTAGCCGATAGAGCGTCGTCGTCCACAGTTGTGGCTCGACTTTGGAGCAGATCAATGGGTGTGGTCACGTCTGCATCGACGGTTCACCGCCGCCTTCTGAGGACTGGACTGGTGGCACGCATACAGCTGCGCCGTATTCTGTTGACCAGAAACTGCCAACGCCTCAGACAACAATGGGCACGTGAACATATTCATTGGTGTGCTGAGTGGAAAATGTAGTGTTTTTTCAGTTCTGCTTCAATTTGAGCTACAGCGATGGCCGCGTACTGGCTCGATACTTTTGTAATGATCACAATCTGCCAGACTGTATTATTCAGTGCCATAGCTAACAAACGACAAGTGTGATAGTTTGAGGCGCCATTGGTTACTACAATGTACGATCTCGCCTCATACGTATTCAGAACAATGTGATCAGCAATAACTTTATCAGGGAGGTTTTAGAGCGCGAGGTACTGCCTCTCCTGCTAGCAGCTTCACATACCATAATTGAGCAGTACAATGCTCGACCGCATGTAGCGAGTATTATGCAAGCTTTCTGCGAAGAACGTCAGGTACCTTTGATTCCCTGGCCTACACGTCTGCCTGACATCGAATATGTCTGGAATATGATCGGTCAGCAACTTGTTCGTTTTGATCCTGCTGCAACCATTGTCGGTGGTTTGTGGTCACGTATAGAAACCACGTGGAGGTGTGTTTCCCAGAAACACATCCAGGCTCTCTTTGAATATCTGCCACGACGTCTAGAGGCTGTGATGGCAGCTCGAGGTGGCTTCAAAACCTACTAAATACTCTACGTCAAAATGCAGCTGGAGTTCTGTAATGCTAGTCATTTGTATATTGTATTATTCCTAAGCTGTGACCTTAATTTTATTGTAAAAGTATGTCCCCTTCCTGGTGTTACAATTTTTACAAACAGCGTGTAATATACGGTAAATGTTTTTCCGAAATTAAATTGTTTTTTCACAATTATTTATTCCTAATGAGATGATGTTTTTGTATTACTTTTAATATTATTATTTACATTATCTAATAATGTTTGTAGAGAATTTTTCTCCAAGTTTTTTTCCAGCCAACAACCAGTTCTCTTTACGTCCCGATGGGAGGCATATCCGACCATACTCTAGACACTAACACACTTTCGGACTTCTCTGATCAGGGATCAGCAGAACCCGAGGCCCTCCGCGACAACACATCCATGAAAGACAAAGAACGAACAACCATGCCCAAGGCGAGACTCGAATCCGCGACCCTTCGGACCGAAGCTCGGGGTCGGTACATTCTCTTAGCCTCTTCGGTTGTAGAGCATTAATTGTTTTAAACTTTTACTTTTCAACAAAATATTTAATCTTTCTCTCCAAAATAAATATTTCTAACGGGTTTTAAAATATGTTTTTCTTCTTACAATAATATTTTGTAAAACTTTAACTTGACTTTGCTAAATATTATTTTTTATTTAGTAGGTAACTATTACCCTTATAAATTAAATAACATGATACTATGTGGCTAAGGACTTCGGCCTCGCCATTACAATACCTACTGTATTCTAATCTGTCGAATTCTGGTAATCATCTCAAATGAGGTACATTTCCTCCCTAACTTTTCTAAATATTGAACAATATGAGCCACTCATGAGAAATTTAAAATAATTGTTGAAAATATATTCACGTCTCGGTTAAAATTGAACTTGCTTACTTTGCTTTTTACGATCGACGTACAACTTTACAACGATGTACAACCTGTAATACGATCTATGCAACTAATGTAGGTTACGGTACTTAAAAACAAATGTTTATTAATGTCATCAACTATGCTTTTGATTCACCCGTTATCAGAAAGTTATTATCCGTTTAACAATATTATAGTACACTGTGAAATAGCTCAAAGTTTAAACATGAACGAAATGTAATTATTCGTTCATCTTCACTTCTCATATCATTTGTACCGTATAATTAGATAGCTGTTGCCTATACGATCGTTAAATTGTCACGTTTGGTACCATGAACAGTTGTTGAATGTAGTAGCTACCTGGATAACAAGACTCCGGTCTTATATTCCGGCAGAATAAAATCTTGCGCTTGATGACAATTCATTTTTAATTTTACTCTGTCGCAAGTATTCATTAGCATCGTGACAAAAAAGTGCTTGTACTTGAGAGATCGCGGGGTCAAACCCGAGAGGGTGAAGAACATGTGCTTGATGAGTTATTCAGTGAGTTTGTGATCGTGCTGGGATCAAATTTCACAGTTGACTACTCTGATAGGCAGTTTCCTTTAATATTTTACAGATGAATGCCAGAGACAAACCCTCCATAATTCATCAGAAAACGTCCTCACTTCCATCTCACCTCTCATCTTGGCCAGTCACACCCACTGTTTATGCACCACTGCATCATTTTGACAAGTGATGTACTAATTTGCGTGTACGTAAACAGATCGCGTCATAATCGTCAAAGAAGGGTTGATATGAGATAATCTCTCGTTTCAGAAATATTTATAATTTCTGCCTTTGAAACCAACCAGATCAATGAATATTTCAGTTTAATTGAACTGGTTCAGGTGGAATTGAATAGACATAATGGCGATAATTGCAGGGCATTGTTATTCTAAAAAAAGAATGATGAACGTTTTATGCACATTATTTAAAAGGTGATTTTTCATTCCATTACCCTCTTCTATTCACCAATGTTACAAGCCTGTTTTTAGAAGCCAGCAAATGAAGAACAAAGGCGCTTTGGAACTGCGGCAACAACAAATTTTGTTATTGCCATGTACGTCGAAATCACAATTTTTCGGCTGAAATTCATAAAAGAAAATAACCAACAATTTTATAATTACACAGGTTTACATACGATAATTCAATGCCCTGCTACGGTGATGCAAAAATTGTTAATTGTAAGCAAAAATAATTATTGTAATTATGCCAAATTTAAATACCGCTTCTAGGTGCACTGGGCTTGCGTTCTGCCCAACGTGACCAGCTTTCATCCTAGCAAGTCTTGCTTGCCTGGTGGGGTTTCGTACATGTGAATACACTTACGCGTGTTTACTTCTCGAGGTCTCTGGTGTTCTCGGAGGCAAAATCTGAGTGAACTAAAAAGAAATGTAATACAAAGCGCTTATTGAAGGATGGTACTGTGCGAATTATCAATTATGTGGTTTAACGCTCGCAGCTGCCATGTGAATTTCTTTTATGATCGCCAATCCGCTTGGTATTGTCCCCTTTTGTAGTCAGTGATGGCTCTTGCACTTTTCTTAAGAGAAGGAAAAAGGATGTCGATTGCATTAATCACTTCAAATGAAAATCGCAACGAATTTGACTACATGCGACTACTTGCGATGGTATAATAAAGATCTAACTTAAGTTTTCGAATGGAATGGTTTTTGAAAGTAATTTTCCTATTTTCTTTTTCCGAAAGAGAAAATCCAAATGTTTTTACGCGTTACTAAAAACAATTAATATTTCCAACAATATTTTAGTTGATAGTACTTATATAGGTACTAATTTCAATTTTACACATCAAGTGAAATAGAGAAGTTATATACAATGGCACTAATATATACATACGTGGTTTTCTTCCTTAAAATAATGATATATCAAATCAACAGCTTTAATTGTATTTTGTATAGTTAGTCTTTGTTACTTATCGAATTAATTGCCAAAGGCAGAGCAATTTGTACTTTATTATTTGCATGGCTGACGTTTCTTTTAATTAAACCCATTATCGTAAACAACTGCATAAACGTCCTTGGACTTACCTTGAAAGTTTTGTCAACAAACCACGTGTTTCTTCGGAAATCGATCTTCAGATTTTCTTTTGTGATAAGTACTATTACATGATATTACATGTTTCTTTTAGTTTTCATTAAAATTATCGTGTCATATGAATGTATCTCTACGGAGCGTTTTTGTGAATGTAGCGGATAAAACGAGTAAAACTAAACCGAATGGAATAGAATTGGAGAGTATACGTTTCGAAAATATATATTTATAATGTTGCTTTCAAAAAAAAATAATTTGTGAAAATGAATGGTAACGTTTCCCGTTCACACACACAATGTTGAGACTAAACCATACACGAACTGCCCTGCGCAGGTTCTGACGCATTCTGGCCTCCTGCCTTTTCCTGGTTCTTGCCCTGAATAATGTAACATCGTCTCCGACCCTTGACGTGTTGGTGTAGTTGAGATTCGTGTACGTAGCAGCTCTAAAAAGTAAGATATTCTCCTTTTTACTGTTTAGTTCCAATACAAAAAGGTTTCCTCTTCGTTGCAGGTGCACTGTTGGATATGAGGTATTAACACACGAGAGAAGGAAATGCTCACAGCGCACGCTGTTTAAAATGTGATCAAAGTCAATTTAATCATAGCTATCAACTTAAAATATAAATTTTCTTTCTTCATATACTTTCATATACTTACAAATATTTTCCTTCAAGTATGAAAACAAAGCCTCTTTTATTAGGTAATTACGTTTAGAAGTAACCTATGTGTTTGGCTTTCTTCTCTATCCTCCTCTGCACCCCGCTGTAGTTGTGCGAGATACTATACTGAGACGTCATGGGTACTCACAGCAGCATGAGCTTTCATATATACAGTTATTTACTTACAAATATATACAGTCGAATTATCTACAATTTATTTGGTAGCTCTGATTGACCTATTATCGCCAAATCCGATTGATGATGGATTTAATTCGTGGAACTCGCCACTCCTAAATTTCAAGCACTTCAAAGCCAGGTTCTCAAAGCCAAGTTCCCGTGACCAGATGTCCCACTCGAACACAAAGACCTTACAGGCGCATCAAACAATGACTTTGCCTTGATCGCAGGAGCGATCTTAATCTATTGACGATCGGTGTGAGTCGTGGTTCTTAACCACTCCTCACCTAGGATCGCGCACACAGCATCACTCCCACGTGACTGCAGTCACAAATGGCACAAAGCCCCCAAAGACGCGTAAACGCGTAACTTGCTTCGCGAGCCCTGTTCGCCGCTGCATCGTCCTGGCGCAAGTTTTGTCCATCAGCACGAGGTGCTCACCCTTTCTCCAGAACCCACCCACTGGCTCTGTACTCTCCCTTGTATCGCTGTCCCTCACGTGACACACTACGTCACGCAGCCTCCGCAGCTTGCTTATGCTCGCACGCGGCTCCGATGTTTTGGCCTTGGTTCCCCAAGATCGGAGAACCCCAGAACGCCTCGTGTCTCCTTTTGCCACGCGCTCGATTTAAAGAAACCTTTCTCGCGCTCCTGTGGTGAGGTGCTTTCCTGTTGCTAAGTCCGTTTCCGCGAACGTCCCCAATTAGCTACCACGAGGCTCGATTGCTGCGTTACAATACACCGGCCGTGGGGCTCCTGGCGCTGGTGTGCGCGCGTCGCTCTGTGGCTGTGGAGAAGAAAGGTCGTGCCTCCTGTTGCCATTGAAGCGTCGGAACAAGGGACGGACCGATTGCTCGCTGAAAATGATCGCGCTCAAAAGAAACCAAAGAATTCAGACAACATATTATTCTCTAAGCTATTATCTCCAGTTCCAAATAATTGATCGTGTTTCAAATACGAGAGAATAAAGAAGTTTATTTATTCTCTCGTATTTGTATCCGTGCTTCTAAAACGGAGTTCCTACGCCGATAAAATATTGTTCTTAAAACTTCTCTTGCTATCTGCATTTGAATCTAAACCTGAAAGGAAAGAGGAGATATAATGTCATTGTAATTAGGTTTTTCATTTGTGTTGATGATTCTTCCTAATACGTTGTTAATATTATGTTTGAATGTTATAGTTCCTTCCTAATATTGAAATATTAGTTTCACAAAAACTCTTTTTGTGAGTCCCTCATACCAAAAAAGAGAATAATTATTTAAAGTGAATAAATATTAATCCCATGTATAATAAAGTATCTTCTATTATATGTTCTGTAATAGAAATTCGCTTATTGTGATTCCTTGATACTGGAAATTGATTTTTGGCAAACTTCTGTCTGTCCGCCTATGAACAACCCTAGCACCTCACCCGTTTACAGAATTTTCACCAAATTTTATATTACTTAATCGATTTGGATGATGTCGTGAACCCTTGTTATTTGTTACAATGGGATTTTCAATATACCATTGTAACCCTAAAAATAGCTCCAAATTATTTGCCATTTTTTCTGAAAAGAGCTAAATATGCTTATAAATAGGTATTTTTTAGAAATGTTCAGAAATAAGTGTGATTTGAAAGTAAAACTATTTGATGAAAATTTAATCTTGTTTAAATAATATTATAAAATCGTTTGTCAGTTAAAATAATCTCCACCCACAATTTAAACATGTTTATTTTACGTATTCTTTTGATACAATGAATCATATTGATTGGCATTTGTGGATGAAAATCAGATCAACTGCTTTTAACAAAGCTCCTACATGAACTAAATCCCTCTTCCCTCAAAAAAAGGAACGACCAAACATCGGATATTCTCACCCAACCGAAACGAACCTCGTAACATTTTCAAACGAATCGAAGCGCGGACAAGAATCGATTATTTTAATCGGTTCAGGCCGTTGCATGCGACTCATTTGGTGAAACGACTTTCGCTCTGGGCCGGGGCCAACGCGGTGATGTGAACGCCTAGTATGAAACATAATGTGTGCCAGCCAGTGACGTTTCACGTTCCTTAGCGGAGTTCTTCTCCCTCTCGGACAATATACAAATGTCCCTACACCTCAAATCAGTAATAAAATTATTTCTTTGTTTTCTGTTGCTATCTTTTGGAAATTCTGAGCATTCTTATTTTTAGTCACATAACAATGGCGGTAAACGACGATTACCAGTGTAATTTTTACTACGTGCAGTAGTATGTACGTAGTCAATTGATTATTTTGTGTTTCCGGACTTGTTAATAGCTATGGCCATTAGTACCATACGTGTAGTGCATTTTTTCCTCGGGAGGTGGCGGTGATCTTCCGCGTTTGGATTTTGAGATGCAGTGCCGACCTACACATCTGCTAGCGGGGTGTTCCCCAAGCTCTAATCTCCCGACTGGACTTCCGGCACGTATGGTCGTGTAGTGCACAAAACTGTACTCGAAAGTGCGTGTAAGTAAGGGCGAGAATTGTACAAGGACGAAGAAGGAAAGATGGCTCGTAATTCGTGGCCCATTTGTTAGGGTACTGCTCTGGCATTCCCTGGTGTTGATCGGAGAAACCACGGGAAACTACCGAGCAGAATAGACAGCGACTAGAACTCTCTTCCCGACAACAGCTGAACTCGTCCTAGCTGTCTAGGTTGTGTCGAACATCCTGCCACCGTCCGGGCTCGAACCCTACGAACTCCCAGTCAGAGACACTCTGGTAAATTTGGTTGAGGCCCTAAGCCATTATGTAGATACTAAAGAGAAAGTATTGTAATGGTGGGGCAAAAATCAAGAAGTACGAAAAAATTAAAGAATAATATCCTTTTCATATCTCAAAGTCTAAAAATTAACCCCAAAGTATTTAACAAAGGAAGAGAAAGATGGGAAGGAGGAGGTTCTGTGCTGTAGTGTACGACTTTTGCGGGGGCAGAGAAGCGGCAGATGAGGGAAAGTCCGAAAATTGCTTTTTCGACTTTTTTCAACCCTCGCCCGTCTGTTACCAGGCGCCCTACCTCCTCTCCTTGTAGTTCTCATATAATCAGTTTACTCTCTGTGTGTTGCGTTTCCAATTTGAGAACATCACACATCGGAAACGAGTTCTATTTCGCATATTTCTTATATTCCTTTCCATACTCACTCTTTCTTTTCAATAGTTTCCTTTTCCACTTTTTGAAAAGAAAGATGGGCTTGCTTTGCATCTGACGCAATAGATCGCAACCATTTTTAACAAAAGAAAAACCTTCGAAAGAAATTTTCAAAATCTTACGTAAAGGAAACAGAGGGGTTTGAAAATCAATTTTGGCGCGAACAAACAGCGTAGTTAAGCTACAGAAGAATAAAATTGCAAGACGAAGCGACGAAACGAAACTGTAATTTTACTTAAAGTTACCACACACAGTAACAGCATTCATTTCTCGAAAATCATTATCACAAAATAATATATAAAACTCATTTGATCCGAGAAGGTTTAAATACAATTAATTCCAACAGATTTGACATAACACAGCAGAATTAACTTGCTTCACGATTCTTGGTGAGAGGCTTTGAGCCATCAAGCAAATTTAAGACGAGATACCCATGCACCAAATGAAGCATTTGAACTTGTGTAACACCAAGGTACTCGTGAAACTTTTAACTAAATTGCACGAACACAATTATTCTATTGACGGCATAAGATTATTTGCTCATAATTTCATTTAAAAAATAGCTAGGTCTGCACATTCAACTGTTTTCGTCAGTCATAGAAAAATGACGCTCCCTCCGATACATTCCTGCTGCCATGCACGACGCCTCTCTCTTGCTGTCTCGTTGGGTATCATAATCTTCATCGGGGGGGGGGGGGGCGTGAGTCGGAGGGGGAGGAGAGGGAGAGAGAGCTTCTAACCACGCTCTCCGTGAGAGGGCGCCGCGCCCAGGTGACTATCGCCACCTGGCGTCTCGGACAGAAACTCCTTCACAGGCAGTAGCACCCGTATCGAATTTGGCGTTCGTCGAGTGAAACATAGATATATAATACACTGCAAAACCATGGAGCACCTACCTACACGGGAAATCAATCGAGTTCAATTACGGCGGTGGAAAATGTGTTAACAATCATCGCAATTCCTGTTCGTCGAACCAAATGGAATTCGTTTTCCAGAATGCTTGGTATATACAGACGGAACCTCACAAAAAGGAAAAAGTGTTCAAAAGCATTTACTTCCAGGAACCGAACAAAAAAGAACTCATTTCATGAATTTTCTGAAAGCGAAGGTTGAAAGTTTCGATGGTCTCGTGGTAACTTTCTTAACCTAGTAAATCATAGTTAGAAGCGAAAATTGTTGTGTACAGTGCTTGGTCAATGAAACCAAGCACTCCAAGCAACCAAGAACTCGTTTACATATATTTCCAAGTCCAAAGTAATATATTATAAAAGAGCCACATCGCCATAATTCCATACAAAATCCATTACTCCATGTACAAACTGATGGCCGCTCCGTGCTAATCACAGACACTTCAACATTATGTTGTAAGGAAGCCGATGTCTTGTCGAGTGCCAAGCGACCTGCCGGCTGCTCCTTTTTCAGCTCCCGGTATGACGGGGATGAGCCCATTTCTTTAGTCGCTCCCGGTCAGGGAAGGGGAGTGTTGCATCCCCGATAGTGCCTGCCGCCACACGCTGCTGCCTCCCTGTGACGTCAGCTTCACCGCCTGCTAACCCTTTGAGACCGCCTCCCCTCTCATTTTGTGGTGTAGATACACAACAAAAATTGGTTCAACTCAAACCCAGTTTTGAACGTTTCTGGCAAACCGCGTTAGAGAGTTGGGGGTCACAAAGTATGATAGAACAAAGAAAACGGTCTCGTTGCGTAGATTAAGGGATTAGAAAGATAACATGTGATCCGGTTTTAACAGACTAGAGCATTTCTTGGAGTTACTCACTGTGGTGAAGTGTGTTGCAAGGTAGCGTATGTTGCGGGTTGTATGTGGGAACTTTTTCTTATATTGTGGGCTTCTACTCTTATCGTTTTAGAGAGCACTAGAAAATAATTCACTATCTAGCAGAAGCACACTTACAGTGTTAGTGTTGATAGAGTTAAAATCGTACAAAATTGTCATCTTTCCTTACGGTGTTATATATGTACTTCGGAATAAATTTTACCAACTTACAGAGCCCTTAGAAGGATAGAAAGTAATCACTTTTTCTTACGTAACACAGCATGAGAAATAAAGGTAGTATAAAAATTTTACATATCTATTTGCTCCTGATCAGTAGGCAACGTGCCCTGATTAGTAGCCAACGTAGTGATGTTCATGTAGTCATTTGGTTGGTGTGGATACCCATCACTTCTAGAACTGGTTTATGAGAATGGCCCTCAGGTTATATGGCGCGAAATACGAAACCACGAGCACTAAGCCCTAACACATTAACAATTAGCCATAAGTGGTCATCATGTTACGATCCGTTTCAACATCGGTGTACTTATATTGTTTAGGTCTGTACCTGCCGCTTATTCGCATAACGCAACGTTGAGAGTGCGACGATAATTCACTGGTAATATATATAAACATACTAGCCGATAGCTCCAACAATGCCTTTTCGCACAAGAACACCACAATGAGCGCGCGCGACGTATAATCGAATCAATTCTGGCACTAATTAGACAAGCACCAAACTCACAACATTGCCACCATTAGGCATATGCGGCCACAACGCTGCAATTAACTTCCATGCCGACGAGTTCAGAGGGAAATCTCTTAGATTAATACTATTCCTGTCGCGCATGCGCAACCAGGACATCGGCGAAGGGCGATGATACACTCGCGGCAACCTGGTGCGCTGCGCCGCGTCGTGTCGATCCCTATAATGAGCGGCTGCGGCGTGTGCGCGGGCAGACCAGCGCCAGAGGGCCAACCCCAGGCTCAGAGGGCTGAGTCTGCGCAGCCCACGCACGGGGCGCTTAATGGCCGCTCCGCTCCACAGCCGGCGGAGACACAGCTCTGCCTGCAAGCGCCTCTCCAGCTGAGGCGCGCTTAGGCGAGTGAACACTGCGACCTCCCACCTTCGTTCTGCCTTCGTTATCGTCTTCCCCTCCGAATCCGACACCCCTCACCTGTCGCCAAGCTCCCACTCCTACATTCCCTTCCGATTTCTCCACTCCCGACTCCCCGCACCGACTCCCCGCACTGACTCCCCGCACCGACATCCCGCCCCGACTTCCCGCCCCGACTCCCCGCACCGACATCCCGCCCCGACTTCCCGCCCCGACTCCCCGACCCGACTCCCCGACCCGACTCCCCGCCCCGACTTCCCTCCCCGACTCCCCGCCCCGACTCCCAGCCCCGACTCCCCGCCCCGACTCCCCGCCCCGACTCCCCGCCCCGACTCCCCGCCCCGACTCCCCGCCCCGACTCCCCGCCCCGACTCCCCGACCCGACTCCCCGCCCCGACTCCCCGACCCGACTCCCCGCCCCGACTTCCCGCCCCGACTCCCCGCCCCGACTCCCCGCCCCGACTCCCCGCCGCGACTCCCCGCCCCGACTCCCCGCCCCGACTCCCCGCCCCGACTCCCCGCCCCGACTCCCCGCCCCGACTCCCCGCCCCGACTCCCCGCCCCGACTCCCCGCCCCGACTCCCCGCCCCGACTCCCCGCCCCGACTCCCCGCCCCGACTCCCCGACCCGACTCCCCGACCCGACTCCCCGACCCGACTCCCCGACCCGACTCCCCGACCCGACTCCCCGACCCGACTCCCCGACCCGACTCCCCGACCCGACTCCCCGACCCGACTCCCCGACCCGACTCCCCGACCCGACTCCCCGACCCGACTCCCCGACCCGACTCCCCGACCCGACTCCCCGACCCGACTCCCCGACCCGACTCCCCGACCCGACTCCCCGACCCGACTCCCCGACCCGACTCCCCGACCCGACTCCCCGACCCGACTCCCCGACCCGACTCCCCGACCCGACTCCCCGACCCGACTCCCCGACCCGACTCCCCGACCCGACTCCCCGACCCGACTCCCCGACCCGACTCCCCGACCCGACTCCCGATGGTAAACAGAGAAAATTACAATGTCATTTATCGAAGTGTCACTTCCATCCGTTCGAAATAACTTGAAGAATCTCTTTATGTTTATGACGCATCACAATATCAGATATTACTCACAGTATCTAGTGTGACAGTAGTAAAGCAAAACTTTCATTTCAATCTATAATGAAATAAAACGTGAAAATTTTGTATTTTATAAATGTTATTATTGATCCTAACATCAAGTTTTCTTTATTTTAAAGTCAACTAGCGAAAATCAATGCATTAATTTGCTGGGGGAATTTAAAGCTGTAACAGTTTTTCATGACGTAATACGTATTTATCATTTCATCTATTCAGACAGAAACCAGTAGTGCTACAACTGCACTTACTTTCTCGCACTTTGTAACGATTACGCAATATTGTAATACCGCGATTTCTGTTTATATTGACACATCATGGTCATGACTTTAAAACTCATTGAAAATCGTAGACCAGTAGATGCAAAAATAATTATTTAAAGTTAGTATATCAACACGAACTCGACAATAAACGGCGTATTTCAGCCTGAATACTAGAATTTAATAATACGACTCAGAGGCGGTGATGGCAGTGGTGGCTGTTGTTCGTTGTTGCAAGCACGGCGTTTTTAAAGAAACAATAGACGATTTATTTGGCATAAATTCATGAGGAATATTTTCTTATTAATTCTGGCTAAAAACGTACATTTTACTCTAAATTCAGAATCCAACTTGTATGTGCGTCAGGGCAGTGATCCCAGAATTTAATACAATTTGCACAG
The DNA here is from genome assembly GCA_038098605.1 of Gryllus longicercus. NCBI lineage: Eukaryota > Metazoa > Arthropoda > Insecta > Orthoptera > Gryllidae > Gryllus > Gryllus longicercus. The sequence continues at coordinate 2,190,644 of JAZDUA010000007.1, read as the reverse complement.
AACACATTTCACCTTATAGTACCTCACACACAGTTTAAGTAATGTCCTAACATGCATTATGGTTGAATTTCTGAACAAACTACCAAAACACCCAAACATGAACGGAAAAGCTATTCATTCTTAAGATGAATTTGCCAAGAAAGATATATTTACAAAGTTTTGGATCATAAAAATATTGTAAACATATACAAAGCTCAAATGAAAAGTTGTATTTGCATTGAAAACCTGATTCACCTCATTAGGAATCGTACAAAATGGTACGAAACCTAATTATCTTAATGATAAAATGTCAACACATATTCGGCCATTGAAACTGCGTTTCATAAAGTTATCACATGTCTTAATAATGAGAAAGAATTTTTTCAATTTTACACTACCGTCTTGCGGCCTAGAAAGTTGCATTCCAATTTGATATTTCGTGAACGCTATCAAATAAAGCGCGGGAAATTCGAAAATTGGTAAAATTACGCGAAACTATTCATATTTGTAAATAAATGCCCGTAACCTTTTTAAATGATTGTTTTTTAGAACAATTTTTTAGAAGAATTTGAAGAAAATACCTATCTTCAAACTTGTACTTCAGCTACATTAGTTTTTGTTGTTTGGTATGTTATTCTGATCGTTGTGTTCTTTTACAGCACGTTCGTAGCAATGTCCTGCGCACCGATGACTGCCTTACAATGGAACAAACAGAGGAACGAACTTCCTCTTCCTTATGATACACACTGCTAAAGCGTAGAGGACGCAGCGTATGAAGCTAATTGACGTCATGTGTATAAAAGTGAGCGGGTGATCATTGAGAGGGGGTCAGAGTTGAGGGGAGTCTCCTCACGCGGGTAAGTGCGGTGACCTCGCACCCCCCCCCCTGCGCCATCCGTCGCACTCTGTGATTAGCCGGGGTTCACGCCGCCGCACCGCGTCAGCCCAAATCGATAGAACATCGAGGGCAGTTTGTCTTTTGCCACCTCCGAATTCTGACCCTCGCCAACTCGTCTCCCGCCTCTCTTCGATCACCCCCCCCCCAACGCCCTCGCCTCAGTTCACTGCTTACCCGCCTCGAAGGTCCCACCCAGCCCTTGATATCCCACCTGCGGTGCCACCCGTCCTCTCCTCGCAGCGGCTAACTTGCCGCTCCAAGCGGCTAACTTGCCGCTTCCTCTGAACGTGAATCCTCGTCATCTCCATTTCCTTGTTGTCCCGCCCCCTCGCACCCCTCCCTGTTTACCGGTCCGATCCCTCACGGATCGGCCTCCTCACCGCCGTACCCCGTGACCTCCCCGCCCGCTCGCGACCTTGCCACACGCCACGCCTCGTTTGCTCTGCAACCTCATCGCCAACGCCCCTCGTGGCCCGCTCGCGCAGCTCCTTTGCTCTCCTTGGGCCGCCGCCTCGCGTCCGCTGCTTCTCGGCTTGACCGCTGAAGAGAAACCTTCGGCTTCTCGACCACCATTAGTAAATTAATCACTCACCCACCAACTGCCTTCAGCGTCTCTCCACTCATAGAGTCTTGCCCTCTGTATCTCCTCGATTGCGTTGAGTGAAGGTAGTGCTGTAGGTACGTCCGGGACATTTTCTAAGTCATTGAATATGAGAAGTTTGAGGGTAATAGATCACCCTTGTGGTGGACCTTAAAAGTACGAATGGAGCCAAATGGGAAAGCAGGGTCACGTACAGCTCGTAACGAACCCGTACAGTTTCCTCCTAGAACGACGATGGAAACCACTACAACAACTGAATTGACCTGTCGGTCTCTGAACTTCTCATCTAGACAGTGACTTCGTTCTGCCTAGCTGTAACCTGTATTGAAAATTTGGCAACACATCATTGGATGTGGGATTGCAACTACCGAGCAGAATAAACAGCGACTAGAACTCTCTTCCCGACAATAGCTGAATTCGACCTAGCTGTCTAGGTAGTGTCAAAAATCTGCCATCGTCCGGGCTCGAATCCTACGAACTCCCAGTGAGAGGCACTCTGTTAACTTTAGTTGATTGTACACATTTCAAGCGTCGATATACATCTCATCACATGACTTTGGTCATGTGATGAGATGTATATCGACGCTTGAAATTTTGTTAATGAAATGTAGCGTGAATTTCATTATTAAATGGTACATTACTGCAATAAAGTTATAGATATATATTAATCACATGATGTCAATGCTTTGACATTGCGTGCGTTAACCAGCTACAACCATGTGAACAAGAATTCAACGGTACAAATTTGCACCCTGCTTCTAAAACCTAATATTTAAATTTTAATTTGACGTTTGGAACTCCAAAGAATAAAAAATTAGTTATTATGTTCAATAATGATGCGGAAATTTTAAAATCAGTAAGATTTTCTTTGTCCAGTGAAGACTTAGTCACGTCTCATTTAGACGTAGTTTTAACATTTTCTTAAGCTAATTTTATTCAATAATCCGTATAACATTCAATTTGACCAGATAGACCTTTTAACATTCAACATGTCAGCTCTCTCTTGATTCATAATACAATTCACTGTCTACATAAAATTTAAAAAAGCTTCTTTGAAATTAAAAAACAACAACTTTGGTTTAGTTATAAAAGTATTAATAATATATTGTGTTGTATTCTTTATGTAGCACGCTCGTATTTTTTTTATAAAAATTCAATAAAACATTGCGTGGCGAGAACACAAAGAGTTATAATAAAACATGCCGTGGCGAGAACACAAAATTGAAAGGATGGATTATGTTTTAGCACTTATGAATGGCACAGAAATATAGTACAAGAACCACGCTCTGTTCAATTATCGTATTTTTGTCTAGACATAGAAAAAGTTCTAGCATTTTTTATAGTTCTCAAACTTCTGGTCATAAGAACAATTTTTCTTCATTCAGTAACGTTCGAAACAAAATTTTCTGATTTTCATAATCGATAAACCATGTAAATATGGAATTATTCTTGTTCCATTATAAGTCTTTGAATTGGATATCTCAAAATTCACAACTTGTTAAGAAAGAGATATAATATTGCTACGTAAATAATATTTATTTCACGCCAAGGACAAAAGTCGCCTCTTCAGATTCCGCCCGGGGCATGGATGTTTGTGTGTCCGTATACCGTTACCGTTAACTCCAATGTTAATTACTTAGGTTGCTATGTACCCTTAGTAGTTGAAAAGCGACCAAATAAGCAAAAAAAAGAGGCAAAAGAACTTTTACTTGATAAAAATGGTGTGCGATACGATATCGATCGAATTTGCTGATCCCGGCCTGGTGTGTCACAGTCTGCAAAATTCAGCACACATTTTGAACTCGGGCATTAAATCCTAATTGAGTCCCGTTAAATAACTAAACACATTAATTATAGCGTGTCTCTTGCGTGACGTGCAGCATAAATCGTGCACGTGGCCATTGCGTAATCAAGGGCACAAGAGCGCTGCGGCGCCTGCCATCAGAGGAGCACAACAGCGAACGCCCAAACGCACACTGTTCCGTTCTCTAACATGTGCTCTTTACTTCTCATTCACAAATGTCATTAAACAATTAAAATCGATTTGAAAATCCAAGTGCCAAGTAAAATCGGTTCTGATGCATAACTGTTTCAGTACAACTAAGGAATTATCAACGAGGAGAATGATTTTTACTGTAACCATACATTTTAATGCATTAGTTAATATTTTTACTGTATAATTATAAAAATGTATGATTGTAACAAGTTATGTACTTCAGCTTCCGGGCAATGATCCCCATCTCCATCAGATTTTTCGTCTTGTTTCTTTCAATATCTAGAGCAAATGTTAAAGGTTAAGTTTTTTTTATGGACATAAATGTTGCTTCACTGGGCTCATATTTTGAGAATATCTCCTTTTGCTAGTTGCGGTAGGAGTAGAGCCGATAATGTTGGTTGCGATTTTGTTTGTAACACTATAAAATGTTATTTATTTCCCAAGGAAATAAATTTCGCTTATTATTCATATATGTACACATATAGTAAAAGGTTGGGGAAGGAATTCTGACGAAGTTTGCTGAACATACTTCTCCATACGTCGAATACAGATTTTTATGTTTTTTAATCGAAAATAATTAAAATTAAAAATATGTTTTACACAAATATACAAATTACACAAATATAATTGTCGGCTTGTCTAAATTAATTGCAGTGTCATTATACAACTAAATTTTGTCTTAATAATAAATTTATTTGAAATTTCCAACATCATTAACTGTTCAATTAGAACATTACAAAAATACTAACTGCTTTTAATCATTATCACATCGAACATTCATACATTATCCCAATACTTTAAAACTGTTGCTCTGTTCACTGCCCATAAAATCAAGTATCTTATATCAACAGTATTCACTTGTTTTCTTTATAATTGGCCGCCAAAGAAATACTTCGTGAAGAAAATTTTTTTGTCTGATTCGTAGGTTAGTCAATAACATACATTATTGTCTGTTTTGTAACTTCAGTTCTGTAGTACCCGTACTTTTTTAGACAATCAAGACATGAAATTTAAGTGACCTCATATTTATAGGGTTGAGGAAAAATAGCATCATTCGATTTTCACTGTAAAATACATTCTTAATCAGTTGCCCTTAAAACGTTTAAAATGGTTTGGAAACATGAACAGTTTACCATTTTGTATTTACAACACAATTAAATAAGCAATTGACACCTCCAATAAAATAAGGCAGTTGCCAAGCGAGTACAACTGCACATAGTGGAAGAGGTAGGACCTACAATTTGAATCAGTACTTTTCATTCAATCAATCCAAGCACCTTCGTGTGCTCATGGCCTAATAGAAAAATATAATATAACTACATGGTCTCATGAACCACATCAGTGAGATGATTGGGAGATACTAGGGAGGAAAGAAACTTTTGGGTTTCTCAGGATTAGTAAGAGCCAAAACTCTTTCGAATAAAGATATCTGCCTAAACCCAAAAGGTATGATAGGATAAAACAATATATCTTGTATTTGTATGAATGACACACTAATATTTTCATAAAATGAAGTGAGCCCTTCAATAACACTCACTTTTCTCATCAATAAGATAATGCAGTTAATATGCTCTTGTTCAGAGGGAAATTCCTAACCTAGCCTATTATTTTTCGACTAATAACAAGTAGTGTTATTTGCTATCTAATGCTAAATTCTTCTTCTAAAGCTCCATTCAACAGACGACCTTCCAAAACGAATAATGTAGAATAATATAACGCCTACATACATACATACATACATACATAACGCTTACACGAGTTACATTAAAAGTTTGCATTGGTTTCAGATATTAATTTTCATTTTTGTCCCAAACGAGATGCGTGGCCACTTCGGACTGCCCTACAAGCGCGTCGTGAAGCACAGTAATGGAGAACGAGGTATTGGGAATGGCGAGCGAAGCGGATGACGTGGTGAGAACTTAGTCACGTCCTCGCCAGACTCACGACATCCGATGGGGTAGGCAGCGCCGGTCGCAGATATTCGATTCCGGCGGAAGCACTGAAGAAAAAGGCGTCTAGTTCTTCTCGGCGGGAATGAAAAGGACCCACGTAAAAACACACAAACGGCATTGGCGATGGGGGCGGCGAGGGCGGCGGCGCGCTGCGCGGGCGGGAGTGGGAGGCGAGGGCGGTGGGAGCGGAAGCTGCTACGCAAGCAAATGGATTCTCTGCTGATTTATCGCGCTCGGTGCCTTTCCCTCCTCTCTGTGCCGCACCGCAGCCACGAGGAGGAGACGCTGAAGGCAGGGAACGGCATCACTTCTTTCCCGCAGGGTCTCTTCTCAGAACCGATTTCATTTCAGAAAAGTAATATTTTAATCTTGCATTTGGCGACGAATGGTATATTTTCACAAACGTTTCGATGGAAAAGTAAGTACCATTCTGGCGTCACCAAGTGCTGTTGGACAGTTTTTTTCATTTTCATACGAGTATTGAGATATGAATAGTAGCCTACAGTAGCAAAAATGCTGATGAAAATCATACAAAATAGTTTCTTCCCGCACAATAGAACAACAAATTAGATACTCACCTATAATACTGCAACAAATTAAATATTTTAATAAAACAGTCTTCACGAATACTGCAATAACATATTCTTGTATATATACGTACCAATACTATAAAAATATTGCTGTTTCACTAAGCCACATATAAATAGAAAATATTCATGGTGTCGTCTTCCTTGGGATTCTGCTGTTGCGTTAAGTCAGCTGTGTCATAAGTAGTGACGGGATTAGTATGAGAATTCAGTCAGTACGCAAAATGTGAAAATGCAGAATATCACAATCAAATATTTTCATTTTTCTGACATCGTAACTGGTTCATTTCATTTTCGCTTGATTGATTGATGTTTCCAGACACTTCTTCTGCTGTGGTTATGAATTCCATTAGTGCAGTGCATGTGCTATCCCTGGAAATAGCGGGTTTTGTCTTTCAATGGATAGTGAGATGCGGCGTCGACCTACAACTCTCTCGAGATAATTCTTCCTCCCTAGTTGGGTTAACTATAAGCACCGACTGATCTCCCGACAGTGTAGTAGTGTTGTTTGCAGTGTAGTAGTGTAGTGTGTAGAAGGGGAGAGGGTAGGGCAAGGACGAATTAGGGAAAACCGCTCGCAATGAGTGTATTGCTCAGGGTGGTTGGCTGGTACTGATTGGATAAACCACGTAAAACTAAACATCAGATGAGCTGGATGTTATGATTCTCCTCCATACCTTGGCTGAATTCGATCTAGCTAATTTGCTTGTATCGAAAATCCGCCACCGTCCGTACTTGAACTCTACGACATCCCGGTGACAATCACTGCAGAGACAGTGTCAATGCGCACTCTGAGCTAATTGCAGCCGATACTGTTTTTCGAATTAATCCGAGTTCTTGTGATATAAGAATAGATAACTCGCACATGGGACGAGTTTGGGTAGTTATATTTCATTTTCTGCGTGCATTGCAAATTAGCAATACTGATATTACTGCTGTTCGCATTCCGTGAATCACGGTTTCTAGATGCTTCCAACCTACTTCAGTGCCTCACCAACCCCCTTCGACCTCTTTCAACCCCCTCGAATCTTATCCAGCATCTCCAGCTCCTTCCAGTTTCCCCCATTCATTTCCCTCCTGTTCCTATCCGCCTCTTCGCCGCGACTGGACCTCTCTCGCAAAGTAATATACCAAAGGAAGAGGCAAACCGACTAACTGCGCTCTCTTGTCGATCGACGTTTCAGCGAACCGCCCCCGGAAGGGAGGGAACCAAGCATCTGCTCAGTTCGGAGCGCGTAAAAATAAGACATAAAGAGCTTACAGATCTCCTCGCCTTCAAGACATATTTCATTGAAATTAAATGAAAGAAGGACGGCTTAATGCGAAAATAATTATGAAGTGGCCTAATTAGAAGAGAGCAGTGAGAGAAAAGGATCTTGCTGAGAAGAACATTAGTTCAAAATCGGATCGTGCTAAGATGGGCAGCTCCCTGAAGCTGGAGGGGCGAGGACGGTCTTTAGGAAATTCGCGTATCGAAAAGCTTCGGGGAATTCAACACTCGACTAACTAATAGCCTGCTCGTAATAGGATTGGTGATTAATCTACGAAACGCAGTGCTTGATGACGCTTCGTTTCTCAGAAATGTATTTTAACTGAGATTATGTCGTTTATTGTTAGATTTTGTGACAAGGAATCCTGTGAGTGCGAGCGATGTGAACATGAAAAAGTTATCCAACGCAGTCCATTCATCTCGTACCATTGCATGAACGGCGAGAACGGTGGTGGGTGAACAGGCTGAATGAGATCTCTGGCTAAGAGAGAAAAAGCTCTATTTCTTCTTCTTGTTCTTCTTCTTCTACCTAGAAGTATTAGACTTCCAGCTGTTCCGATGTCCGCTTTTTCTTTCACCTTACTACATCTCTTCTTCCTTGTGGAATATATTGAAGAGCCAATGCCGGCAATCTCTCATTTGGCATCCATTCCAAATGTTAGCTTCATTTTTTTCATATTAATACGTATTTCATCTAACGCAGGTGTGACTGGATGGGCGGGTCGAGCAAAGTGGACTGGTTGTGAAGTAATGAGGCTTCGACCCCTTCCCAAACATTCCTAGCATAGCTCCAGTTAAATTTTAATTAGAGTTCGAAGGACCACCCAGACTCCTGTAATGAGAAAACAGGTTATAATCACCCTTGCAGGTCTGGGACTGCAAGGATAGGAGTAGGAAGAGAATGCTTGTTACCATAAAAGTTGTAAATTAAATCATGTAAACATATATTCTATTTAAAACAAAGTACATCTTAAACCATGAGGGGGAGAAGGAACAAAGGGGTTGCAGCACACAAAATCACAATGTAAGTATACAATTATGCCCATGACATGGGACCATATTAGTGCGGTAGCACAGGACTTGTTTCTCTTGCATCTTGCTGAGGTTGGTGCGATTTACGGGCGGGCAGCTAACCCGGGCCCGTTTTCAGGCAGATGTAGTTTAGGAGATTGTATGTGCCGTAAGTGAGCACCAGCGAGAATACAAGGCACCAGTTAGGCACATGATGTCGGCGATGCAGCTTGTAAAAATAATTAGTCACAAATGCCACACGAGCATGAACACAAGGTATAGTTAAATCACGTGGCAAGCAGCACAGTTTGTAGAATGATTAATTGAGATTGCTACACAAGCATGAACACAAGTATAGTTAAATCACGTGGCAAGCGGCACAGTTTGTAGAATGATTAATTGAGATTGCCACACAAGCATGAACACAAAGTATAGTTAAATCACGTGGCAAGCAGCACAGTTTGTAGAATGATTAATTGAGATTGCCACACAAGCATGAACACAAAGTACAGTTAAATCACGTGGCAAGCAGCACAGTTTGTAGAATGATTAATTGAGATTGCCACACAAGCATGAACACAAAGTATAGTTAAATCACGTGGCAAGCAGCACAGTTTGTAGAATGATTAATTGAGATTGCCACACAAGCATGAACACAAAATGTAGTTGAATGCGGCAAGTAATTAGGGCGCAATAGTCACCAGTAGCAGCATTGAATGTAGACGGCAAGAATGGCCGCCAAGTTGAGCGGCGAGACAGCATGCTCGCCAGCCACGTTATAGAAGCAGAAAATTGCTCAGCAGGAGGAGCAATTATTACATGCAGAGCGGAATAGCATTCGCTCCACACGGAGTCCAGGCGGTTACCGAAGTAGTGGCGCTGTATATGCAGAGAACGGCATGGCACGTCCGTCTCGCACAGCTCCACCAGCAGGACTGCAGTGGCACCGCATGTGAGAGAGGAGAGCAGCGAGGCGACCGCCCAGCTCCAGCTCACGACCAAGACTGGAGTTTTCCGTTGCAACGCCGCTCGGCGAGGCGGTTGCGCCGCCGGCGTGCCGTGTGCAACGGAGTTCGTTGTTGCGCCATATGAGACTGGAAAATTCTGGGAATCCCAAAGTGTGCAGCTGCGCTCGGCGGTTGCCGCGAGAGTCCGTTGGGCAGCGTTGTCGCGTGAGCGGATTACCAAGAAGCGAGGCACTGCCGCACGTGGCAATCTAAAAGCTTACTTGGAAGCGTAATTCTGAGGAGTTGCACCATTGTGCAAGAACTTCAAAAATGTGCGTCTTTGAATAAATATAATTATGAAATAAAAAACAGCTTGCTCTGACAGTGACTTTTGACTCTTCTCTAATATCCATTCCTGTTTTTATCAAGGAGGGTGTATCCTAGAGTACTTCTTCAAAATTTACTATCCGCCACCTGATTTTACTTTTATCTCGTTCCAAAATTACTTTGGATTCACTTCGATACAAAAGTACAGGAACAACAATAATATTAAAAAATATAAGTGTATCTTTAACTTTTTTATTTTTTAAATTCATATGAATATTTCCACATACATGTCTAAATTTACTTAATTTATCGTCGTAATTCATATTTTTTTCATTCTTACCGTAGCATTCTAAGTACTCAAACTTCCTCACATGTTCTAAAGTTTTGTTGTCAATTATAAATTTCATTTGAAATGGGATTTACCATTGTTTTTCTTTTTTTGGTCGAAATTTTAAAATTGTATATTCTCGCAGTGTTAATTAAGGGAAAAGTTAGAAGGCAAAATTTACAGACGGACGCAACAGTGAATCTTTTGTAAGAAAATTAAGTCCCATAACGGTGAGTTTCTTCACAACTGACAAAGAGCAACTAATAATATTATGCAATGATGCAAAAAAGTGTGAGGTATGAGCATTTGATAAAAATGTTGAATAGCTCAAGAAAACGTGCACTGATTCTCCTCCATATGGCGCATAGTTTTTACTGTTTGTTGACGATATAAATAAAATACAATCAATTTTACAACGTAAGTATTTAAATTGTGAGGCGAGAAACATGCATAAGAAGTCTGACGTAATGGAAGGGAAAAGTACCTTAGAGATGGGAAAGAACTCTAAAACAGAAAATACGTGAGCACGTGACTGCAATGCAAGCATACGGCCCTCGTAAATAAAACGTTCAAACTGTGAAGTTAATGGATGCCATGACATCGTTTGGGCGCACGATGCCGCAAAACGTGTGATAGGGTGGCTAACAGAGACACGCGTGTCAGGAAAATATCGCGAAGAGTCTATAAGGCGAATTGTTGTTCACTGTGCTCAATAGATATGCAACTGTGAACGAAAAACCACACTAAATGGAAGTGGATCAATCTAAGGGAGGATAGGATAAGGACGGGTCGGACTTAGTCAATATGAAGGAGATCGTAAGCAGTTCCGCTGATTCGGCAAGGCATTGGCTGCGTTAGCTTCTTGGATGTGGAGACCTTTCATCCTAGGACCTTGTCAGCTGACTGTGGAAGAAAAAGCTCTAGTAAAGACTGATCACATGAAACCTTGTCCTCTGCGAAGCCAATAAATGCATCATGACAAAATCTGTTATTTATTTCTCAAAGCCAGTATCCAAAATTATTAGATCTTTCACACTTTTGATAGTAAAACGCACACCGACTCGATTCATTCAAAGTAAGAAGGCGGCTTAGCGATTGAGCGTCAGGCAGAGATACCTCAGGTTTCAGACCCAGTTGCAGATTTTTCACGTATGTCACGGATTCAGAGGTCAATGTGGAGAAGATATATAAAGGCTTACTGCTCTGATCGATAGTTTTCCCCGTCTTTCCCATCCAAAGCAGACAAATGCCAGATATGAACATCTACAAACGAACCACTAACCGTGCGGGACCTCTTTCCTTCCACTTCCTTGCACTATCCTCTCCCTTGACACTCACACCTACACAACTTACACTTTCACTTACACAACTTTCCTACGTTTCTAGAGACCAGTGGGGAGCTTTGTTTTTTCAGGGTGAGGCTGGCGGAGACACTTCAAGGAAAAAAAAAGACTTAAACCGAGAAGTAGGGTGACGTCGGTCCACATGTCCCATATAAGGAAAAACATCGCTCCTTCCGGGAGAGTTCTACTATTACAGGATTAGTAACCTTAGCAGTTGACGCTCCGGGCCACAAATCAACAAATGCTGAGTAATTTCGCTCAGCATTTGGCTTTCTTCTGTTAGTCTAGAAACATACAAATGTGGTTTTCAGCGATTTACACACGAATTGGTTGAAGGAGAAACGAGAGGGTCGCAAAGGGCACAATAAAGTAAGACAGAACTCAGCCACTACCTCAAATACCTCTTTGTCGGTGCACTCCTGGTCGCAGTAAACTATTTTTAGTATTAAATGGAACTGTTGGAAGTCACCGCATTCCATGTGATTAAGGCATAGGACGCAGGCAAGACTTTGCTCTCTCAAATATAAAGTAAATACAGCGAAGTCAGAAACATCAAAGAGTAAATGGCAGCGAAAAGAGAAGCAAGTCAAATCGGGAAGCAAACACGACTCGCTGTCTTAGAAGTAGATCAATAGCTCCACAAGGAAGAGGAAAGAAAGATTTGTGTATTTCATGAAGAAGTACGCAACGTGTGTATTCAAGAGCTATTCCTAGTGAAATCAAGAAATATTACACACAATTTGTTGGTATGCCTCTCTATCGTTAAAGTTAATACTTATCAGTCTTATTCCCAAGCGTACCTCGGAAATGAATTATCCGTAACAACTTACAAGCAGTATCGGGCTGTATCTACAGAGCCAGAAACATAAAACAGCAGAAAAATCAACCATTTCTTTTTTCAAATACTTTCATCCAAAACAAAGATTGTACCATTGAATGAAGGGATTTATAATAAAATGCCATTTATTTGATTAGAAATATAATTCTGATACTTGTGATCCCGAAATAACATTTCGGCAGTTTCTTCCAACCGTGTTGTCGATTTCATTTTCCTTATGTAAATGTATTTTAGGAACAAAGAATGCAATTAAAGAGACAATTTATCAATAATTAGACAACTTATTGACAAGTACTATATCACACAAAATGATTTCGTTTTTGAATATAGAGTATTAGAAACATATACAACCTAAAAAAACCAACCCAGAAAATCCTTCCAATCCTTCATAATATGATCCTGGAGTTATTTCTTAAGTCTAGTGATTATAAATATACATAATATATCTAGTGATGATAAAGATATAAATATATCCATCAAAAATTAATTTAAGATCATAGAAGCAATATAAGTAGCAACTGTAGTACACAATTATATGCTGCGACCTACTGAAGTATGAGTGTTTGAGAAAATGTATTAATTGCAATCAATCTGAATGTCTGTAACTGTTTATTATCTTCACAGAACTTACATATGTGAATACCTACCTAACTTGACCTAGTAATGTACGAATATTAAGGTCGAACAATATGTTAATTAATATCAAAATATTTTAAATCTAAGTATTACACCCATATCTGTATCTTCTATGAATTAACAACTATGTATTAACTATTGTTAAATCAATGTACCAGTTTGGAGTCGCTAATGACCGCAGATGTCGATGCGACTATAAATAAATGAAAGAAAAGAGAATTTGAATTAGTTTTCGAGTTTGTACTGTTACATTCCTTAAGACGTAATTTTCAAAATGAAATTTAGGATGCAGTTTGGAGGGTTACCCCTTTTGGATATTCTCTCTCAGAGAAACGATTATTCAGAGAAATGTATGCTTTGTGGAATTAAACCAAATAGTTTATGTTATGTCCTCCAGAATGAACCATCCGTGTATAATGTTGTGTTAAGCCTAACGTGCTCGGCACGCTGCAAAAAAACCGCACGACGTGAGCTTGTTTTAATGCAAATATTACGAAAAAGAATATTTCAAACCTAAAAATATATTTTTTTTCTTCCAGGTGAGCATCTACATTGGTGCTACAACCAAACGGGTGAGTGAGGACACGTGCTGACCTTATGAAGGTGATGGCGGTTCAGGTAGGGAGACACTTGGATTTCTGTCTACAAATTTCCATCGCTGACCTTCTCGGGGAACGGTAGTTTTGATCACTTATGCAGATCTACAGCTCCTCCGATATTATCATACTAAAATAACTAATTTTGTATAGGATAAGTTATTATTACTATTCTTCTTGTTTTTCTTCTTCTTCTTCTTCTTCTTCTTCTTCTTCTTCTTATTATTATTATTATTATTATTATTATTATTATTATTATTATTATAATTATTATTATTATTATTATTATTATTATTATTATTATTATTATTATTACTTATGTGCAATGTTGTGATCTAAAGTGTAGTTAAACGTATGGGTAAGGAATATAGAGCAGTTAAGTATAGTGTAGTGCAGTGACGTAAGATGAAGTGAGATGTAACGAAGTAGAATACAGTGAAGGTGAACACGATGAATTTATACATTATTTTAAACATTTTATTCTACATTTGCAAATATGCATTTAATTGGAGAATTTATGATAAATAATTCTACCTGTCTAAAAGGGTAAAGTTATTAGTAATAGGGGTTGAAAATTTGTTTTAGAAATTTAATGTTCCATCACACGAAGTTTCCATGTAATTGCTGGGCTAATAAACGAGAGTGCTCTAATCTTTGAAAGCGCCAGTTGCGGCCGCTCCTCGGCTTAGAAATGCAAGGAGCTCCTGGAAAGACTCGTTTTGCCGTAAGCCTTGTGCGGTTGCAACGCATTACGAACTGCTTTGCATAGAGGTAGGGGGGCGAGGTTTTCTCTCCTCCTCCGATCGCGAAAGCCCCCCCCCCCGAGGAGCCTTTACGCGAAGCCTGCGTAGGGCGCTGATCCCTTGATCGCTTTCTCTCGCGCCCTTCTTCCCTTTACGCGCGCGCTGCCGCAGGATTACCACAACGCGTGTAACGATAGATATTGATGATACTGTCAAATGGCAGCAGCGTAACGCATGCTGCTGTTGCTTGATGAAGTTTCGCTGGATTTTTGGAGAAACAAGAGACCATCCTTCGTTATGCATCTTCCGAGGTCACTAATGTGGGAAGATAGTGTGAAAATTGCCGTTCAAACAGCAGACAGTCAGTTGATAAGTATTCTCACCGATAGAGCTATTCATGAGTACAATTCATTCAACTGTTCATGAGTTTTTGTTGATTGAAATAAAATTTTCGAGAAAGTTATTGAATAATAAATTGCGAGACGCCACCATTTAGATCAAAAGTATCAAGATCTCAAGGTAATCAAGGAAACTTAAAAAGAACATTCATTTATTTATTGGGAAGAGCAACTTTCTACCCTACGAATGGAGTCCGAATATCTCGATGTGACGCAAAGTTCTTGGAGACGTTACATCGGCATGCTTTCACTCGATGACTTTCCAAATCGGCTTCACCACACAGCGCCAGGCAAGCTCACTGTTGGGCGATACTGTATGAGGGCGATTGGTGGCAGGTGGACTGATGACTGCTGATGTTTTCCAGTTCCATTGACGGATGACTGATAACGACTAAGAACTAGTAACTAGAATGAGACGTGTAGTCATTTTACCTAGGTCTAGAATAGAGGATGAATATAATTGAATTATATGAATAATTATTACAGAATTTGTTGAGTGAAGGATGCAAATTTCGAAGACGTCCTGCAGAGGTGTATGGACAGAGTATAAGAAAATCATGGAGGAAAGTAAGGAATGCGGGATAATATTAAACGCATTTTGATGTAATCATAAAGGAGTGTTGAGTACATGGAACCTTCTTGAGCAAAGATAATGAGGAGACGAAATTGATGTAAAGCAAATGCAACTATTACTATTATTTTTAGCTTCTTTGTTGGCGGCGATTAAGGTTATTATTACCATACCATGCTCCTTTTCCCTGCCCCTCCCCACCCCTCACGCGCTCACCGCCTCCCCTGCCCCCTCCCCCCGGGCCATTGCTGCGGGGACCGCGATCTGCACAGCGTCTCCCGAAAGTAAATCTCCTTCATAGAACTCTTATCGCGACTCTTTATTAACACCGCTCTCTATGAGAAGGGTCGAGGGAGAGGTACACAGGCGCTCGACCACTCGTCTCTCTCTGCAAACTTCAAACGGGAAGGGAGAGGGAGAGGACTCCACCGCTTTCCCTGACTTCTTCCTGCCTGCTTTGATATGCGAGCGATAACGGTTTCTAAAACGAGGTATTATTGGCACCTCCAGATGCGAATCCTACTTTTCGAACTAGAATATTTGCTTCAGAAGATACATTATGGCTGACGGTTGTAGGATATATTACTGACAAAACGGTGAACGGTGTCAGGTGAACGGCTGAATGGTGAACGGTGTCAAAATGGTATAGATTCTCACTGTGAGAATAATCGAATACCTATGTATGTACTTCAACAACGACTTTATTACAGATTTGCGTAGTGAACATTCAGAGCTTGATTGAAAAATAAATATTCTTAATCCGAGCGGAATGCAAACAACTGGAGAGACACTCGCATCAAATACTGGAGAGACACTCGCTGCAAAACTCCCTTCGGATCTTCGCAGTAACGGAAAACGTCAACATATATCCATGTCAACTGCCAATTAATGAGGCGAAAAACATAAGCGTTGAGTTAAATCACAATTATATAGATGTCACGGTGTGGAATCGAAGATTCCTGGGAAAACTCGTCCTCCGATTGTATAGTTCGTTAGTTACAGAAAACGCCGGTAAGTCAACCGCTAGAAAAGAATTCTGGAGTAGCCATTCGCGAAGGCCTCACAAAATTTCACCTAAATCTTTTGAATGCAGCTATTTATTGTTCGCCTGAGAAACGTATGGAAACAAAATGGCATACTAATAATAAAAAAGATTGCTATTTGCCCGCATGCAGACAAAGGCCAGATTTGCAAGCCGTTATCGCTTAACCAAAAAAAGACGCCCCCTACACCCTTACACCCTCTCGCCTAAGCTTTACGTACCATTGATATTTCCAAGACAATTTCCTTCTTATTTGCCATTTCCTTGTTTTTCTAACAGTCCCATCTCAAGGCATTCTACTGTACCGGTCAGCAAAACGTATTGAAGGTGTCACTTAGCATCGTACTTGTTCCGTTGATGGAATTGAGTTTGTGGTTATTGAACGATCCTTTTACGGCCTTCTTCGCCAGCTGCCCTCCCCAAATCATCTCTTGTCTTTTGGTTTCTTCTCTGTTAGTTTGATCCTTTTGTTTTTCGTCGGAACGGAATTATCCTTCCTCCAGGCAGTCGGACGTAGCTCGCAGATCCATCTTCCTGTCAGTTTACCGCGCGGAGATAGCTCGTAAACCAGTTTCGACTGTAAGAGACAGGTTGGGAGAGGATATTCCACATTTGGGCGGGGAAGGAAGAAAGTGGTTAGTGCGAACCTATACGAATGGACGTGCCTCACTAAGCTGCGCCAAGTTAATGACTACGCATTTCGCTTGATTCGAAACCATAAGCGTGAGGCAAAGGGCACTTAGGCGCAACTGCTTGAAGACATCAGGCGAGGTTGGAAGGAATATATACGAACCCTACGTGGTCTACCACGCCACACAATGACTTGTTCTACCAAGCCGGCAAACCCCTAAGCTTTTCGCTTTTCCTCCTCACCCCCCTCACCCGCTGCACAAGTACGTGGACAAGCTGGTATCTGGATCCCGCCAGAACGCAGTTTGCTCTCAACCATTCCATGCCTGTGACGGGCCGCTCTGCCAGCTGAGAGCTACTGGCTTTCAAGGCCGGTACCGGAGCCAAGTCAATGTCCCACTCACATGCGCCGTGTCAGGTCAGCCCTCCTCTACGCCCAGAGTGTCAAGCCACTGCCACGACGAAGCCAAGCGTCCAAGCAGGTGTCCCCAGGTCGAGACCGAGGAGGCTCGGGGCCTCCAACCCGTCTCCTCACTGCTTCTACCTTGAAGCTATCGACGTGAGTACCGCCGCAACCTAGGCAATTCTGTCAGGGATTCAAGTTCCCCGTGTGGACTACTAAATGTGGGTTTGAGGCCCGTTGCCCTTCTTCACAAAGGAAGCTGGCTGTCGAAACCTCACGCACAATCCCGCCGATGGATCGGTGGAAAGCCACCTACTCACTGCTACCGCCGTGAGACTCACGACGTGAGTACCGCCGTGGGAAGTAATAGGTGACACAAAGTAGTTGGTAGATTTCGCCATGCCACAACTCAAGAAATTATGCTTGGACGGGATTTGAATTTCCGGCCCTTCGACCGGTCGCCACTAGGTGCGCCTACCTTAGCAATCTCGTCCACTCAGAACTTACATTTTGCTAAGTTTTACGCCAAAAAATATTTTCATATAATCATATTGATATTTAGATAAGTAAAGATGAAAAGTTTGATGCAAAAAATAGCAAAATGTGTATATATTTTCTAGTCAAAGTGACTGAGCAAAAATTTTGATTTGCCTTGAAAGCTTCTAAACTTGTTTAATAATCTCATAGTTGGGTCTTATAAAATAAAACAATTTATTTCCGTTCATAAGAAAGTGATTAGTCATCTACGAACTACGGTCAGGCAGATATTGCAGAATAATTCATAAAATTTAATGTCTTGATCAGAGAGATTCACGATTTATAGTCTCTAAAAATAATTGAATTTGAAAGAAACGAAACATTCAGCTGTTGGTCGTATATAAGTGTAGAACGTAATTTTAGCGATCTCCCTCGTTTTTCAAGCACAGGATAAACGACACAGAAATGCCAGGATGCAGTGATGTATTACCAACATGTACAAATCGATGTTCTCGGGACGTTCACAAACAGGGAAATGCGTCGGAAAATCCTACGACCTGGAAAGAACGGGTTCATATGTCTTCTCCACTGACAAGCACACGGCCGTCTGCCCGGAATAATGAAATGCAGCGCTCGAAGGGAGAGCGAAGCAAACCTGTAAAAACACGCGTTTTCGAACGAACGTCACATCTGATGATCCTGCTCTATTACTCCGTGTTAGGAAGTGTTTAACATATTATTCGCGTATGAAAAAATATTAATGCAACAGCAGCACGTTCTTTATAAAATTTGTACGGCCAGTGATTAACTTAACACTCTGGGACGCAACACTTCTGTGATACAGCGCTGGCGTTGGTGTGTGAACTGCCCATCATTTTTGGGAGTTTTCTAAAATTTCCTCCCAACATGAGTAAGATGTATCCCAAACAATACCAAAACATAATAAATTGACTATAATTTAAAAGTCAATATTAAAGTTCTTGAGCTAAAGTTATACAATCAAAATATTTAAAAAATAATTGAGATCTGGTTACACAGTTACTAAGGCTTTTTGATTCCGCCATCATTTACTATATTTATTTATTTTACGTCCAGATCATTTAAAACATCTGTGTAATCTGTGAACGTTTTCTTAATTCTGGGATCTCTACCGTAAGCAGAACAAGTTGAATTATGAAAACAGAAAGAAATGAGCATTTAGGCAAGAATTGTGAACAAAATATTCGCTCTGATGCATTAAAGTATATTTTTAAAGACAACTCAGCTATATATTTCGGCTGTTATCTCTCATCACGTCCTTTGTGGAGTAATAATACTTCTTGCCGCGACAACATGGCAAACGATAATTTCAATAAATACACTGACGGAAAAATATATTGCTCCGAGAAGGGAACGAGCAATCAAGTAGGAGATAGGAGGCGTTAGGGGGAGTCGTAGAAGCCATGATTAGCGTTTCACGGATGACTGACGCCCAATAATTTAATGGCAACGTGACAACATGGCCCGGACGCGCCATCTATTCCGTGGCTTGTCCTCTGATATAAGGTCTAGTCGGAACTTAGGTATGCCACGGCATTGCTCTTTCGTCCTTAAGCAATTGGACTTGTTTGTGCGGGATCGGATTGTCGGCCTGCACGAAGCCGGAAGGTCCTTTCGACGCACTTCTGACCACGAGGGCCGTAATGCGACGTCGGTGCTTCTGTGCTGGTGACGATGGGTAGACGAGCGGTAGACACACTTCGGAGCGACAGTGGAGTACTGACGAACATCAAGATCGACGCATCGTGAGGGCGGCGTTGGCAGACCTTACGGCCACCCGCACAGATATTCGGGCAGATGTGGTTCTAACGTAGCTCCACAAACCGTTGGGAACCGGTTACAGGGAAACTGGAGGAAAAACCTAATTGAGATGGAAAATCGTTTAGAAAATATCTAATACTTGTTTATTAATTACAGTAAGTCTTTCAAAACGGAGATAAAGCTCTGACATGCTTCTAACATGATTCAGCTCTGCATGCATCTGTCGTTATTATCAGCTGTGCAACAGAAAATGATTTGATTACGTGTTAATGAATGCTGAGTGTTCTGACGTTGCTGTTTTTGACATCCAAGAAATCACTCTATTTTTCGACACATTTCACAAATTTATCTACGATAAATATTTTAAAAAATAGCGTGATTTATTGCATATTTAGGATTCTCACACGAGCATTCAGTTTGTTATGTATTTAGTTTCTTTTATGATTGCTTTGTTTTTTAAAGATTTTTCTTTTTATAATATTTAGTATTCAAAACATCTCCAAAACGTTATAAAATAATATTTCCATTTAAAAATGAACAGACAAAATAGGCAAAATAACGCAGAACATTAAAATATAAAAGAGTAAGCCTCACATTCAAGGTTACGACATAATTCACACGTTTCATTGGACTATATTTTCCGCAACCATTCAGAAGGTGTCACAGGTAACACCACCTCTAAAGCAACTTAAAATATGCTGAAAGTTCTTGATAATGCAATGAGATCTTCTACAGTACAGTATCAGCTTCTCAGAAAGATTAACATCATGTAAAATACCTCCAATAATAATGATAATAATAATAATAATAATAATAATAATAATAATAATAATAATAATAATAATACAGATAATGATAATATATTAAATATGATTAATATGAATACATAGAATACAATATACTGATGATATAAAAGTAGAAAGTATGATGAAATAACCGGAATATACAAAATATATTTGTTGGTGCTATGGAGTTCGTTTCACGAAGAAGGCTTGTACTGATTGTTAGAATTCTTCTCCAGACAGCTGCTGAATTCGACTTAGCTTGTTGCTAGTGACGAAAATCCCCCACCGAGACTCGAACCCTACGACCGCACCCGCAAAGGTTACAACAAATGTCGTTTAGTTGATTATCCTAACTGCGAATATAATGAAAAACTAGTTACGCAGAAACGGCACGTACTTTCTCTCACGTATTTTGACGCAAAATACTTCGAAATTACTGACAATGAAAACAATTGAAATGTTGTGGATTTAATGATGAAACAAAGCACTATGGCTTTAAAGTAACATTGCCTTAAATAAAAAGATTTATCTGAATTAATAACAGTACTTATCCCGTTCTGGCTTCCACCCATTCATTTCATCAAGGGAAAACGTCTCTATTTTCATAACTGTAGGAAGACACCTAAACAATTTTGAACTTTTGCAAGTTTCGAAAAATAAGAATTTTCAACGAACATGAAACCTGCACCGTTCTCTTATACATCCTTTACACTATCCAACAACAAAATTTAATCAAAAACGTGGGATCCATTTTTTTCAAAATTTCGAGAAAGTCCCAGGGGCTTAATATAAAGTCCCACCCCCAAATTAAAATATTGGTTTGAATTCAAGAGCCAGCGACACCTGCTTGATCGATAGGGGAATATCAATTTTGAAGAAAATCGGCCCAACAATTTAGCTTCTTGCGTTGTTCACAGACGGACAGACTGACTGACAGGTGTTTTGCCGTCGATCGATTTTTGTTATCAATGACCCCTAAAATATGAATTCTGGTTACACCGAGTGTCACTTTTTCTTAACCAGGGCCTTGTAATAAGAATTTTTCTGCAAAAAAAAATCGCCTTTTTCCCCTGCAGCATTACATAACTTTTTCCTAACCCCGTAGGGACAATGGAAAAAAACGAGTACTCCTTGTGACAACGACCGAAAAGATTTCCCTTTGGCGTGGACTTGAGCCAGGGATATCAGATGACAAGAAATGTACTTCCAAATGTAATCTGGGTAAAATGGCATGTTATGGAACTTAAAACGTTATCGCAGAGGATAATTGCTTCCCAGATGTGTAATATTTATAACACATTTGAGAAAATTAACCAAATGCATATTTTATTTGTGGTAATGGAGTGAATGCTTTTTAATTTGGATGATGTATTTCATCATTCACCGCTGCGAATGTGCATAACTGACGAGTATGTATGAACTGATGAGTAGGAAGTTGAATGCATAATCGTGTATCCTTACCAAGTCGCAACACTGAAAAGTGGAAATATATTGTGCAGTGGTGCATTGTGAACTTAAGAGTCTAATTTTAAACTTAAAATATTAAATAAATTTAACACATAAAATTATTTTAATGGAAAATATTAGATTGGACAAAATGGAAAATCTAATACAATTTAATGCTTGGTTATAATATATCACTCACTATCCCAGACACAGAAACGACATGAGAGTGAAATTTTTCTTCTAAGCCTTCATCTTCTTGAATAAGGTGAAGGCTAACATATGTCTCCAATTATTTGGGCTAACTTACCTTTCCAACATTGTTGAAAACTTGTGTGTGTGTATTGTGGCGTCACCAATCACATTAGAATAATTTTATTGTGGCGTCGCCTATAATAACATAATAATCTCATCGAGAGATAGCTTCCAACGCGGCAAAAGTAGGTCACGAAGGCCTTTTGTCGCGAAGGGCTCCCCTCACGACCGCACTCAGCCCCTTTCAGAGGCGGACCCTTTTATTGCCCCTCATAAGAACCATTCTAGCAGTCGGCCGAAACCCCCCCTTCGAACAATGCACGCCCTCGCGCCCCCTTTCTCTGCCGCCCACCCGGGGAAGGAGCGCGGAGTCCCGAAGGGTTGGCACGGGTGTCGATTAGGAAGAAGACACTTTTATGACGCTTCGTGAGCGAGACCTTTTTCAGCCGTCAGCCGACCCCCCTTCGAACAATGCCCGCCCCCGCACTCGTTTGGCACGCGCCTTGGGTAAGGCACCCGGATCCCCACAGGGGCTATTTAGAATTAACCATGACAGGCTACCGATTAGCCTTTGCCGACCGTTTGAAAATGCGCTCCTGCATGAACACGTGTCCAGACAGCTGCAAGAAGCTTCTGGAACCTTCGACAAAGGGAAGCGAGAGAGAGGAGAGAAGCCGAAGTTAGAAAGAGAGCGATCTTTGGAAAATTACAAGAAAACTGTAACATGATTGGTAAATTAGAATGCTGAAACGCAGTTACCCTCAGCCAATGGGAAGCTTCGCTATGAGGGTAGGGGTAAATTTACAGAGTTAGAAACATTTTGGGAGGGGGGAAGGGAGTTTTCTTGAATACGAGATGCACAGAGGAAAGTTAATCACGATCGGGACGCGAGTAGGGAAAGACTTCCCGGAGTAGAGGAATGAGGATCGGAACGCGACTTGGGAAAGACTTTCCCAGAGTAAAGTTTATTTTATTTGAACGCGACTAGTGGACTTGTCGCGGAGGAAACTCGGGCGGGAGATCACAGGATCCCGCGCTATTTCCGCATAGGCCCGTCGGCCTCCGCCGCCTTTTACGCCGGGCCCATTGATAGCCCACATCGCATTACGGCCAGCGCCCGTGGCCCCTCGACCGACTGAGCCTGCTCGAGTCGGCGACCTGAGACTGCCCGCCACCAGCTGAGAAGGGAGGCGCCACGAGAGGTCGGCGATCTGGGACTGCCCGCCGCCCCTACATCCGAGGGCGCCGCGTGACCAGCCTGGGATTCAACACAGCCCGCGGTGGAAGCGACGAGGCGAAGCTGTCTCGCAGGACAATTTTACGGCGAGAAATTAATAGTGGCCGCGCTCAGGCCCTGCAGATCGTAGATGGTGGATTGCATGTGTCATTAGAGATTAAGCCTGATATGTTAGCCTTAAGGGAATTAGCCTATTAGTAATTAGGGAAATGAGCTCACAGAATAGAGATAATAAGAAACTTGCGTCGCCCTTTTTCTACCTGTAACTTCCCTGGCAGCTCATGGTGCCAGGAATAAACCACAATTTGTTATAAAATGACTCAGTGTGATAATTCATGACCTCCCAACACTTCCATCCAGCCACATTTCAGGAGCTGAACCTGGCGCCCTCCCCCGCGTATATTACAGTATGGACCTTTGCACTAATCTTAAACATATTTTAAATGTAAATCGTGTCTTCATTGTGATCATAAAATGTATATTAAGTAGTTTTTAGTATAATATTCTACATAGCAGCATATTTATATATTGTTGTAAATCAGGGTATCAGATTGGCAATTGTTTGTTTATTTAGACACCTTACATGCATAACTGACGACTAATATTGATACATAGTTCCACACATATAATTAGTTTGAAATTTAAAATAACATTTCTGTTAGAGTCCGACATTATTCCCAACTTCAACGAGAGACATTTCAGCAATATTTTTTTTGGTTTACATTAATGCCCGAAATACATTAGTAATTTTGAGCACCTGTTTATTGATAGTTTCAAATACAGTGACACATTTTGATATCTCATGAATGTTTCATCACCCTGTCAAGAATGCATAGCCAATTAATGGAAACTTCAAAAATAGAAGTTCTACATTATTCAGTATTCGTTGATGGTTTAATTTAATAGATGAATTAATATTCATGTATGTATGTAAAAGCAGTACTACTTGAATTTCTATACAGCAGTTAGTATGATAATCAAATATACTTGTCTTAATTAAATAAGAAAAAAATTGAATGCTTTGTATAATGTACCACAACTCGAAACGAATTATTTGTATTTTAATCCGCATTCATTAAAAAATAGAACGTTTCTACGCTTCCTACTTTTCGTGAAATATCTCGAACCAAATGAGCGAAAAGGCACTGGTTATTAAATTCTCATGAATATAAAGTCTGAACAACAATAGTCGAAAGAAATAAATTGAATATCAACAATTCTTTTCCGATTCGGGACAACACCTGACATACTATATGAAATATGCCGAAAAGTAAAACATTTTGGTTTAAAATTAAATATCAAAGGCAATAGTGTGCAAACCTTAGATTGCTTTACTTATGGTTTTAATGAGTAGTTTTAATTAGACTCTAACTACTTTATTGTGAATTCCAGTATATTATAGGCCGTGAATCACTATTAGTCATGAAAATCAGTGATATTCCATTCGCTCAACCAATTTCATCTATCTATGCCCAAGATTTTTATCGATATAATTTTATCTATTGTTTTAGCAAAATAATGTACTACGAATAATAATGTACTCGTATAATATATCAAATTCCGTTCAAGTATTTCAAATTCGAGGAATTCCATTAATCTCAGATATCATTTGTTATTGAATAAAACGAAAGTATCAGAAACAATTTCACAATCCGTGTATTTATACAACTCTACTTTACTACAAAAATATATGTTTTCAGATATCATATGATTAGGTTGATTTTTTTTAATTTGTCCCGTGTAAAGCATTGTGCTTTATTGTGCGTGACTGTGCATTTATTATAATCGTAATACTTAACTCATTACCTAACTAATGTACGGTTTCCATTTATTCCCTTGTTTTCTTTTATTGTTTTCCAACATGAGTATTTGTAGGAGTCCTCTTTTTGTTGAATGTCTAAAACATGGTACCACAATCAGTTCACAGCTGTGTAAAGAAATCTTTCAGAGACTGAATCGTTTCTTAAGTGACAACGCTTAATTGCCCGGCCACGTTCGTCCAAAACCGTCATGAATACCTTTGGTGCTAGCACGTGCTTTAAAACATCGACCCAGCAGACAAATTTTCACTCTTTTCTATTTTTTGATTTTTTCAATTTTGTAGAAAGTCATGTTGACCTCGTTTTGTATTGAATGAAGATGCCCCTCACTGGATAAAATCCCGTTTCATAGGCAGCCCACTTTTATCAGATGGGATTGATCCTCATGTTTCTCAGTGAGGTTTTCTTCTAATCTTTTTGGTAGCTTGTACGTTTTCACTTGACGTTCTAATGTGTGAAAAAAAATGAGTAACTTTCAGAATGATATTTTATTATAAACTGAGCATTTTTTTAAACCTTCAAGTAATTGAGCTGGCAGTATAAATGCCGCATTCGAAAACAAATAGGTGCTGGGACTTGATGTTTGAGTTCATGGCGGGAAGGTTTTCTCTTGTTATTTATTGAGACACAAGATAGCGTTAACGTCTTCTCCATGACCCACTCACATTTTCGCCAAATTCGCGCTCAGTGACTAACATCAAATCTTCACTCTACGCGATATTAACGCCGCCATGCTATCGCGCCTGTTCCAGTTTTTTTCCCGCGATTTCGATGAAAGTGTAACTTTATTTTTCATATATTTTTGTAATAAAATATCATAATAATCCACTTACGCCAATTATTGTATAAATGAAATGAATTTGTTGTTCAATTCGAAAATTTTTACAGTTGGTGTCAGTGAATTTCAGTAATATAGATTTCTAATACGTATTATTCTCAACTTATATTTAGCCACTTACTCAGTCTCTCTCCCCCTTCGATCGTTAGCGTATTGGACTATTATACCCACGTTCGGGTTGAATCCCGATTAAAACGGGATTTTTTAAGGTCGTAAATATTCTACGTACGCCATTCTTCGGAGGGGAAGTAAAGTAGACTGACACGTATAGCATATTTACAGAGATCCTCAAACCTTAAAGAAGTATTTAACCTTAATTCTTTGAGAAAAATTTAAATTGCCAATTTTATCCCAAGAGATATCTTTTTCTGGTGGACAGTGAAAGGAGTCAAGCGAATTTTGTGTGGTCAGACGAAAGAGCACGCCAGATTGTGTGAGCCTTGTCACGTAAAATAAAGCATGAATTGAATTAAAGCTAGGTCAAACACATCCGCTGTCTGGAGAAGCATTCTAGCTGCCTGCATCTCAAATCGGTAGTTTTCTGTATTTTCGTCAGTGGCGGCTGTTCCTTAAGGGCTCTAAAGCGACGTCTTTCCCAAAAATACCAACCTCGGAAAAAAATTAAGAAAATATAAAACTTGCAATAAATCGACTTGTTAACTTGTGCTTACCACCAGCACAAATTTTGAGGACGAATTACGTTTTAAGTGGTGCATGCGAGGCAATGGAAGCTTGAGGAAGAGTGGGGGTACATGGGTAGGGTGGAGGCAGCGTGCTGATATTAGGGTTTTGTTCGGCAGAGACCGCGGCCATTAACAAAGCTGAGAATACCGGCCCTTTCATCTCATTTCATAAATTACTGTTTTTTTTTGTAGGAAGTATTTAGAAAAAATAATTTTTGCGTGAGCACGGTAATTGTATCTGTCTTTAGGGAATGTTCCGTTATCTTAGGCAAAGAATAAGACCCCGAATCCTGCCATACGGTTGTACACTAATGCTACATCTTTCTTCTTTCAAGAAATATTTTGAAGAGGTAAAGTATATGAAATAGTTCGGACATAAATGCCGCCCCTCCTAATCCGCCACCCACCGGACGCCACTGATTTTCTCCTTTCAATAGTAGACCAATGCCGAAGCAATACCTTAACAGACGCGCTATCTTTGTTTCCTCACCTTTTCCCTCTCCTCTATTCATATGCACATACGCACACTTAGTTGATCCACGTCACTACTACATATGTCGTGAGGTTATAGTCACCTGCTGGGTGGATACCTAGCTGGCAGAGGTTTCCTCGAGGGGGAAAAGCACAAGCCGGCCTGTAGCTGGGCGCCGTATTTAACGTTCCAACGACACAGAAACACTGACACCTCCCGGAATATAACGTACATTGCACTTACAGGACCAATGATCGCAGCAGTTGACATGCGCCAGAAAACACCAACCAATTAATGAATCTGAACTTTTCAATGCCCCTGCTCTGGAGATTCCGTACCTCAACACTGTAGTGCACAGCGTGTTGCCTATGCATACGTCACCGCACGGCGCGCCAAGGGAGGAATTTGAAGCGGAATGTAGTGATCTCCTGAAGGGAGAAGGGAGATAAAGCGCGAGGAGTGAACAGAGAGGAAATGCAGCAAAGAAAAGGAGCGCAGGAAGATGACATGTAGGAAAGTGGGTTATGGAAACGTTGAACCGTAACTAGGATCCACGTAACCTTAGTACATCTTAAAATGCCAATGAGAGTTGTTTCAAATCGGAATCTTCAAGGATGATTTTTGGAAAGCGATATTGCAAAAAGATTTATGTGGGTCACTACAATACTCCTAAGTGTGGTAGTTTATTTATGATACTATCCATATGCACCGTCTTAAATCCATTTTAAACATTTCTAGCCATTTTTGTCCTGGGGGATGCAAGTGAAAGTACCACCTTGACCGGTACGGAATTGGGGCGTAGGACGGAACAAACCAGAACGTGAAGAGGAGAAAGAAAGTAGTGAAAAGTAAACTATTATATATGTATAATATTTTTGTAATAGTAATAGAAAATCAAATTGCCTAAATTCTTTCTAATACTTGTCTTTTCTACTTCCCTCACATACACGCACACACACATTCACACTCATACACACACTAATTTTAATATGCGATATTCAACCGCACATCCCAGGAGACCACCGGTCGTAAGCTAAGAGTTATCTCTGCAGTGCCACGCTGGTGGGGGTATATAGAAGAGGAAAGCCCAGCAAGATGATGTGTAGGTCGGTGACGGATGTCACGTTCCAACGCGGGAGGAACACCGCAAATTCCCGGCTGCACTAAATGCACTAGACTTCCGAACTCAGACAAAATTATTAGACTTACCTGAAACACGAAATAACCACTCTCGCGTAGGTTGCGGCGTCGTTACTTCTTCTTCTTCTTCTTCTTCTTCTTCTTCTTCTTCTTCTTCCTCTCACTCTCCTTTGCCGATGCACCATTGGCGCTGCAACCGGGAAAGAGTTATTTTGAAGACAATAAAAAGGAAGGCGGCTGTAACCGCCAAGAGTTATTGACCATAGCGAAGTTTTCGTCCCTTCCACGTTTCCCTCGACGTCCCCTCCTTTCACTCAGCTCTACTCTGTTCTTCCCATTTGCATTCCAAACGTAATGTAATTATTATATAACCAGGGAAAGCAAATGTCGCGGAAATGTCATACTTTTTAATCAACATCATGTAAATATATAAATTATAAAAGCTCTCTGATAAATTAATAATAATATCTGAAAAACATTGCATTCAATCTACAGTGCACTAATAAATTTCAAAGAAATTCTCAATCATGAGAAGTCATTGATTTTTGTTTCGATTTTCTGTGCTTGTATTTATTCGATGAAAGATTTTGAATACAAGGGATTGCTCTTTGAATAGTCGTGTTCTGTGTCTGGAATTTGAAACTGTCGTAACGAAGCTAATTTCCACCCGGGAAAGAGTTGTCAACTCACGAAAAACAACAAAAAACAAACCAAACCAAAAAAACGCAGCTCACGCCCCCCCCCCCCCCAATAAGTCTCATTTGCGCCATCCGTACTGCTGTGGTTGCGAATGTAAACAGGAGAAAGCTCTCAGCTCACAGCGACCCTGCGCGACTGCCCATACACATGAAGGACAACCTGCCCTTCCATCGGCCCCGCCTCTTTCCCTTCCTCACCCTCCTCAACCACTCCCATCTGTGCCCATCGATGCCTCCCTGTCCCACACTTCTTTCTGTGCCTCCCGTTTCGCTTTACAAACATTCTCAATACCTTTATTTTTGTTCGACATTCGCCAGATGTTCCATTTAGAACTAATGGGCCATGCTGTCAATTTGTTCTCAGTAGAGATCCAAGTTCGAATCATTTGAGATTGAAATTACCTTGTCTTAAACGGAAGATTCTAACACATTTTCGTTTTCTCTCTTGCGCCACGCGAACCTCCCAGCGGACGAGGTTTTAAAAGAGTGTTTTTTAGTAATCTCATCATTTGCAAGATTTTATATAGTTTATCACATAAATAATTTACCTTTTAACAAAATCTATGTATGTGTAGGTTGTGAAATAGCACCGATTCTATTAACTTTCCTAATTAATAAAA
Organism: Gryllus longicercus; assembly: GCA_038098605.1. Classification (NCBI taxonomy): domain Eukaryota; kingdom Metazoa; phylum Arthropoda; class Insecta; order Orthoptera; family Gryllidae; genus Gryllus; species Gryllus longicercus. The sequence goes on along the minus strand of JAZDUA010000007.1, from coordinate 2,161,280 downwards.
TTATGTTCTTGAGCTTTATTTCTGCGCTTTCTCCTTTCCACACGCACTCATTATCTCGTTCCATGTCGTTTTGGATCGGAATGCAGCAAAGGGGCCTGGATCATGCGTTTCCTCTACCGGTCAGTAAGGTGACGCGAGTGACAGTACACATAACTAGGGAATCGCCTGGAGCTTATATAAGCATTTACGTTGTCCAAGTTAAGTCCAGTAAAAACAATTGTCTAGTAGCACATTCTGGGCAGTTGTAATATATAATGGCGAGAGGGCGAGTGGTAGAATAACACACAACACCCAACTCCTTTAATAACCTGTTATTGTTTCGTAATGCAGCAAAAGGGATGAATAGCTGCAGTTAACGTTCGGCGGTAAGGATTTTAGTTTGCAGTCTGTTAATAACAAATGAAAAACATGAGTTTTAGCTGAGGTAGCTGATGAGTACTCTTATAATAAAATATCTTCGTTTGATGAACAAATTGCATTTATTCTTACGCGACACTGGTATGGAAGAGTTATTCTAATAAAGGACAACTTTGACAGTTCAGGAAACAAATATACGTCATGCAGGGCGATGTTATTGCATGGGATAGTGTTGAAGCTATTTTCAAATGAGCGAATTGTAAACCAACGCACTGCCAAAATGACTGCAAGCAAAACACACTTCAAAATGAGTAAACTGCAGTTATGTTGCCAATAGTGACTAAGCAGTAACTGTCATAGAGATCCCTTCTTATATTAATCTCTCTATATTTCGAAAAGTATTAATCGTCAATTAACGAATTAATCGAAAAGTATTAAATGACAAATAACGGACTTTCGTTTCAAACCTCGACTGTTTCCTCGGTTTAAAAACTTAAACTGTAACCGTTATTTTTTCTACATCTCTCTATTGAGCTTAATATTTCACATTCACATAAGGAAAATATTCCAATCAGTGCAGAGCATGATAACAATATTTTAAAAGGCAAAGCTGTTGTACTAAATGAAAGGAGACCTGGGCCAGAGCGAAGGCTCCTGTTGTCCTCCACCGCACTGGCTCCTTTCCGTCCGCGTGTTCCCCCCGTCAGAGTCTCTCCCCTTGGGTGTTGGTATGCCGCGGGTGTGTCTGCGTTCCCTCTCGCGCTGCAGGCGGTAGGCGTCGGGCGCTAGGCGGCGCCTGCAAAAGCGCAGGCGAGACCCATTTGTCTTGCTCCGCGCTGCTGGCTGGCAGCGCCCTGCCGCCCCACGCCCCAAATGAGAACAGGCCCCTCCGTGCGCGATCCCCTCCTTCCCCTCTAACCCTCCCTTCTCTCACCCTCCTCTTCTCTCCCTCCCCGTCTGCTTCTCTCCTTCCCATTCCTATCCTCCCGTCACTTCCTCTCAATCCATCCCTCCTCTCTCTACCCCTCTTTCCCTTTCCATCCATCCCTTCCTCCCTCTAACTTTCTTTTCCCTCTTTTCGCTTTCCCCCTCTTTCTCTTCATTCCCCTTTCTCTCCCCTCCCTTCATCTCTCCCTTACCTTCCCTCCCTATCCGTCCATGAAATATTTCATTCATCTCTCCATCGCTCGCTCTCTCTCCATCTAGTCTGTCTTTTCCCTTCGGTTCTTTGTTTTCCTTTTTCATTCCCTCTATTATTCTCTTTCATATTCTCCCACCTCTCCGAAATTCCTAAATGTGTCTGTAGACGAGCTAAACGCAATACATCAATGCTTAGATTTTGATTTTTTGGTATTAGGACATGAGCATTTTTCAGGTTTTAGTTATATAGTCAATATATTTTATTTAACATCTCTAAATAATGCAGTCATTAGTAAGTTCATTAATACATTACTAAAAATTGCCTATTAAGTTAATGTGAATAAGACACACATCATTAAAGAAATAAATGGTTTTAGTGAGAGGCAGTCATAGGTCATAATTTTGAGAATTGAAGTTGACAATATCATGATTCTCTTTGAGCGCACCTCTTCCTATTCTGTTTTGTAGGTTTCCGTTTCCACGTTACTTGTATAATAGATAAAATTACAATTGTCGTAGGCCTTCGTTGTTTAGCATGGGTTAGTCAAACTTCTAAGCACACTGTATCTTGAAACTGTAAAAGCATTGCTTGCGATAATCCCTCGCCACGCCTTGAAACTTACGCAACTAATTTTCTAATTTTTTCTCTATATCCCTATCTCTACTTGCCAAAACTGATACATTTCCTTGCGTGCCGTTTTCTGACTGTGACATTTGTCCGCGCTACGTGCGTATGCCAGATTTAGCGCTGGATGCGTGTCTGTGAGTGGAATATGGGGTTGCTGGTATGTATGAGCGTACGAACTACGTACGAGGGACCTTTGTAATCAGTTGAAGTCATTTTTCGGTTACGAAAGGCTTACACAAAAACAACTCCAATCTCTACTGTAATTTTGTGAGCAGCTGCTCGAGCAGATGTGTGAGGGCGTGTGTGAGAGAGGGACGAAAGAGACGAGAGAGAGATGGATGAGACACGCGAGGGATGAGACACGATGGATGAGACACGACGGAGAGAGACGAGACATGAGCGAGAGACGGGAGAGATAAGATAGGGAGAGACAAGAGAGAAAGAAAGAGTCGAAAGAGAAAGAAAGAGTCGAGAGAGAAAGAAAGAGTCGAGAGAGAAAGAAAGAGTCGAGAGAGAAAGAAAGAGTCGAGAGAGAAAGAAAGAGTCGAGAGAGAAAGAAAGAGTCGAGAGAGAAAGAAAGAGTCGAGAGAGAAAGAAAGAGTCGAGAGATAAAAAAAGGGTCGAGAGAGATAGAAAGAGTCGAGAGAGAAAGAATGTGCGAGTGTGTACGTGTTACACAAAATCTTTGAACCTTTGGAACTCAGTTTCGGAAATATTGCTCAAATAATTTTGAGCGGTCTTAGTTCATTTCTATTTTTTATTTATTTATTCCGGTCGTATTAAGTACCAGTGCATTGATCCCATAAGTGTAGTCCGTCCATCCATCCATTCGTCTGTTTAAACACTAGCCTCTAAACCGAAGACACGCTTTTCACCAAAATAGATATTCTTCAATTGATCTAGTTGATATTGCAGCACCTTGAATCTAAGATGAATATTTTGTTTATTGTCGAAACTTTCGTGAAGCCCCATTAACATTAGCATTTTAAATGGCTCCATTTTTTCTCACAGCAAAGAAAACATAAAAATGATGCAGGTCCAATTTCTTTAACGTTCGAAAATTACCAATGCTTCAGTTTTTTAAACGTCTTTCTACAATTACAATCTTGAAAATTGAGATGATTCTTCATAATAGAATGTATTTTTTTAAATAATATCTTTTAATAAACGTACATACGATTGTTTCAAACTATGATAACTTTCAACTAATTTTATGAATGAATGAATGAATGAATTTACTGGTAGCGGGGCTCAGGCACTTTAGCCTGCTCTTCCGTCTGACCACTTTCAAAAACGTTTTTCTATTACAATAGTTCATGATAAGGTCAATCAATGAGTCATTCGAAGGCCAATCAATAAAATTCAAATCACCTTTATCCGAAATAAAGGTAACATAAAAACAAGGTTTTGTAGAAAACGTCTTAAATGTGCCAACAGGTATTTGTATTGGTTTGGGCTTGGGAAGCAGCCGCACCGCAGCGTCGCGGGAATCGATGGGGCGTGAGATAGAGCATGGTGCGGAGAAGGGACGAGTATCAGACGCGTCGCCCCATTTGCTCCAAGCAGATACAACGCACGCACGCGTTTAAACATGAACAGCAGGAATCACGCGTGGGCACTTGGGCAAGCACGCTCCAATGCTTACCATCAATTCGTGCTGCAACGTCTATAATATTATTTCGCTGTCACTAATATCTCTGTTCATGTTTCATTGCAAAACATTAAAAACAGTGCACAACGCCATCATGTTTGTCTGAAACGCAAATTCGTTCCTGTTCGCTTCCTGCAGATTGTCGGTTCCAACTCATTGCACGGATAATTAGCGATAAAAGCAAAGCATACTTAGTAGTAATAAAAATTAATTGACTGACTTGATATACTAATTTTTTCAGTCACCCCCTCAAGAACGCCGTCTTATCAACCGAACGAAATGTCAATTCAAAATATAATATATCCAAAGTAGAATCATCTTTTTTTGTGTAACCTGGATTTTAAATAGAAGTTTAATGTAAATTTGAAATACAGATAGATACATTTCATAATACTCATGTTCGGAGAAGCGAAAAAGTAATTTTTGTGAATGTAGTTTCTCATAGGAACAATAAAAAATTCACGTTCGTGTTCGATCCTTGTTAAGGTTTACGAAAGAATGTTGGAATATCAGTTGCATTTTAGAAATAATGCGTTTCAAATTCGCTGGAACGCCGAGCTTTGAAAAAAACTCTTTGGAAAAGTTGAGGAGTCACTCCCCACCGATCCGACCTGACCGGCCTTACCATATCCTCCTCGACCTGACTCGAACCTACTCAACCCGACCCGACCCGACCCGACCCGACCCGACCCGACCCGACCCGACCCGACCCGACCCGACCCGACCCGACCCGACCCGACCCGACCCGACCCGACCCGACCCGACCCGACCCGACCCGACCCGACCCGACCCGACCCGACCCGTCCTGACTCAACCGTCAAGCATCATGCATCTTGGCCAAGTGTCCCCTCTCCCTCAGCGCGATCCCTCCCACCATTCAGCTGTAATCCCATGATGCCCGCACCGGCTCTGAGATGAGAACGGCTGCCATTTTGTATAGTCCTGTCTTTGGCTTAGGCCATCTACCAAGCGCTCGCTGCTCGCTTTATCAGGAAATGAAGACCCAGGGAGGATTCGGTTTTGACGAACGTTTGCTCACGCAGTAGGAACAAGCGTTTGGGGAGGTGGAGTGGGACAGCTGCCCCTTGGAAAGATGGACAGAGCGTTGTTTTGGTGAACGTCGAGTGGATGAGACTTTTCCAACTGTTTCTCATTCAGTTTCGCTTCGCCGTCCGGCTCTCGCCTTATGAATCATTAATGGAGCTGTTGCAAACAGGGAACAGTTGCTGACACGGCAGAATTGGTGGGGTTGTATAGAAGCGACGCTTGTAATCGGACTGATGTTTATGGCATGCGAAGAGAACCCTTTTGCCAATGAGAGTATTTTTTACGATGATCACTCACGGAATAAAATGGGATGTTTAACACACACATCATCTCTCTAATAATGACCGTACATTTACAGATCATGAGTTCAAATCAAATATTCATTAATATCAACATATTTATTAGTAGTATTAAACGCTATCTAACATGCGTTTAAAATTCCTTAGGCAGTTAAATTAATGTTAATAAAAAATTATCTTGCAAAAACATTTTGCACTGCATATCTATTAAAACAATTACCATTTTACAAACATTGAACAGTGTCCTAATGATGTATGTAGAAAATAAAACTGTCTACAGTATAAAAAATTATACTGTAGCTACATGAAACGTGCCACCAACCTGTTCACTTAGATTTCCTTCCTCCCTTTCCTTGTGGATCGATCATTTAATTTAGATGGCGTGAACATAACCGTTTTTATGTTTTTAGAAGTTTTATATTTGTCAGTAATTTTCAATTTACTTGGGTGGTAATATTTTCTTTATATTATTCTTTCTTTGTGTTTTGCTTTTAACATGTAATTTTTAACTTTTTAAACTTTTCTTCCTTTAAAATATTATTAATTATAAATCAATAGTTTTCTTATATATTTGCAGACACAAACCACTGATGGTGCCCGGAGTCTAGGTTTAGTTTTTGTATGTTTTTAACACTTGATTTTAACGTACACAATTTTTGGGGTTGATTATCTTTTGAATCTAGTTCTAAAGAAAAATAATATTGAAAAGGCTGCAACAGAACTAAATGTGGTCGTTGAGAAAATGTGCGTAACTTAAAAGAAGTGGATCAGAAAAGACGTGCGAATGGAGAGATCTAGAGAAAATTGAACCCTAGAGGCGCCCGAAGTTTATGGCAAGGACTGTGATGAAAGCGCGAAGGACAGTGGAGAACGACTTGGGGTGGGACGGGAGATGGAAGAAGTAAGGTGGAAGTAAGCAGAGTATAACAAGTGGGTCAGTCCCCTTTGTAGAAGTAGTCCTCCCAGGCGCCAGGGGTTGACGGGCGTGAACTTGGTGGAAGCGGGTGCGCGAGGAGAGCAGGGGGTTGGGGTATGGGGTGGAGCAGCGTCCGTGTCCAATTAAATGAAGCGCCTGCGGCCGCTGCGTGGCACGAAATCACACGGCGAGGGCGAAGGCGGCAGACCAAAACTGGAATAGCTACCCGCTCGACGTGGAGATTCTTCGCATAAAGAGAAAACACTGAAGAGGATGCGAAAGAGGAAGCCTAGCATTTGGTTAAGGGGGGATTGAATGGAATAGATTGAATGGAAGAAAATGGTGAAATCTCTACACTGATTTGCCGCGTGGGAAGTGCCCGTCAAGTGTGTGGTCACTCTAGAAGTGCGTGGAAACCCCGAAGTGGGGCAGGAGGCGCCTGTCACGCGGGTGAAAGGAGCGCCGCCGGGCAAGGGGTTGGGGCCGGACATGGAGGGTGGAGGAAACAGGGAGGGCTGGACGCTTCCGTGTCCAATTAAATTAAGCGCCTAAGGTCGCCGTGGCGCACGGAAACACGATAGAAGCAGAGCGAGGGAATTGGAGTAGCTGCGAGGCACGGGGTTTCCAATGAGAACGATGAAAAGATGGGTGGATGGATGAGTGGATAGAGGGACCGGAAGGAGCAGGAAGCGGGGCAAAGAGAATGAGGGAAATCTAAACAGGAAATTTAAAGAGATAAACAACTGGATGCGGAAAATTCGAAGAGGTACGGATCGTTGGAAACGGAATCAGGGGACAGACATTCAAAGACGAAATGAAAGGGAACGCACTCCAATACACCAATCACCCTCCGCGTTATCCAGCACAGTTCGGCCGTTTCCACCGCAAGGAAACGCAAATGCCTTGAGAGCGAGCCTCCATAGACTATTTATCTGCCCTCCTTGATACACAACACCAAGATTAAAAACGGCATCATCGACCTCAGCCTATGGCACAGAAACAGCACCGACAACATGGGCAACAACAACATAGAAAACACCACGGGCAGCATATACAGCATGGACCACCACGAAACGGACATGAACATGGAGGAACACAATATGGGCAAACACAATAGAATATAGAACACGGGCAACCAGGGCGAGAACAGAACGAGCACGAATCACGAGATCAAAAATTACACGAACAAGAACAAGAGGGACTAGAATAATAGGGACAAGAAAAAAGGGCCAAGAGTAATAGGACGAAAGTGACAAGGGCAAGCATGACAGAGGCAAGCGTAACAGAGGCAAGCGTAACAGAGACAAGCGTAACAGAGACAAGCGTAACAGAGACAAGCGTAACAGAGACAAGCGTAACAGAGACAAGCGTAACAGAGACAAGCGTAACAGAGACAAGCGTAACAGAGACAAGCGTAACAGAGACAAGCGTAACAGAGACAAGCGTAACAGGGACAAGCGTAACAGAGACAAGTGTAACAGGGACAAGCGTAACAGGGACAAGCGTAACAGAGACAAGTGTAACAGAGACAAGCGTAACAGGGACAAGCGTAACAGGGACAAGCGTAACAGGTACAAGCGTAACAGGGACAAGCCAAACAGGGACAAGCGTAACAGGGACAAGCGTAACAGGAACAAACGTAACAGGGACAAGCGTAACAGAGACAAGCGTAACAGAGACAAGCGTAACAGAGACAAGCGTAACAGGGACAAGCGTAACAGGGACAAGCGTAACACGGACAAGCGTAACAGGGACAAGCGTAACAGGGACAAACGTAACAGAGACAAGCGTAACAGGGACAAGCGTAACAGAGACAAGCGTAACAGGGACAAGCGTAACAGGGACAAGCGTAACAGAGACAAGCGTAACAGGGACAAGCGTAACAGGGACAAGCGTAACAGCATGGTCCAAGATTGTAACACTGACAAAGATTGTAACACGGACGAAGATTGTAACACGGACGAAGATTGTAACACGGACGAAGATTGTAACACGGACGAAGATTGTAACACGGACGAAGATTGTAACACGGACGAAGATTGTAACACGGACGAAGATTGTAACACGGACGAAGATTGTAACACGGACGAAGATTGTAACACGGACGAAGATTGTAACACGGACGAAGATTGTAACACGGACGAAGATTGTAACACGGACGAAGATTGTAACACGGACGAAGATTGTAACACGGACGAAGATTGTAACACGGACGAAGATTGTAACACGGACGAAGATTGTAACACGGACGAAGATTGTAACACGGACGAAGATTGTAACACGGACGAAGATTGTAACACGGACGAAGATTGTAACACGGACGAAGATTGTAACACGGACGAAGATTGTAACACGGACGAAGATTGTAACACGGACGAAGATTGTAACACGGACGAAGATTGTAACACGGACGAAGATTGTAACACGGACGAAGATTGTAACACGGACGAAGATTGTAACACGGACGAAGATTGTAACACGGACGAAGATTGTAACACGGACGAAGATTGTAACACGGACGAAGATTGTAACACGGACGAAGATTGTAACACGGACGAAGATTGTAACACGGACGAAGATTGTAACACGGACGAAGATTGTAACACGGACGAAGATTGTAACACGGACGAAGATTGTAACACGGACGAAGATTGTAACACGGACGAAGATTGTAACACGGACGAAGATTGTAACACGGACGAAGATTGTAACACGGACGAAGATTGTAACACGGACGAAGATTGTAACACGGACGAAGATTGTAACACGGACGAAGATTGTAACACGGACGAAGATTGTAACACGGACGAAGATTGTAACACGGACGAAGATTGTAACACGGACGAAGATTGTAACACGGACGAAGATTGTAACACGGACGAAGATTGTAACACGGACGAAGATTGTAACACGGACGAAGATTGTAACACGGACGAAGATTGTAACACGGACGAAGATTGTAACACGGACGAAGATTGTAACACGGACGAAGATTGTAACACGGACGAAGATTGTAATACGGACGAAGATTGTAACACGGACGAAGATTGTAACACGGACGAAGATTGTAACACGGACGAAGATTGTAACACGGACGAAGATTGTAACACGGACGAAGATTGTAACACGGACGAAGATTGTAACACGGACGAAGATTGTAACTCGGACGAAGATTGTAACTCGGACGAAGATTGTAACTCGGACGAAGATTGTAACTCGGACGAAGATTGTAACTCGGACGAAGATAGTAACACGGGCAACAATAGAATCACGGGCAGAAACAGTCACACGAACAATAATTGCACGGAAAAGAGAAACCTAAGTAACACTAACTTGGATGACAATATTGACAAGAAAGGTAACTGTGATTAAATTACCAAGTAATTAAGCGAAAGATTATTTTCTTCTATACGCTATTCTGTGAAAAATCTCGAGTTCCTAATACATACACAGAAATTTTAAAAAACAGTTTTTTTCGATCAATGTGACTGAACCCAAATATACGGCGAAGCGTTAAAAGATCACAAAATTCTTATCTTTTGTGCTTTTTGTACCTAATGGTCTTGTAATATAATTTGAGCTAAAAGGGTGTAGTTCTGACAATTTGTATTTGTGTACAATGATTAATATATTCCCATTGCTTAAAAGTTACAACCGTCGAATGGATGAATGACAGTCGTATAGATGTTTATGGCGATGTGAAATTAGGGTGGGCTAGGTGTAGATGGAAGAGAACGGCAAATCCAACAGATATGGTGCTGATCCACCACAAATCCGCAACTATCGATCAAGAATGGAACCCCTGTTGTAGTGGTGGAAAATTGTAGATTTTCTGCTACACCACGAGTCTTCTCAGGTTACAGTAATGGACCGAATTCCGAGTACGTTGTCGACATATGGGTATAGCTCTTCCGTTCACTTCGAGCTGCTGGTTCTCCATCTTCTCTGCCAGAAATGCCTATTAAAAGACGCGAGAGCGGTCGAGGACGCTTTCTTTAACATGTGGAAAATCCCAATTCGCTAAAGTGGACCCCTTTGCGTTGAATGCCTTCCCTGCTGCGTTTGCTTTTCATTTCGTTAGCGTCGTCGCTTGTGGAGGCTGGGTGGGCCTGTTGAGCTTGATTCAGACATATGATGTTTGTGTTGATGACAGAAACTCCCGCTGGAGGTGCTGCCATCGCATGTGGTCTCGAATCAATACAAAAAACAGTTTTAGTTGAAATACTTGTTAGAAACCACTGCACACCAAAATTTTAGTTCCTTTGTGCGATATGTATGATGTATTCTAATAAACCTAGTTACACATCTCAAAATTGGAAGGTATAACGTTTGGGTGAGACTCATTCCCTCCGAGAATAACATCAACTCTCTACAATAGCGACAAGCAGTCTAGACGTCCACGTTAAAATTGTCTCTTTTCACAAAATAAAATGCCTTCTTCGTAGATTCATGAGATTACAATTTTTGACTGCCATTTAATCTGAATTCTAGAGCTATTTTCAGGTTGATCATTTCTTTCACTAATTTTGCGGGAAATAAGAAGTCGCCGTGAGTCATCCCTCGATGTCCTGCAAACCCATCTCGCACCTAAGATCACCTCCGCGGTCATGCCTTCACCTTTGGGGATAGACGTTTTGTTCGGTAATGGAAAACTGTTGTACGTGAAATATTTCTTTTAGTAGGTAATTATTACATATACAAATTAAATAACTTATGTTGCTAGACCGAAGGCCTTGAAGCAATTACAATGCATACATCCTACTACGTTATAACCTTTCGAATTCTGGTATTCTCCCGAAATAGTCTCTCCATTGCACAAAGGCCACGGAAAAGAGGCCTGAAAGAATGGCTGAAGAAAATACATCTGAAGGGGAAAAAGCCTGCCGTCAGAAGCCGAGAAGATGTGAATCTTCCAGACTTTTAAAACTATTTTTTTAGTCCATGGCGCGGACGTCACACATTCTCCTTCCAGTATTTGGCCTTATCAGCACCTGAAATAAAACAGTACCAGAGAAGATTGTCCGCACCATCGCCTCTATACTTACATTTCCGATACCCACTCCTTTTCCCCTAATGTGCTTATTTAATTATTTTACCGTTTCAGTTTGTTATTAATAATAAAATTTTTAATATATTAAATGATTTACTTAGGTATTTATTTATTACTTAACAGTTGAGCAAGACTTATGCTGTGTATTCAGGAATTATAAAAAAAAGAAAAACACAGCAGATCCTACAATTAACAATTGTCTATATTTTTCCACCAATCTAAAATCCAAGAATAACCACGTAGAAGTTTCAATCCCGTCTTTCAAGAAGATGTCCTAGTTCACCGCGCAGTTCAACCAAGCCTCCAGAGAAACCACAACGAACTTCGCACAGTATTTTACCGCTGTCCAGGACACAGCATAGCACTACCACTTGCACCATCTTCACACGATAGTACTCTCTGCCCCAGCCTAGAGCGCACGCGGTTTTATAGTTCTAAAGCCCGCGAAGTGAGTCTTGGCTTCCTCTCTTGACTTGCCCTGGCGAGTAGCAAAACAGGCGGGTTGCCGCGTCACGTTCCAGTCAGATGGTCGCCCGATTGACCTGCCACCTGGCGGCGCTTTCCCTCAACTCACATGCTGTCGAGCGCTGTCGGCGGGACCGCCACTCTGCGCTGGAATTGCCGAGCGAGCGTCAGTGCGCCGCCGGCAGCTCCCACGGCTGCTGTAGCGTGCCGCGAGACCGCTGTCACGGCCACCAATGCTATGCCATAACAATTTATTTACTTAACCGTTTACTAACTGAACTTAAATTGTTGATTAATGTATTCATTGTTTGCTTATTAACTTATTTCCTCCCCAGTCTAGGCTCTATTTATACTAACCATTACGGTATTCTCACTCCCTAATGTCAGTTTCCCTAATGGTTTTAGAAATGTTCCTAATTATTTCATGAAACGAGACCTTTTATCACCTAATATGTTTTAGGCGACCGTTGCGTTAGACAGAGATTTCCTGGATAAGAACAGTACAAACCAAAGGTTTGCAAGCTGAGTTCACTTGAGCGAAAGGAAGAAGGTTCGATTACATCAGTATCATATCTAACAGCTTTAGTAGTTTATTTGCACACATTATTTAATAAAACATTTATGACATTTTTCTTTGTTTTTCAGGCAATTTTTAAAACATTGTAAGATAATTTTATTGATACTTTTTGGGGATTATTTAGGTCATAAATATCCGCCCTCTAGTTAAAACAGTAGTTTATGCAGGATGGATACACGTTTTGAAGTATTACGAAAACTACTAACGTCACGGAATCGCAGGAATATACAAAAGCAATCTGATTTTGTGTTGCTTCTGTGTTTTGAAAAGAGAACAGAGACCGCGCGTGGCTTTCATAGTGCTCGGCTTTTGGGACGCTTCGAAGCTCCGGCAGCGCGAATAATGGAATCAATAGCTGCGCGGATTCATAAACTGCTCCGAGAGGCCATAAAGTTAAATTAAACGAATCAAACAAACGACCGTAGAGGTAATCAGGGGGCTCTGGAATCGAAAGCCTTTGCGTGGTTATTCGCCTGCTATAATACACAACGCTGGCTGAACAGGTCGATTCAAAAGCAACACGTTAATGCAATTTTCACAAAACTTAATTTAATTTTCATAATCAGAAACAATAATGAAATTTCCCACCTCTAATAACATTTTGATACACAATTATTTTATTCTAGTACTTGTTCATGAATATAAATTTAACGTTTGTATTAATCGCAGTATTTTTTAAAGATATTTTAAATTTAAAAAAAACAAATGTATTGTTGAGGTTTTGTAAAGTTTTGATAGACAAATGAATGTTTGAGGAAATGTTGTTAATTGAAAATTTGCAATTCTAGTCTATGTATTTGTACATGGAAAACGTGTATGAAATATATGTTAGAGTTAGTTGTTATTGATGAAATATTAATATTCAATTTTTAGTAGTATGAAAAATTACTTGACCGACAACATTACAAACGACAAAGCCATAAATGGCTTTTCTGTGGTAAAGGGAATATTACTTAACATTTGAACACTTCCTTATTTTCATTTTGTACTCAGACGTATTTGAAATTCAAAATCTATATTAACAACACATTTGTAAAGTATGTTCGTTTCTATTTTCATGCACATATTTTACTTTCATGTCTGTATTTACTTTTTGTGGTAGAAAGAAAAAAAGTTGTTCAAGATATTCAAAACAGCTCATAGTGCAATTTCTTAAGCGCAAACTTCATGATTCAAGTATCATAATTCCACAGAATCAATATAATGTTGAAGATAGTATTTTCTGTTTAATGTCTATATTACATTGTTGGGTAATGGGTTAAAGTCAGAATAAATGTATATTATTCGCGTACATTATGCTTAATTTTTAAGCATTCCTAATATCGCAACGAAAGTATTTTGGAAAGGCGTAGTCTGCAAAGAAAAACTTATTTCAAAATTGTTATAGTCAAAATGCAAAATTCATTTCATGTGAAAGTTTTGCAAAATTGAAACTATTTAATCTAAATGTACGTTTATTAATGCAGTCTAATTGATAGAAGAAAGTATATTTTGAAGAAAACATGCCCTTTGTTTAAGGGCAGTGACACTAACATAGGGACGACAAAAAATATTTAACTTTGTAATTTATGACATGTATACAATGTTTGACTACAATAGATTTTTATTTTAAGTTTCACCAAGTCGTTGTACCAATTATAACGATCAGATTTAGTAATTATTCACTACGTTAATATGCTTTTAATTGTGTAAAATAACATAGAATTTGACCAAGTACGATCTTGACGAATGCATTATTAAATTCTATCAGAAATGTTACTATTTATTCCAGACATCACAAAACGAAACGTTGCACAATCAGATATTCTAATTTTATGTTAGTTGTTTTTATACAATATTCCGACTTTTCGCAGTTTTTTACATTTATTACTTTTGTTAGATATAAAACTTTCAGTTGTATTCGCAAAACGCGTGGAAAAACGAATTTAGCACACAGACTCGTAACGACATTTATTTCTACTCAACCCCTAATGCCAGCCTTAATATCTTTTCACAGATACGGTTGCCAGAGACAAAAGCATCATGCAAGATAAATGCATTCTTAATGAATTCAAGCACATTTGCGATCCAGGTGAAGACGCTATCTCTAGCAGCAAGCTCATGAAAGTTAACTCATGGACTCGCTTTACCCGCATCACTACCCTCCCCCAACGAAACCCTCTTTAATTGCGAAGAGGAAGGTTTCGTTAACCGTTACAATGACTTTGCGGTCCTCGTAGTACACCAATAAGTAGACGGAAGATAGTCAACGGCAGATACGAGAATATATTGTAAGACTGTAGAAGGAACATTTAAAAATATAACTGTTGACATATCTAGCAATATATATTACATTCATATCCTTTTAGTTTGTGCTCAAATATTTCCAGATATTGAAGTATGACAAGGACATTCATACTTGCGAACGTTACTGTGGAGGCCCAAACGCCAATGTTCTTTTTTAAGAAATAGTTAAACATTAACTTCGTTTCGATTAACTTTCGATTGCACAACAATTATCTACAATAAACATTAACTTTCGATTGCACAACAATTATCTACAATGACAGACACTAAAATAAGATTGCTGTGTTTGTGGGCAGGGTTTTGTCTGGGAGTTCAAGATGTGATTACGTAAGGCGAAGTTTTGACTGTACGCAACTGATTATTATTGACAGGCTACACTACCACCGAGGGTCAAAACAATGTTAGTAATAAAATGCCTAATTTACAAAACAGTAAATTCTTAGGTAAACAAACATAAACAAAACTACGCTGAGATACGCTATTGGGAGGCTAATATTAACGGGCACACGTCATTCGCCTTCAGAAGCTACGCCACCTCCGACAGTGTCCCGTCCTACTCCATTCCGTCCAAACTTGCACCATTCCACGCCGGACCTAGCAACTCCACTGCCTCCTTCCAGTCTCACCCAGTCTCACCTTCCTCCACACCAGCTTACTTTGTCCCTTCTAGTTTCAGCTCGATGTCGATGCTCTTCGCTACACACATGTTTGGAAACCAGACGGGAACTTATCAGTTTTTTACTAGGCTGTCCGGGTGACGCCGCGTCCATGGCGAAGGTGCCGACGTTTCGGTCGCCATTCTGCGACCTTCCTCAAGGCGTAATGGCGACCGAAATGTCGGCACCTTTGCCATGGACGCGGCATTATCCGGACAGCCTAGTAAATACTGACTCCGACCGCGGAAGCCTACGCTCCCAACTTATCAGTTTCCCTGCGGCGGTGGCCCGCACCACATCACTAACTCACCTCACGGCAACTAGGCGATTTATTTCCCCTTAGAGCATTGCTCATTGCCCTCTGCATTGTGCGGGCAATAGACCGCCGCTCGGGTCGCCACCTCGCGAGCGCTTGGAGTAGGACAGGAAAGGCAATACAGCTCTGTGTTCTCCGACAACCGCTCGGGATGCTACCTGGTGAGCACTTGCAAATAGATCGCAAAGGGGCTGGTCGCGCACACAGCTCCCGTGAGTGTGAGAGATCACCGAGTGGGGACCAGCCGTCGATCGCCGTCGATCGCCGTCGTTCGCCGTAGATCCCTGTCAGTCGCCGTCGGGCGCTGTCGGGTGCCGTCGGGTGCACTCGGTCGCGGTCGGTTGCCGTCGGTCGCCGTCGGCCGCCGTCGGTCGCTGTCGTTCGCCGTAGTTCCCTGTCAGTCGGCGTCGGGCGCCGTCGGACGCCGTCGGTTGCCGTCGGACGTGTAGCGCCCGAGGCTAGGAGAGGGCGCTCGCTTGTAGCGCTTTCAAAGAATTCTTCTGAAAGTCAATGACACTCTCATTATTTATGAGAGAGTAAAAATATTTCTTGCTTGTTTTGCACTTAGTGGTTTTGGGTTTGGTCTTTCTCTACAACTTTCTACAATGTTTTATCTATTTATATCTGAATGTTTGCTTTCCATCACATACATTTCGGACACTTTTGCAGTCATTTTCTCGCAACCTGATTATTTCAAGCATAAACGGGCGTGTTATAAACTCATATGAACATTACGAGTTAACTGAATCCGATTCAGATGTGGTACATTTTTACAGTGTAAAACAATTCATCTTCTCCCCATTTTTCCGAACTTTATTTTTGTGCATTGGAAGCATAAAATTTGTTTATAATTACTCTTGATCATGTATTGCTGCGCCAGTATTCTAATATTGAAGACATAAAATGAAAAACGTTACAATATGAATAAAAATATTATCGATAATAATAAAAAGAATAGGAGAAATCTACGCTTTTTTAATTTCAATGAAAATAATACTTATTTTTCTCGTTTAAGGGTGTTATTATTTCTTACAGGTGAGCGTGAACGCTAGCGCGGCAGTCAGGGTGGTGAGTGTTTTCACAGTGGTAGCTGGAGTGGTGAGGATTGTACAGGTGCGAAGGTCCTCCGCTGTCTGTCTGTGCTGCAGTCACCTCATGGACTTACCATCAGGGCGAATTATTCCGTTAATGACCGGTTTTGTCGCGTGAGAGGAGGCAAGATAGACTCGGATCCTACCCATTATACGAAAATGGAAGGAGAGAACGTGTACGCCAAACTTTAACCCAAACGTTGAGAAGCTGTGATTTCGAAATAAGAGTAATTAGAAAACACGTGTTCTAATAAACCCGTCAGTCTCCCATACGGCGTCTACAGCACAATATGCTAAGCCATCTCAAAGTGGCAGCCGTGTCGAGCGGGTTGTCTTTACTGTACGAAGATCGGACGGTCGCGGCTAGGACGCGCGAGAGCAGTTACGAAAGTAGACAGAAAAGTTCATCAATTTATGTGTAAATAATTCTGGGGTGCTTTTCTAATTATTTCCATTTCTGAAATTAAATTAACGGCATAAAAGGTAGTTTTTTTAAAAAAAACGTTCTACCAGCACGCTATAGAGCCTGCGTGTTTTTGCTGTGTGAAGTTCTTCTTGTCAGGAATATACACTTTACTTGTAGTGTAATATTTGTATCATCTTATCAACTCCTATCATCTTAATATTATTCTTTCATTATGTAGAAAGTTTTCATGAATGGTATGACCGATATGACCGACAGGTATGACCGATTAGGTAGCTGCGTATTGCACATCCTAATATTACCACAAAGTTGTTTATTTTACAGCTATTTATTATTTCTGAATTGCCGCATTGCCAAGGTATTGCTTGCTTCAACTGTACAAAAGTTTAGGAAGCAGTGATTGAAATAATGAAATAGCCAGTTTGTTAATGGGTGTGTGCTGAAAGAATTTCGCACTGTTTCCCTACGTACGCATTTAGCGTATGTAGGCGTTTTAAATTCCGCTTGTATTCCTATACATAACGGTGCACGATTTATAGATTAGAAATTGAAAACAGCCGTACCAGTAAGAAGGGGTAAATACTACCCGCAGCACAAGAGTGACTTAAAACGTTGTTGCCTACCTTACCCCTTGCTCAGTAACTGGTATTCCCTTTGAGAAAAAAGTTCCTTTGATACTATTGCAGGAGGAAGTCATTTTCGTAAGCCTTATTTCCTGGTGTAGTCTATTTGGGTTTTACCCGTCTGTTATCATTCACAGAAAGTGATAAATAAAGCGTAGTTTTTGTTGTCATTGTACAGGAAGAAAGGTTTTCATTTCTGAAACACTTCAACATTTACTACTATGTAGTAAATGTACTAGTATATTTCTTCATTTATTATTCTGTTTGATTATAAATATGTTCAATATTTTAAATCGTCATAAAACATATTTTTAGCTAAGTACGACTCCAAAATCACGTCTCTTGTAGTGCGAATGCGCAATATTGTACCCCTCCTTAATACATGGCTACCACGAACCTGCTCCACTTTCGGCAGGGGAAAACGCTCGCTAGCTCGTCTGCTAGCTAATGAGTTGATGACATTCTGTGGCTGGATGTCGACGCCCTGAAGCGACAGAGGTGCCCCAAGAGGGCGAGATCGTCGCCCTCGGCGGCAGAGTAATCTCCTTGACACGCATTCGCGCGCTATTCGTCTTCTCGCGCTACGGATCGTAACCCACACCGCGCAGGCGATGCCCTGTAAATCTCTATTAGGGCGTAAGATATGAATTATGAATCAGGCGCGTCTCCGATAGATTCGCGTGGGGCGTTGTGAATCACGGGATGAGCCGGTGTAGGCGAAGGCAGCGCCTGCTACATAATGCAGCGCCGATGCAGATCCGGTGCCGGGGGTGGGGGAGTGGTAGCGTCTTCCAGCTGTGCTTCGCCCCCCTGCCGACATCCGCGCCCGCGACTAAACTGCCAGGGGTGGCTCTGAGTATGGTGTCTGCCCTTCGCTTTAGAATGAGGCGACGGCCTTTAGATTCTAGGTGAATACTGAGTATACCCTAAAAACAGGCCCATCACGATCATTCTTTCTCAAAGTCTCCTCTTTCCTTACACACACGCACACACATCAGTGTGCGCTTACATGCAGTACACTACAGCACATGTTGACAGACCACTAGAAAGACATTTTATTCAAGCTGCTGCGGTGTCCCGCACGGATAGAGTGAGAAAAAACTCCACAAAGCTAGTTAAAGATCGGCGGCAGACCGTAGGTTCTAACGGGAAAAGAATTTTACCTCCTCCCAGGATGTAACACGAGCTAGACTTACGAAACCAATAACCTAATTAGTTTACGCGAAAGAAAGAACATTAAAATGCATACTAAAGAAGTTCTGTATTTAACACGTAAATTATAAATACATTCCTTTGTATACTTAAAATCAGAAATTTGTTATTTCGTTTTGGCAGCCGATAACTATACTTCCGATAGTGACCGAATTGAAATTATTTAACACTGAGTGGATAAAGAAGAGGAATTAAATATTTGAAATCCAATGAATCGCTGCCTCAGTTTTACAACGAAAAACGTAATTCCTTGAACACCGACAAAAAATCCCAAATTCGAAAAGAATCACGAATTGAACGTGACCAACGTGTAGATCAAGGCAGTATTATTTTTAAAGGCCAGAATGATTCGCTTTCTTCACTTTTACACGTACTTGCGTACTATCTCTTCTAATCCTTCAATGGCGAAAAGAAAATTGTGAAAAAATTGATGAAATCAAGAAATTATTTATTTACATTTAGATCCGGGTCCTCGTTATCATCCATTCTAAAGCTCTGTCAACACAAGCGCGACGGTGAAGGACGCTAACTATGCATCAGGGAAGAACATTATGACAGTGAAGAACAATAACCTCTGTTTTTAAATACTGTTCTCCTGCAATTCTAGGCGATTAAGTTAAGCATTAAAACTATTTAATAACGTTTTTGCAAATAAAGCAAATGTTACAGATTATCTGAAGTATTTGGCAATGCTAGCTTCATTCAACTTTAACCAAGTTTTGAAGAAAAGAAGAACGCATAGTCGGAAACATTTCTGCCAACAAGCCGGGCTGATGCCTTCATGATTTTAGAATACACTAAAGATCAGTTTTGAATGTTCTAAAGGATTCAATTATTATAACATTTATGAAAAAATAGATCCCTTATCATAAAAAGTTATTCATCAGAACGTATTAATTTACTTTTGTAGATTTTAAAAATATTTTAAAGTTGCCTTGTGCTATTATACCTCTACAGAATGTTTTTTTCTCTATCACCCCACTACTCGCGATGTTTTACTGAGATGGTGTTAATGCAAACCAGTTAGTTTATTCCATTACGCTGTAAAAATACATTTGGCTATGTTGCATTCACGTAATTGGAGTTGTAGTTGTAGAAGCTGTATCATTACAGTATTGATGGTAGAGCTGTGTTTCACGCGCGATCAACTTGTCAATGTTAAGATCATTCAGGCCCAAGACAGCAGTCGACCGACTCACAGTGTCGGAATTTGTGTGAACTACGAAGAATGATGGTAACTGCTGCCGTTATTAAAATTATATGGTTTATCGCAGAGATTTCGACTAAAACAAGAACAGACACCATACATAGCTCGTGTTGCCAAAGAGAATCTCAAACATTGATAGTGTTGGTAGTGCTGGCGGAATACGGTTTTCTGCTGTTGGGGTATATCTTTGCTCCGCGCAAACACTGGAGTGTAAATATAAAAAAAATATGAAAAATAAATACCAGTGTTACGTAACACTAAATATCAACCCCATACCCTATGTGACATCGGATCATTTCTTTAAACGCCGTCCCTCCTCTTTATTGTTAAGTAATTTATGGCCGACTCCTAAGCTCTGGGATGTGGAAGAGGTTGGTTGAGATGGTAGCGGTGTGGAGTGCCGCTTTGCTCCGCCAACACCTCCTGCAGCTCCCATACAGCGCGCTGTGCCGGCCCGCCAGAAGGCATGCGAGCACAGCAATGCAAAAATGCTACGCGTATCTTACGCTAAAGATTTTTTTAAACTCTATTTTTAAGAAAATGTTTAAAAAAATTATTCTTAACTGAAAGTAACGCATGAAAATAACAAATCTCACTCAAAAGAAAATGCAAACCCTGTTTGATAAGAAAAGTGAATAGATACATGAAATTTAACACGGAAGTAATGATGGTTGCAATCATTATCCGAGACTGAGGCAGGATAAGTCCCTACGGAATCATGGTTTTGTGATCGAAGACGTAAAATTGTTTCTTTCAAAGTCTTGATTTCAAATAACTTTTCCGAGTTTATTTTTGAGAATAATATTTACGTTTAGATGACAAGAAACGTTTTTCCTGTTACACTTTTTATTCTACAATTGAATACTTTATTGAGTGTTCAGTGTAATGTAGGAAAGTGTAATTAAATGTGATCATGTAGGGGACAGTGCATTGCAATTGAATGTAGTGGTTTCACCAAAAACGTTAGATGTTCATCGCCTAGGTGAGAGTTGATCAATGTGATTACTCTGCATTTTTTATGATTTCATCTATGTCCTTTTTTAAGTTGCTAATTTATAGCAATACTTTATCTCAATTTGAGAGGTAACGGTGTTCATTAATGATTGTCTAATCAATACTGATATATTATATTCCTGTGTTTTCAATATTTATAGAAGAATAATAGTTAATTGTTCCTTTAATCAACTTTATGCGTTGATTGGTGAGTTAATATTATTAATATATTTGTTTTAATATCATTAATTTATTTTGTAAATCACTGTCATCGAGTTAATCAATTGCAATTATATCTTATCTTACGACGTCTCCTGAGATTTGCAGTTACGCTTCGTTGGGCGGGGGTGGGTGGGGTCGGGCGAAGCGAAACGGACTGGAGAGCGGGGGCCGCGTGAAGGACGCGGGCGGGCCGCGGCGGCCGCGGGCGTGACTTGGGCTGAGAAATATCTCCCTTCGGGCTGTGAGGTGAGGGTGGGAGCGGGGTCCAGCGCCGCGATTAATCCCCGCGCGCGCCGTGCAGCGCCACTCACTTGTTTGCGCCACGGATCGACACCGGCGCCGCACGCCGCTCGTTTGTTTCGCCGAGGGAAGCGCCGCTCAGCGCTGGGGGCAGGAGGCCCCCGATCGAGCCCCGGGCGCGTGCGCCGAATGGCTGAGAAGCCGCGTTCACTGAGAGTGGCGCTTCGGGTGCTTGAGGAGGAGAATGGTGAGGTGGGTACTTCCCACTGCGAGTTGTCTACTACTACAAGTACTTTCCTTCTTTTCTGCTATTTTACCTACACATGTCTCTGATCAAATGTTAGAAACTTCTGGTGAAATAGGGGGGAAAGATGACCTTTTTTCACAATGATTTTGGGGATAGCAAATTTCATATAACAAAGTTACACATGTGACATGTACCGGTGCTCGGTAGAAACCAAAAATATCTTTGATTGCTTCAGCATGACTCCAGCGAATACCGTTGAATGGCCTTATTATCAGAGAAATTGTCTTATTTACCTTCGATGTGAGAAAGTTTCTTCCACATGTTCATTGGCAAAAATTCATCTTCGACAAGACTACCCAAATATTATAAATAGATTGATCAAAATTAATGAATGCATCATCTTCTTGAAAAAACATAAATTTTTTTTTTTCACAATGTGTGGCACCACATTTATTTTAATTATCTTAACCCCGCTTTCAAAATATAATTACAATAACACGTCCAAAATATTACAAAAACTTTCCGCAATTCCTGTGTGTGTGCGAATGAAGCCCAACTATTTTCAAGTACTCATTCTTAAAGTATATGAAATAATTAGATAGCATCTCTATGTAAAATGTCAGTGAGCGTTGTATGAAATGTATTTTAAATCCGACCTTCCCTTCTTGATTCCACAATTCAGGCTTCTTGTTCTCTCATGTTCCCCTTGACGTCCCACGTCAGTTTCAAGGGTGGTAGGGATATGAATGACTGTTTTCTTATCCCGTAGAATCTTGTTCTTTCGCACCACAAAAAGTCTGTTATCACATAAAAAAGGAAAAGGGTATATCTTCACTTGGTAACTTGCATATTCTGAGTAAAAATCGTGACATTTTGAAACTTAATGTAAGTCATAGTTCAACAATATTTCAATACAGCTTATGCAGGAAGTATGATGTGTGGCCATTTCTCTCTTCACGTTGCACTAGTGCTCTTCTATAAGTACTCACACATCAGGGACCCGTATTATATTCTCGGCTAATGTACGTAAAAGTTATGAATAAAGGGATATTTTGGGAGATTTTTTCCGTATGCGATTCATTCGTTTTACTACTTTCCACCCTATATTTTCTCATTCGTCAATCACCTCCAATATCATGACAATTATTTACTGATTAAATAATATCTCGTGGGTCTCAAAGGCTTCAGAGCTCATGATTGCAAATAAATAAAATATAATATTCTATTACATTACTCGCCCTTTTCTTTCCTTTACCCGAGTTCTTGAGTTTTCCTCCGATTTGAATGTCTGCTATGAGTCAAGCGACCCAACATTCACGACCCAATATTCACGCGATAACAACTTACAAACATTTTATCTCTTCCTTCCTCAATACCACTTTCAGAATATCGTAATTCACGATCTTCGTAATATAGTTACAATAGAACCACACGACGTACATATTTTCCTCTTAACTGAATTTTCTGAGAATTCAATTTCTTACCTCAATTACCTGTCACATACATTCGTGATTCACGCGTTAACGTGGTGTAAAACAATGTTTTGTGATGATTTAATTATATTTCCGTCAGCATGCGTGAGCAAGCACGGGGGAAAGGTGAACGAAGTAGCATATAAAGAAATTGTTTAGGGACAAAGAAATGTACATTCGGTAGTCCAGTTTTCGAATCAGCATTTAAGATCCACAATGCATATATTTTATTAGTGTGCCGCGATGGTGGAAAATTCTGCTTGACAGACAGTGGGCTCAATTTCCCTGGGAACGATGCAGACGGGAGTGTTTCAAGAACTCACTCTGCAAAAGGCATGCTTTCAAGTCTTCTTGAATAGGCGGATTGGGATGGCTCGCCCGAAGTTCACAGTGACACAAACATGAAATGTGTCAAACAGTTATGTGCATCGTATCCTGGAACCTTTCTTTCGAAGTTTGCCAAGTGAGCGTAATTACGGTAATTTTCAACAGGACTCCGCAACCGCTGCGTCAGATTCCTTACGGCTGTACATGCCGTTTAGGGAGACAGAATTATCACACGTGGGTTGCGGCCTACATGCTTTTCTGACCTGACTCCGTGAGATTTCTTTCTATGTAGATTCCTAAAAGATCGTGTGTATGCGACAATCCCTACACGGAAGAAAAATTAAGACCCAATATACAGGTGCAGATTTCTACAATACTGCTGTACATTCAAGAACAAATAAGAAGACTACAGTTCTTATCAACAATGCAGCTTTATTATTCCGAGCCCCCAAGCATAAACCAAGTAGAAACCAGTTAGCCGTTTTCCAGAAGAGGTCCCTTTTACAAACATTAATCATCAACCACCTGGAAAATCACCGTTACCAACTCTGCACGCCAAATAGCCTAGTCGCTCACTGCGCTCGTTCGCTGCACTCGGACCGTCACTGTCCCCGGCCCCACGGCCCGGCCGCTTTGTAGCTCCCGAGCCTACGGAGCGAGTCACCCTTTTCCCGCGCCGTTCTGGCTCAATGGGCGGCCCGGCCGCCGCTGCCGCCCTGCCCCCTAGCGGCGCCTCCAAACACCTTCCATTGCTGGGCCCGACGCCCAGTCGGCCGGTGCCAGAGTGCCACCAGCCTCTCCGGCGCCACTGCTGGGCCAGTGTCGCGGCTCTATCTGTTTATGCCATAACAAATACCACCATACATCCTTTACCGAGTGACCTAGAACTTGTTGAGGCTATGTCAAGAATGCATCAGAGCCAACTGTGAGCAGTTTCATCTTCTACTATAACGTGAGTATAATGGAAACTTTCCGGTAGCGAAGAGTCACCTTCCCTCTTCGGCAGTTCTACCTACCGCCCTTACTCGATTTCCTCGGCATCCACAGCCTCTTTTGCCAAGGCAAAATATCCACGCGACCGGCAGATTTATAAAAGGGTTGCGCTGGATTACTGGTTGTAACTACAAGTACTCGAATTTTCTGGCACTTAATCCTCGATTGCATTTTAACCAAGTAAAATGCTCTTTTCCAATAATTTGAAATAATTAATTCCTATTTTATTCCCAAATTGTCACATGTATTACGCCAAACGTTTTTTGAAGAAAATCAATAGTGAAAAAAGCTTACGAAAATTTCAGGGTAAAATAAAAGACCCACAGTGATATTCAGATTCGCTTCTTGCTCTCAGAGGCGAAATACAGCGAGACTTGAAATTAAATTCTTTACAGTCCAGCAGAGGTTTTATATTACTGCTCCGTATAATTAATGATGCTCTGAGCTGTCCGCCTTAATTGAATCGCGAGTTCTTTGTGATGTCAGAAAACTACTTGCGTTCGTTTTATTCCTCCAGCTGCCAAAGGCAGCCCTTGGCTATGCATAATAGAAAACACCAGGGCGACTCTTTAACCGGCTGTCGTCTTCCACATATACAATTAGAATAGTATTAAAATACTGGGAGCATATTTTTATTTACGTTTTTATTTTATCGGCGTTATTACGTATCAAAGGTTGCCTCTCGTTTTGGACTTCCAGCTTGTGAGCCTTTCCAAATGTTGTTGTCCATTCTTCTTTGATACGTAGTTTCTATTCACAAATTCCAAATATTGTGAGACGTTCCCCGTTTTATTCTTCATGAAGAAGACCAATGAAAGACATGAAGTCACTTTGTACCTGTCATTATTCTCAGATCGTCATACAATTGTATAGTTCTACATTGTAGACCTTTCCTAAAGGATTATATTTGTTTCGTCCGTTTCATAATTTCTGCATTTTGTTTTGCATTCTAGAAATATTTATGCATTCTAGAATTATGTCGTTCTTGAGTGCATTTTAGAATTCGGCATTTTCTCCTTAATTCATCCATTTCTGTTGCTCATATTTTATTTATATTACTCATATTTCTGTTGGTACGTCAAATCCAAACTCTCCACTACAGGTATGATTACTTTAAAAATGTAGGAATGATTATACTTGTGAATGTATACTTTTATGTATTTAAACAATATGACTGGGAGTTAACGATATTGGAGCTACTGGATTTATATATTATTCGATTGATGATAGATTATCATTGTGTCTTATTTTTGTATTACAGATTATATTTACTTACTCTAAACCAACGAATAAGTTCATTCAAGAAGTTTCTCAACGTCAATATTACGTTGCTGGATGTTTTTATATTTCTAATACAAATACTTTTTGTAGACTAATTATAAGAAGCGATATGGCATATAATTTAAAATAATGTTCTTCATTTTTTCCTTGCCGCACGAACAATTCATTCTCGAACCACTGTACGCGGAGTGCGTCTCATTTGGAAAATGGCGGAGAGTAAAAGCGGGGGGATTTCAGCCTGGGATTGGGCGAAACGTTTCCTCCGAAGCCGAAGGAACAGAAACACCTACTTAACATGCAGAGCACGCCTCCATAGCGGCAGAGAAAGAGAAATCTTAGAAACTTCGGCGTCCGCTAGGCACAGCTTTTGTTTGAAATATTAATTCCTTGAAAGCAAAGAGCGCTTTATTGCCATTTGCTGGGAAATGCGAACGCTCCCCGTCGCCTCCTCCCCAAGAGCAGCTCGAAATCTGCGTGCGCTCTTCATGTGGAGCCAGGCGCCAACTAACATCGTCAACCACCAAAACTCCAAAGACAACTCTTCTGAATGCACACACCAGATCAAAGAAATATTTAACTGTGTTCAAAGAAGTTTGCAAATGAATCACTTTTTGTCATAGTATAAATCTGTTTGTATCCATCAGGAGCATGATGATAGAACTCTTTTTTTGTATCATAAATGGGAAGGTCATTTCAGAACGTTTCCCTAGTTTCAAAAACGGATAAAAATAACAATTTTAATAATTCTAAGCCGCTCTAGATATGCATTCCTGGCAGACAGACCTGTACGCAAATCTCGAGAGGTATCGCGTGCTCTACACCTACACAAGTAATACCATTCTTGCAGATGTAGCAGCGTTTGTTGCAGATTTTATTGCCTCAATGACAGTCACACGATGTGGAGATGCGCTGCGCCCAAATGTTCAATGTTGACGACTTTTACAGCTCTGTGGACGCGGCCGGTTGTCGCCCGCCAGTTCGCCAGAGCGAATGCTGAGTGGGGAGATACGATCGACGCCGCGGAGGGAGTGGTTTCAATTGCCATCGGCGCCATCGCCGGTTTCAACGAGATTTTTATCTGCCGTCGGCAATCATCACCGACCCAATTAGGTTGGTAGTCCGTCTATCTCCTCGGTCGTGCTGTCCCGTCCTAACTGGCTTTGATCGCTCTGTCAGCACGTGTAGGGGAATATTTCTGAAAAATTGGAAACGAGTGTAGATTTACGAATGATTAGTTTCATTTTGCAAAATGATTTCAATGGCTGATTTCTTATAATATTTGTGACATTAAATTAATAATTGTTCAAATAAGTGATTAATAACTACAGATTTGAAGCAAATTATACACTAACATCATTCTTATGAATCTGAAACTTACAAAATCCATTATATTCATTATTTTATCCCGATTGACTAAGATATTAGTGTCCACTAGAGCAATTTCTTGATTATTATTTAATTCACAAGAATATAAGTCCAAAATGTTCAGAAAAATAAAAATCCTAAACACGCCACTTGTATTACGAGATTTGAATTCGCATGAAATGTTCTGTTTGTGTTTAAAATATTCTACATGTTAGTTCGTTTAACTTTTCTGAATTGATCACAAAGTCATGTAATTTTTAGTTTCAGTTAGACACAAAATATTCATTCAAAAATCTTCTATTTGAGTTGTGTGCACTTTGATATCTAAAGCTATTTTAATATTTTTGCGGACCGTCACCATGGCCTGTGCGTAAGCAATTATTTCCACGTTTCTTTGAATTTCACTCTTTCGGGCAACTGCTGTTATTTGCGTTGTTCACTAGGAGCAACTTCGGTGCTCTGACGATTCCACCAATGAGGTTTCTCGTTGCAGAGGCCACAGAGTGGGGGAGTAGGTGGCCTCCTGAGGTCCATTTCACTGTTTTCATGGATCCCCTAATTGCTTCTTATGACGTGAATCTATGACAGCTTAACGGGCTATTATTTGATGGTAATTTTTTATCCCTTTCTCTCACGTTGGCAGGTGGACACCAGCTCGTGTATGCGGGCTTTGCTGTGGCTGTCGACCCACATTCTGTTTTGCAGATGGTTCAAACTTCAGATGTGTGTATTCACATAAACCACTTTTTCACTCTTTCCCTGGTTTTTTCGAACTTTAGAAAGATTTACTTAACACTTGTAACTTACGGACATTAATTCTTATCAAGACAGAAATTGGAATAAAGTGTTTACATAATGAATTATACAAAATTATTTTGATCAAGGATAACTTTGTGTTAATGTTATAATTTTAAGTTTTTCTCGTATTTCGTAACCTGCCATTGGTTGATGGGTGAGCTACGCGCTCACCTTCGATTTCAATTGTTTCTATTACAAATAATATCCATAGATTCTTTAAACGCCTACTTCTCTACTACTCCTACTCTAACTTACTAGAAATGTATTGGGAGAGTGATAGGGGAGTATCGAGAGTATCTGCACATTCAGTTGCCAGCGAGCTGTTGTTTTTGTTGCTTCTGCGTAAAGGTTAGTGCCACTTTCACCGTCGATTAATTCCCGTTAGCAATATACTATCGTATTGCAAATTTTAGTGTAAGCCACCAGCATTGATCTAAAAAGAGAAATGCACTCTCCTTTTGTTTTTATTGAAACTAATGGGCGTTTCTTCAGGTTATTGTTTGTGTTTAACCCTCCGTTTTGTGATTTCTACATGAAAATTAAAAGTCGCCCTTTTCATTGTCTCTGGAGCATGTATGAATGCGACCCCACATGTACAAGGTAAATGTAAAACAGTTTTGGTATTAGTATTTATAGGATAACCGTTCTGCATTATCCCCAAAATCGAACATGTACTACATTGTAGGCGAATCTACAGCGACAGAAATGATTTATACAATATTCTCTTTAGTATATAGTTAAACACTAAAAGAACCTCAGATTCACAAATCACTGTGGTATTGCATAAGGATAGCTTCAGGCAGACGGTGAGAGTGGGACAACGCACAGCCTAGACTAACAAGCCACTAAGCACGTCCTATTTTCTTATTGTATGAGGCACAGTTCAATGAAAACGACACAGACTGTATAACGAGCATGACACGGAAGTTGGTAAAGCTGATAGGCGTGTATGTAGAAATTCCCTCCATTGGAAATCAGGTAGAAACA
The DNA here is from genome assembly GCA_038098605.1 of Gryllus longicercus. Taxonomy (NCBI): domain Eukaryota; kingdom Metazoa; phylum Arthropoda; class Insecta; order Orthoptera; family Gryllidae; genus Gryllus; species Gryllus longicercus. The sequence goes on along the minus strand of JAZDUA010000007.1, from coordinate 2,132,410 downwards.
CCGCAAATGTTCACTGCTTTGCCGTGTGTCGTGCTTAAAGTGCGGTCAGCGAGTCTATGCGCATGCGACATCACTACTGTGGCTGGAAAAGAGGAAAAGTTCTCGATAGAGCGTTTTTTACACGGCAAAAAGTGTCAGGAGGTTAAATTTATGCTACAATACCTGTGTGTGTGATAAAAATAGTGAAAACTGTACAAGAAGCACGTTATAAGTCCTAATGCCAAAGAATGTTGCCAGACGGCATCATTCTGTTGCACAACCACATGCTGCCCAGGTTGTTTGGACTACCCTTCAGAAGTTCCGCTGGGAAGCTCACACATCCTGCGTACAGTTCGGATCTATCCTCGTGCTGTTTTCAAATTTGTGGAGCCCTGAAAATAATCATAACCGTCTATATTGTTTGGACGAAGAGTTGCACGCCTGGGTACAATCAATCCGTAGGCAATTCAAACATGTTTTTATAAAGGCGTTGACCATATTGAATAACGACAATATTGAATAACAGGCGAAGGAAACTCATGTTATTCCCCGTCTTGCGAGTTTCTCGTATTTGTCTCTTGTGCTAGTAGAGGAGAATAGATATTTATATTTCATTTGTCATTAAGTAAAACAATTGCAAACAACACTAGATGAAATAATTCAATGTGCCATATTTTCCGAGCGGGAAAACTATAATGCGATATAGAAAATATAGTTGATTTTATCTCGAAAACATACATTACTACTTTCAGTCATTCTAGAAAGAATACATACATTACATACATTTATTAGAACTGCAATTAGGTATGACCCGGTGGCAGTTAAGTGACAATAATTGCAAAAATTACAACACTTACATTAATAATAATAATACTAATAATGATAATAATATTATTATTACCATCATCATTATTATTATTATTATTATTATTATTATTAATAATAATAATAATAATAATAATAATAATAATAATAATAATAATAATAATAATAATAATACCGTACAATACAGTACAAGACGAAAAGCAGCATCGAAAAGTGCATTGATCACGTTCACCGCACTTCACTTCACTTCACTACACTACACTACACTACACTTTTTTGCTTTGAATTACACTGACCAGCACTTCACAGCACTTCACCGCACTACACATACTCATTTAATATCTGTTACTGTCATCTTGTTCTAATTTGTTTCTAAAACTTCAGACACTGAGAGGTAAAGCTAGCTATTAGAAGAAAAAAGTATCGTACGTTTAATATTTTTCGGAATTTTCAATTGTATTTTCTTTGTGTTAATTTGAAAAGAATATTAATTTTCTTTGGAAATATAAAAAAAATGAATTAGAAAGTAAAATATCTTTGTCAATACGTGTCAATTTGCGCGAGCACAGCTCTCACCGTCGGCGACCGGCGACCGTCTGAATGGGGTCGACCAACGGATTGTTAATACTTTCTATGTTACTGTAGACCAGAAGTCTCGTGTTGCCTCTTCTGCCAACGCGACCTCCTTGTACCTTTCGTCCTTCCCTTCCCGCCTCCGTAGCCTCCGGTTTGTCTCCTTGACACAAAGGTCGACGGATAAGCCAATTGCTGGCGACAGAGCCCCACGTGATGCAATTAAGCGTCACACTGAAGCTTTGACCCCAAATCCCTGAGGACAGCGCCGTCCTACCCTGAGCGCAACAGCAGCTCACTACATGCCCACGCCCGTCATCGCTCCTCACCCCTCTCTTTCGCCCACAACAAACGCTCGCGATCTCCGGCTTACCCAGCTCCCCCCACCCCCAACTCGCTGCCTCCAATCGCCCTCAGCTTTCATTGACGCTGAGGTTCGAGTTCCGACGTTGGCGGATTATCGAAACTAGCTACCTACGTACATATGTTCAATTCAGAAACGGTGTAGGTAACAATTCCCAATTCTAGCACACGACAGTTCTAATGGGTTTTCCGTGTATTAAACAATATTCGCATCAGGCGAATGTCAAAACGGTTGCGTAAAAAAGCGTCATGAACCACGCGCACTTTCCACACCGTTCCGTCTTCCTCATTCTTGTCCACTTCTCTGCCCAGTTGTCTTCCCTGCCGTGTCCTTCTCTTCCACCTTCTTACCCACCTCGCCCTTCCCTACCCTGCCCAGACCTACCACACCCTGCCACTTTCTTTCCCGCCATGTAATATACGCGCACGTTTTCTTGATATTCCTCAGCGGGTGGTGCGGGGAGAGGAGAGCTCATGCTACGTCACAGCTTATAAAGGCGTACCAACTCTGGGCATGAACTTAACACGCCAAAGAGTGCCACGAGAAATGCTACGATTGTTTTGAAAGTACGAGGTGGTTGTTGCCAGCATTGTAAATTGGTACGTGCCGTTCCGAATCAGACCTACGTAACTCAACGTGCCGTGCTATTCAGCGCTGGGTGAGAACTAGGGAGCTCGTGTATCAAGAAAACTTGCGCGATTAATACTTTCTCTCCACGCCCTTTTCACGCTCCGTTATTTTTCGACTCGCCTTTTCATTCTGGCCCTTTCCCTGACACGTATCTCCGGTGTGGCAGACTAGGCACGTTCCATGGGCTCCACACACAAGGGGTGCTATTTAGAGTACACTCTCCAAAACAAAAACAACTACTGTTTTTTGAAGTTTTCTTCCAGGGGCGCCAATTCGATACTGGCCCGGACGCTTGCAAAAACCTAGCTACGCCCTTGCCCCTCCCTGTCCCGCTTTCCCTTACCCCCTTCTTCCGGTACCTCCTTTCCCGTCTATGCCCTTCCCTTCCCCCAGTCCTCCCCTGTCCTGGCTGTGCAGCCACCTGCTGCCGGCGATACGCAGCAAGACAGATGGCCCGCGCGCGCATTAATCTGCTCTGGCGGTGGAGGAGGCGGTGACTTGGATGGAGACGGTCGCCGCACCCTATCGATTGTTGCGGCCGCGAGTTGACCGCCGTCTGTATTCCGATACCTGCGGACGCCACTATCAAACGGTGAAAGGATGAGGTCATCGGAGATGGTTACTCTCCTTCATCCAAAGCCTTCGAACGCCTTGCTGCCAGGAAGGGGGGAAGTATTTCTCAACTACTACAGTTACGTTCTTTTCGTTTACTATATTTTCTGTTACCATGGAAATAGCACCATTAAAGAAAACAAAAATAAAAATAATAATAATGCATGCATGAAAAAAACAGTGTATCTATATTAAATTTATTCACGCATTATAGTTAATTATTAAGTAATAAGTTGGTATAATATGTGAATCAATTACAATAGTGTTATAAAACTTGGTTACTGCCGTCTTTTTACATGTTTATGAGTACCTTTTTATCTCGTATCTCTCATGAAACCTTATAATTATCATATGAATGTACTCGTAGATAGTTGACATCAGAAACACTTATTTCCCGTCGCAGAAATTCACAGAAAGCTGTCGTCTTGTTTTGAATTTTAAGACTTTTCATGAGAAAATCATGACAAAACTTCAGTCAAGAAAGATGTTTCTCAAAATGATGTGTTGATTTCATATAAATCATTCCAAAATAAATGTATCATTTTGTTCCCTCATTATTACCATGTTTACGCGTGGTGGGAGGCGCAAATTTATTTTTGTCGTGGGGATGCCAATTTATTTTTGTCGCGTAAAGTCGCCTGATCCAACATCCCTTTTTAATTCAGCATGACATGATCGCGCCATAACTTTTACTAATATTTATTGTACATCAACCAAATTTCATGGTAACAACAATTCAACTAGGTATATTTTTATTGACTATAAATATTCCTCATAATTCTGAAAGGCTATCATCAGTTGGCTGCTACAATTCACTTCAGACGGATTTAGTGAGTGTTGTTTTGGAATGTGGGGTGATATTTAAAGTGTAGTAATGGTTCAGAGATGATGATTTCTAAAGAGGAGCCTTTTACATATGATCGGGAAGTTATCAAGCGAAACTTTGTTAATGATCTTGTGGCTTTTGTGGTTCTAATGAAAGTGAAATATTGCGCTGAAACGTTTGCCAGCAGAATATTTTGAGAGATTTCTTTGAGCTACTCTCAAGATCTTTTACGTATTTGTATTATAATTAAGTTATTTTTTGGGTTTTATTGTTTTTCACATGTTAATCAATATCCTTTACAAATCCAATACAAATGTAACTGGCATGCAATCATATATTGTAATGGAGTATTAAGTGGTCGATTACAATTTATTTATTTTACGAAGATGCATTTGGGACAAGAGTTGCCATCCTGCCCCCGCAGCATCCACTCCACGCAAATCCTCTTCACTTAGCGAACTCAGCAGTGAGCGACATCTACACAAAAGCCTCGAGGGCACGGCTCTGATGGCACAAGATAGCGGCAAGTTCACTTTCATAGTTCCTTATGTAACAAGTGGATGCCCTCCCGATCCACCTGAATGTAAATTAGACCTTGCATGGAATTCCGACTTGGGAATTGGGATTCCGAAATTGCCCCTAAGTGAAGCATACAAGTTCCAAGGGTTGACGCCGTTAACGCTGACGAACCCGGAAGGGATCATTGTGGTTCCAGATCTGCCCTCTCCTGCTGGTCGTCGAAAATTTTACTTCTAAATGGCCTGAGCAATCGCAATTCCCTCCTCTTCCCTCCCTTGCCCCCCCCCCGCTCCTTCCCTCTATCCCCTCGTTCCCTCTTCCATTCTCAACTTCGCCCCTGCCGTGGGCTGCGCTCCAACTTCATTCTCTCGTTCCGTCTTCTAGCATCTTCTCCAACTGTTAAACCTGTGCCAAAGCGGTCGCTTTTCTTGGCCGAGGGCAACTGTCCCTAAGACGAAACAGGCAGTTACGCACTTAGTATTGATAGGTAGTGTTCACGTCGATCCACTCTTTTATTTTTATTTCCAATTTTATTTTATCCATACCGTAGGATAATTGTATTAAACGTTCTCAATACTAAAACGCCTATTGCAGTGACGTTTATGCTAATATTCGGCAAATGAAAGAGAGATAATAAGTGCCCTTTCATCCCGAGTGAAGTTCCAGATAGCTGCTGCTCACGTAAAAAAGATAGGGGTTGGTGGCGGAAAGTCAGGGACCGGCAGGGAGCGCATGGAATGGGCTGACAGTTCCTGCCTATCCGTTACGGGGATCAATTTGGGGACGGAATTTCCTTTGATGTCCCTCCATCCGCCATATCGAAAATTGAACCTCTGCAAAGGGAGTAGGAAAAGGGGTTCGGTTCGGTAAACTAGAAATTTAATCAAAATCTTCTCTTTTTATGTTTCGAAATTCGATTTGTTTTGAGAGTGCTTATTGTGAAAGATTTTTCGAATAACATTATTTTGTTTCGGTTTTCCAATATGAGTGGTATTGAAGATGTAAGAGAACATATTAATTTATGATCTAATGTTTATATCCAAGTTAGTATAAATAGGAAGTAAATATAAATAAAGAACATTGAAAGAAACGTATTGAATTATATGAAATATATTGACTTGACAAAGCAAAACACGTTGAATCTGATATTATAATAGGCAAATAATCAATTTAAAAGTGTAAATCATACTTAATGAATGGAAGCTTATGACGTAGAACATTCAGAATACCAATACAGTCCTCCAATACAATATTTTTAAAGGAGTATAATATTATTTTCCTCTGTTATAAATTATTTATTTTTGTATCATGAGTATCACAGAAACTGGACCCGTTTTCCATATTTCATTACTTAATTTTTTTTCAAGCTCCTACATTCAGATATTCAACATTCAGTTTTTTACGAATACTTGCTTATGTAAATAACCGGGTCACTATGTAAGCATAGAAAAGTGAATATGTGACTAGGGGAAAGCAAGAGGTATTGGCTTGATATTTCACGTGGATTTTGATTCACGCACTCGCTTGTTTACTGGCTTTGTCTGGCTGGTCGCTTTTGTTTATTTTGCGCGAGAAAGAAATCAGTTTGTATTGCACTTATTTGAACCCAAGGTTTCTTTTTGCAGACTGCAGCGGAGGAGCAAATTTAAATATTGCTTTGCTAAAAAATTCCGTTTGTCACTCGCTATGAGTAAATTATCAGGTTCTTCAAAAACGTTCGTGAACACATTGTCGTTATTATAGAACACAAATACAAGGGTAAATTTAGAATCTTGTTAAGAGTTATAGTAGTTGCGGTTTGTCAGACTTTAGAACAGAATGAGATAAACCAGGCCGGTTTCTACAAATAATTAGGAATATTGATAATTAGGAATGTATGATCTTTGTGGTTTTAAATATTTTAATTCTTGTGACAATTTGAAACAATACACTTTTTCATAGTAACGTATAATACTTTAATACAGTATTTCATTAATAATATATCGTTTAAATTAATTAAAAAAATTAAGAACTCAATATACTGATTTGTTTCGTTTCTGGAAGAATTGTTCACAAATTGATGACATTTTCTTCGGACTGAAAGAGTAGGGAAAATATTCACGTGGTTTCTCTGGAAGTTGAACGATGAGTGAAAGCGAGTCAACTACATTGATTCTTCTGCCAAAGTGAGTACAGATGTCATTCTTTCATAGCAGGGATACAAGAAAACGATTTTTTCCCCAACACGATTGCAATAAACCTAGATCAATAAGGCAGCCTTCATTAGATACATAGTAAATAAGATGTAGTGATTTCCTCATTCGAATTTTTGGGTTCGTTTAGTGCAGGGAAAAGTGTAGTGTGGCTGTCTGTCAAGACGGTAAATTAAAATATGAGAAGCAACTATGAAAACGACAAAAATATCAAGATTTTGTAAAATGTTCTTAACAAAGCCAGAATCACACAGAAGCAAACGGCCGAAATGAAAGTACGTATCTTATAATTTTAACATTGTCGAGCAATTATACTTTTCAAACTATGATATTACTTTTGGAAGATTACTCAATGTATTTGAGGGGTCCGGTCAATACTTGAGAAACTTTGATATTCTAACCTCAATTTTCAAGAAAGTTATGTTGGTGTACTGTCAAAGGAATAAGACGGGGAAAATGTTAGTTTTCTTTGGAAAAATCAATTCGTGACACACCTTGTATTCTCTTTCAACATATTAGTGCCTCTGACAAAGAGATCCTACAACTCGAGTTCCGACGGTGGCAGAATTTTCGGCACAAGAATTTTCGTAAGTCCGAGTAAATCCGCTGTCTGGAAAAGACTTCTAGAAGCCGACTGCTGTGATCAATATGTTCTGTTTCTCCGATCAACGTCAGGCGAATGTCGGAGTAATACCCTAACAAACGGGTCACGGATCACGCACGATCTTTCTTTCCTCTTCCTTGTCCTGTCCTTTTGCAACACTTACAATTCTTACATTCACGACATTTCTTCCCCGTTTTGGGAGCTTAGAGCTTCTCCCGGTTTGGGTGATGCCTCGCAAGTGGAAGATACCTGGACGTAGAAACTTCGCTATCCGACGGCCCCGGATCGCGCCTTTGGCAAGGGATCACATCACCTCACACGTCTCATGCTAAATACTGCACTACACTCCCGGCAGTAATTATTGTAGTAATTCATTTGTCCGTAAACACGAAGTACATGAAATAATTTAACATATAAAACCGATAGAACAATAAGTACCATTATTTTCTTAAAATATGGGTGTGATGTGTTTTGATCAACACGATTGATCTTTATCACCCATAATGTAGACCCATCACACTCAAAATACTAACACCCATAAATAAGATATTTTTATTGAGAAGCTCCTACCGGATAAGATGGGACAGTGACAACGATCGGGATGAAAGTCAGGTCGTGGAATTTGAGTCTATGCGGTAGCCGATATTTTACACTAGTTTCACAGCTAGGTATAATTCTGTCGCTGCCCAGTGGGGTTGGGTATCTAAGGACCAGATGTTCCGATCTATAATTTTCCATGGCTTCTCGGTTGAATATCAGGCGAATGCCAACGCAGTGCCTTAACTAATGCTCCACACGCCGCACTGGATGTTTCATTTCTCATTATTCTCCCATCCTCTCTTATTAGATAGAGTTAAACGTAATACACAATCCTTCGTGGCGAGAGACAACTCGAGAGCGTCGGGAGTGTCTCGGCTGGGTCTGTTCTCCAGTGGGAGAGACACCTATATGGGAACAGCCGATATGTGTAACAACACCGGCCTAATGGTCTAAGAGGAAAAGAATACCACCGCCTCAGGGATGTGTTTTACACGTAACTAATGAGAAAAAATAATGGCGGTCGAATTATTCACTCGGCATATTCTGGTAAGCAGTTGATATTTTTGCCACGCAGATAATTTATTATTAGTGATTCCGGGAGCGGCAACTGCTGTGATCATTAGTAAGTGTAGTGCATGTTCTTCCTTTGGAGGAGGCAGTTATCATCTCCCCACTTGATGGCGAAATCCGGCGCCGACCTACCGTCAGCCAGCAGTATTTTCCCTCAACCAGCTATCTTCCACCAGTGGTACACCGCCACAAGCTTTAATCTCCCGACCGTCTCCCAGCATGTGTGGTAGAGTAATGCATGTTAGTTGAAAGGTGTGAGGATGGAAGCGAGGTACGAGGATGTGTCATCGAAGATGTAGGAAAGATCGCGCGCACTCCGTGGTCCGTGGTCCGTACTGCTCCGGCATTCGCCTGGTGTTTATCGCTTTACAAATAACTCTGCCACAAGTCTTGCAGATCGTCCGCTGCGACATCATCTCTTGGTTTGCGTGCCTCACCGTAAATAGAAGAAAATATATTCGATGGAGGTCGCGGGCAGAAGAATTTACAAATGGAGATAAACGAAGTGATGTACCGGGTAACAAAGTTGGGGGAGTGTTTAGGTCAAACCGGGATAGATAGCGCGAGCGGAATTCTTAAGGCGCCAGCGCCTCCTGGGGGCGAGATAAAAGTTTTCCGGAGCACTCTGCCCCCCCCCCCCCCAAGTCCCAGGTCTCGGCCTACAGACACAGTGGGCGACGTGACGGAGATGTGGACACGCCTCAGTTCGTGTCACTGGAACATTAAGGCATGTCGTAGGTGAGAGGTCAAAATTGTCAACATTTTAATGTTTTATCTACATTTTTATCTCCTTCCTTACACCTACGAATTTCGCTTATTCTCCTCCATCTTAATTTCCTTTTTATTTTCCCTTCTTTTCATGCAAAGAAACCCACAAACTCAGAGAACCGTACGAGAAAGTATTAGAAGCTTCTAAAATAGTGTTTGACTGCGATATATGTGTGGTCGCATAAAGGTCCGGTGTAAAGCAAGCTGAAGTTGAAGTTGAAGCTTTCGAGAGAAAAAAATATTTTATTTCGTATAATTTAGCAGCATAACAAAACAGATTGAAACAACTGTCGCTGCGACCAAATCCAGAACGGCGTGCACGGACTACGCTTCAACTATTTTGAATCCCTTGTAAATAGCTGGCAAAATTCGCTCTACGAAGGCCGCTTCGTGTTTACTTTCCAAAAACCATATAGGCTAATATTTAGCGAGTTCATCGAAGCTACTTCTCTTTCTCTCTTTCCCTCTATCTGTCACGCCAAGCTCCTGAGGGACAAAACATCCTCTCAAATTCTATTACGCCATTTCATAATTGAGGACATTGGTGCTGAAAACTCTTCGTGCAAATTGTTTTCCAATTGCTGTATCATGCAATGTACCGTAGCAAAGGGAGTCGCAGTGTATTGAACTCTTCCCATTTCGTTCGTGAACGCGTCATCCCGTTAACCTTTATGAACGAGTTATTTCGAGGCCTGTCTCTAGCTGTCGCTGATGGTCACATTGATGACAGTGAAGAGAAGTGACTTTTGAAGTAGCAACGCTTCTTAAGTCAGCCTGCTTAATACAAATGATGCAACATATAATAACAAAAATATTTTGATTTTGCCGTTTGATGTAATGCTCTTTCGGTGACTTTTTTGTATAATATAATCATGTCTTTACCGTTTTCTTTAATTTAAATCAAACTCTGAGCTTTTTTAAAAAAGGCAGGTATTGCACATGAGAATTGTGAGAATTTATATTGTTCATTTAGATTTAAAATAATTATTTTTGCTGTTAATCTGTAACATTGTCCAAATAATTCATTAATGAAGTTTCTAGTAATTACTCACAAGTTTCCACCTGTGTTTCTACCCTGTTTCAGTTGTCTAATTTTTTTCTATAATTATATTAGACTCCTTTCTTATCTTGTTTTTTACATTTCTTTCATGTATTTTGGTCAATCATATTGTGATTATAAAAATACATTTTTATACAAAATAAGGTTGCCCAAACGTTTATTACTTTTTGTTTCTTCAGCGTTTTGTTGTTCTCACCCATGAGTACTAATTGTAACAATCATTATGTTAACCACTAGGCAGGGAGAATTTTTAAAACACAAAGAATCGTGAAAATAGTAGATCTTACAATTTTTTTCATTGATTTTAAGAAATTTTAAATGAAATATAACATTCAATAAACTTTGTTATTCAATTTAATGTTAATCAATAAAATATGTTTTGATATTTAGAACTAATTATCTATAAAAGGAAAATTAAACATCTTATTTCATTTGTTGGGATTTTTTATTTGTGGATACATTATAGAATGAAATGGTGTTCTAAGAAGCTGTGCTCCATGCGATTCTCCCTCTGGGTCTGCCGTGTAGTGAGTAGAGAGTCTCAGAGGCGTTAAGTCCTTCTCACAGAAAGAACCGGAAGGAGAGTGTGTGGCGGACACAATAGATTCATTCTAATGGATGCCATTGAACCATTTATTTTATCACCGTCATTAAAGTTCTACTTCTTTTCCGGAGATTTTAATTTTTTTATAACAACAGTATCCATATATTCCTTGCACGAATAACTAAGTAGTACTGGGAGAAAATTGAGCTTTCTGCTACTCTTAAAGTTGACGTCGTAACAAGAATAACTCCATAATTACTTAATTTTACAAGGTGATTATATTTGAATATGGGGATAAAATATCCTCCGAATTGCTGTCCACTTTTTTGAACATTTCTGCATTTGCGTTTTGTTTATAAATTCTACTTTATAAGAAGTGTTTAGATGTCTCAGGATACAGTTTTTATACTGTACATTCCCTTCATTTTTAAATATCTTAAGAATCAGGTAAATATTGAATATTCACTTAGACCACCTGGGGTATCTTATTTGCAGAATTCGATCATCGCCTTGCAAAAATATAAAACTACTACTACGTTTCGCTGTCAATGTGTTCTACTTTATCGTGTTAATCTGTGTCGAGAATTGTGGATATGTTATACTTTGGTATGTTATCGTTTCTAAAACGAAAATTAAAGATTAAAATCGTTATAAATTAAAATATTGTCAGTTACCCGAGATGTATTGAAACTTTATTTACGATGGCAATGTTAAGATCTCGAGCACGGTAGCAAAAAATACTTAACTATCCCTAGTTAATAAAATTCTCCTCAACTCTTGGATATATAAATAACTATTACAATACCTCGACAACTTAGAAAAAATTGGTCTGCACATGCGCGAAAATGGCAGAGGAAGAAAGTTTCCTCTCTTCGCTGCCCAACATCCTGGCCTCTCCGGCCATCACCGCCATCTCTGCCATCACCGCCGTCGCCGCCGCTGCTTGGGTGGGCGGAGTTAAGATAGCCTGGCCTTGACAACCGTTTCGAAGACTGGAATCTTGAAGGCTCGTATGTGTATTTATCCTGCCAAATTCTACGGCTTTTGGGTCAGAGATATGCGATGATGGGTTTTTCTTAAGTTATGTTATCTAGACTATCTGGGACGAGCCGCGTCATTGACATGGTAGCTAACGTTGCGGCCCAACACCGCACTTGGGCCTACGTAGCCAAGTACCCTCCATCACATCAAGTCATAAATGATAATAGTAATACTGAAATTGCACAACTAATATCAACTGTTCGAGAAACTTTTCAAAAATTTGAATCAATACTAACCAAGCAAAGTGAACAAATCTCCAACCTGATAAGCCTCATGACCAAAGTAATAAGCAAATTATGAAGACATTTCGTATTGGTGTATGGAGTGCCAATGGACTAGCGCAACATTGCAGAGAAATTAACAATTTTCTGCAAGACGAAAAAATTGACGTAATGTTCATCTCAGAAACTCATTTCACAGAAAAAAAAGTTTCTTTAAACTACCTAACTATGAAATATATGATACAAAACATCCAGATGGCACAGCCCATGGAGGTACGGCGATAATAATAAGAAGAAACATACGGCATTCTTTGAAATCAAATTTTGACTGCTATTTAAAATGATTGCCAGAATTGTAAATGTATTTATATATTGTCTGTTGTTTTTCTGTCTTGATCATATTTGTCCTATGTTATAATTGTGATTTATACCATTTATTTGATCATTACTGAAAATGAATTCACGAAGGACTGAGAATGCCCAGTTCCTTCACATGCCATTGTAACTTTGCTAAAAGATTTGACTATTGTTCAGATGAACAAATTGCAAATAAAAATAAATAAATAAATAAATAAATAAATAAATAAATAAATAAATAAATAAATAAATAAATAAATAAATAAATAAATAAATAAATAAATAAATAAATAAATAAATAAATAAATAAATAAATAAATAAATAAATAAATAAATAAATAAATAAATAAATAAATAAGTAAATAAATAAATAAATAAATAAATAAATAAATAAATAAATAAATAAATAAATAAATAAATAAATAAATAAATAAATAAATAAATAAATAAATAAATAAATAAATAAATAAATAAATAAATAAATAAATAAATAAATAAATAAATAAATAAATAAATAAATAAATAAATAAATAAATAAATAAATAAAAATAAAACAAACAAAAAAAAACAAAAAAACGTTTCGGCCAGCGTATTGTGACCTTCTTCAGAGCGTCAGCAGTACGCTCTGAAGAAGGGCACAATACGCTGGCCGAAACGTTAGCCACCATGTCAGTAACGCGACTCATCCTGGATCGCCTAGACAACATTAACTCCGGCAGCGGAAGCCTACGCAACCTTTTCCTAAGTTGTCGAGCTAGAAATAATTACATTTATTTCTCCAGTACTTTCCAGTTATTTCTAAAGACAGCAAAAAATATCATTTAAATTTTCTCTACCAAGGAGAAAAGCGATCCAATTATTTAGTAACCATCAGACTAAGCCTGATTAACTTCAAAAAATCATCTCTGCGACACCACCCACGTTATTTTTGCAACAATAAACTAAAAACAGCGGATGTTTTCAGAGCTGACAGATTTTGTTTCCTCTTTGATGTCGAACTCACTGTTGTGCACAGTATGCTTTATGAAGCCATAACTTCAAGTCGAGTGATTCATTCGTGCTGCGGAAATGAATAAAAAAGCACTGCAATCATCGTGAAGTCAATGACTCGTCACAAATCCTGGAAATGCGTTCCACGAGTTCCATGAGAGCTTTAGTTGAGTGTGAAACCGCGAGAGGCACCACAGTAGCGCTTCCGCTGTGCAACCGAGGAACTGAACTGGGCGCTTGCAGAGGGGATTTTTTTGTCTCTGAACAATGGTGCGTGGGAGAAGGAAACATTCAAATGTGTGCACTATTTTGTGAGGTTGTGGTCAGTTGTCAGCTTGTTTTCTCCCTACCACATTGTAACCTCTTTCAGAATGACATCCACGCAATTTAAACAACAATAATAATAACAATAGTAAATATCATAATAACAACAATAATAGCAATAATAATAATGATGTGTGTGTCTGTATGTTTGTGTGTATGTCTATTTCATCTTTTCACCTAATCCCCCAGGGCTTACAACCCTGGAGTGCAAAAATGGGATTAGCATTAAATGCTAATCCCCCTATAGAAAAGTAACGTTCACCTACCCCGATAATTAAGTTTGACGGTGGGACGCACGTATCGTGTGGCCCCATTCTGACAGATTCGCGAAACAAAAAACAACAACAATAATATATTAGTGTCATCAAAGTGATTTACTAGGGAAATATTTTCGACTTCGCAGAATCTACATGTCTACAAAACAATGCAAACCTCAGTAAGAAATCAAAAGAGCAGTTATATTCCATGGATTTTGTTGGATTCTGTTGTAATCACCACTGGCCGATCAGTGAAAGCAAGTAAACGAGATATTGGTTTCAGAGGTAGTATCTGCAAATGCATTAGTACCTAAAGAATGGTAAGAGAATGAAAGTTACAATTATATACTCGTAATAGTTCTTATCCTGCCCGTCGGTACATAAAACCAGTAACATCATCGCCTTAAAGTAACGGAAAAACAAAGAAATGAAAAGAGTGTAATCCGTTCAAAACGGGAGAACGAAGTGAAATATATCTGATTTCATGGAATATCATTATTAGAAAAAACGCTTTTGGAAATATATATTAAAATTATTTGTTAGATTTTTATATTCTCTTCAAAGGGATAGTTTTTGTGTCTGTCATGTCCTAGTGCATATTTCCTCACGTTTTCTGGAGGTTCTTTGCCTGCAGTTACGATTCAGTTACGAAACCTCTCAGTCATGATTCGTTCGAGCCCGATAATAACCAGACCATTCACAAATGTGACAGTGTTTTCATCTACATTATTTTTCAAACCGTTTTCTCATTCTTTTTCGACGCCATATTAATACTTTGGTGCACTCTCTCAATGGTGACGCAGTCTCGGAGAAATCTTAAACCGAGGCAACCTCTGCAAATGGAAGATATCAGTTCACTGAGATATCATCCGCACGAAAGCTGTCTGTAGTGCCCTCTTTCCCCTCTCTCTCCCTCCCTTCCCCTCTCTCTTTTCCCCTCTCTCTCTTCCCGTCTCTCTCTCTCTCTCTCTCTCTCTCTCTCTCTCTCTCTCTCTGGATCCGTTGATTCGTTTTGTCTATTCTTTGTTATGTCTGTTTACGGTAGAGTGCAAAGTAAGCCTGTTTTCGCTTTATTGATTGACTGTCACGAGAACTTCATTGGGCAAGAATCATATTCTACTCCAATGGCTCCGGCAGAGGGCGCTTCTTTCAGTGGATCGCTCCAAATGCGACAGAAAACTGCGCATCGTTTCTGAAGAGTGTAACTTTTATCTGCGATTTACTATCTGTAAAAAATATTTGTCTTAGTGGTAGTCCTGCCATGATTGCATGGAAAAATGTAATGTAAAAGACGCAAAAATAAAAAAAATGCTCTACCTTTTCCCATCTTTCGGACATCCAAATGGACATGCCACATTTCTTTCGGCATCCTTGAACGCAGCAACGAAAAGGCTTCGCATCGAGCCAATAGCAGAGGCAACTGACTTTGTGCAGTTCTGCCTGGCGTCTACTTTCATCCATTTTAGGGGAAGTTTTATGATCGGGTAGATGGTGCTGCTATGCGTTTACCCCTGTGACCAATCGCCGCCAAGCTCTTTACAGTGACGTTTGAAACCGAGATTTTGAAAAACACTTGGGCAAAACTCAAGTTGTAGGTACATTTTGTCGACGGCACCTTTGTGGTATGTTTTCGTGATCAAGACATCCTTAATGAATTTTTGCAAATCTATACATTGCTTATATCAAACTTAAATCACCATGTGGTTACAAAAGAAGAGCCATCAGTTTTTCCTGGACTCTTGTTGAGTAAGTGAGTAAACCATGTGCCAAAGGCTGACGGCGGCCTATGACACATGGTTTACAGGCACCTACTCACACTAACTGCTCTAACTGCTATCTCCAAGTCAAATCGTACTATCACCCAACAGAGAATGAACGGCATTCTAAAATCCCTTGTCATTTACGCGGACCGGATCTTAGACCAGGGCAGCCTCCCCAATGAACGCAAAATGATGAAGGCAACCTTCACTGCTAATGTTTACAATTCAATCGCCAACAGCGCTATTAACTCGTGACCCGCCAACATCAAGGAAAACCGCACGAAAAGGAGATCAATAACAAGACAACAGGCACTGCCCCTACATACAAGATATACAGAAAGAATCGGCCAAGTACAGAGACGTATCCATATCAAGACAGTTTGTTAGGGCGCACCAGAAACTCTGCCAAATTTTTAAGCGAGGCAAAGACCAGCCTCCTCCACTCTAAGCGGTTTATTCAGTCCCATGCAGATGCAGTCAGAGTTACATTAACGATATAGGAAAAACAGATATGAGACCACGGGATCACATCCGACACTTTCAATTCAGTAATGTACATCGCGTGAACTTGTCACTGCACCCCTGGGAAACCTACTGATATCAAGACCGGCTTGAGACCGGTTTAGGTGGCTCAGCACATCAAGTGACCATCTCTTCAGTACCTCCGACTGGGAGGTCCTGGTTTCGAGTCTGTGGCAGTCTTTTTTAATCTAATTAGATAGGTCGTGTTCAACCGCTGACTGGGGGAGAATATTCTAGCTGGTGGCTGCACTGATTGGTGGTTTTCCGTGGTTTTGTCGATCAACACTAGGAGAATGCCGAACCAGTAGTTTACCAAAAGGGCAACGGACCGCGCGCAATCTTTCCTTCCTCTTTATTGTCTCATCTTCAACCCTTACATACATACGCTTCCACTTGCATGCACTGCACTACCATACAGCTGGAAGACCGGTCGTGAACTTAAGAGCTTGTTTCGGTGGTGCCTCGTTGGTGCGAGATACCTGGTAGGGGAAAACCCCCCTAGCCGACGGGGGGTCAGCGCTGGGTCTCCCCGTCTAGCGAAGTAAAATCACAAACTTCTACTGAAAAAAACATACAATATACTTACGGGACTAATTACCTAAGCTGTTGTCACACCCGAAATCACTAGTCCAACAATCAAAACTAAATATGGTCGTTGATGGAAATCTTCAGAGAATATTTCGTGGTATTATATATATATATATATATATATATATATATATATATATATATATACATATATATTGTGACATACCTGGTGGTGCCGGGTATTTTCACTGCAATACAACACTAAGAGAGGGTATCTTTTACGTGAATGGGTCCCTGGATAAGTTGGTGCAACGTTGGGGTGGTTAATCATAAATTGAAATACAATTATAAACAAGATTTATTTTAAATCAAATTTGTTATTTACATCATTAGACAACGTTTTACACTTTGCCTTGGTACCAAGATTAAGAGTGAAATGCATTTCTCATACCTGCGGGGCCCCGATCGCATACCTATGATGTTCGTAGAGCCGCTCGTGCCGACAGGGTTGTCGACCTCTGCTACTGCTGCGGGCCGTCAGCAGCGGATGGCGTGGTAATCGTCCACGGCTGATGCTCCAGCAATCCTTCCCCGACCAGGATCTTGATACCTCGGCTTCGCACCTTCCTCGAATCACTGTCCGTCAGTGGGTTTAATTACACAACCCGCGCCTACTCTGTATACTGGTCACAGTTCTGTACCGCGCAATTTCAAGATTGTTTCCACCGCGCCAACTAATAAGAACAACATCAATTCTTCTACCAACACTAATCTTTCACTATACTGATACTTCTAATGTTCTATTTACACATCAATTACTTTGCGGTTCCTAATAATACATAAAATACGTCGCAATGTTATATGCGTCCATACACCGGCGGAGAACTCTCGCCGCACGTCCGCACTCGTCGCCGCTCTACTAGCGTCTCCCCGGTCAGCGCTCTGCCAACGGCTCTCGTCCGCGATTCTCGTAACGAACTTTTGCACGTGCGCGGTGTCCAGTTCCAACCGAAATTCTCACGCTGCTCGCGGTGGTGGCACCGGAGGCGGTGGCAACCGTCACTGGCCGGCCCCGGCGAGCCGCGCTCGGCGCGCGCACCGCGCAGTCCAAACTAGCGATTAATTTCTTACACTAATGATTTAATTAGTGTAATGAAACACATATTCTGGGTTTCATCACCCCCCCCTTTCTTTTTTTGAATTTTTTTCGCTTCTGGAAAAAATTCACACTAGTAATATTGTCACTGCCGATGGTTGCACTCGTTTGCATATTGCTAAAAGCCCTATATACACTTATAACTTAAAATCGAATTAACATGTGATTACTTATTATTAACCCTAACATTACACTTATTTACATTTCACTGTTTTCCATACATGTTGAACCAGGTTTCCGATTTGAAGCTTGTAGTGTCCTACTATGTCTTGTCTCTTGTGCGACGGTTCATTCCCATTTTGCTGACAGTGATTTCCTGAATCACAGTTGTAGGACATAGCTTCCAGCGTGTTGAGCACATCTTGATAGGTATCATCCCATTTCCAGCTACGACCTCTTCTACGTTTGTACCAATGGTTGACCATACCATCACTCTTCCCTTGCCCCTGACTTCGTTCCATTTTTGACCTGCCTACATCTCCTTCACTCCCATTCGTTGGGGCGTCTGCAAACATGAAGTTGTACCCCTCCAATATCTTCAAACCCTTTCCTAAATCGGTATGATCTGCTCTGCTCAGTAGGCTCTGCACGGTAACAAAATACTGTCGCGTTGACATGCAACTAATTCCTTGATATTTTATAAGGGCAAATAATGTTGTTGGTTCCATAATGCTCTTCGTTCTGTATTCACTACGACTTCCCGTAATGTAGTTGTAATGGCTGTTCCTCTGGTCGCTCTTGATGTTTATTTGGGTTTCTTCGCTCCGCTTTCGTACGGAAATCTTGTCTTCAAATTCCTTCAAAAATTTCGGAAATATACCAAAATTCTCTGCCCATGTCCTGGCGTTCTCTTCTAACATTGGGTGTAATAACTGGATCTTGTATCCTTCCAATATGTTGTTTGATGCTAGGTGCCGTTCTTCTGCTCGCAGAACTACCTTAGGGTTTTCCGCCCCATCTCCCAAAGATTTCATCGACTTTGGAGGCATAATTGGTGTCACCCCATACTTGACACTTGGCGACGTTTTCCCGTCTTCTTCCTGTTTAAACTCTTCTTGTACTCTTTTCTCTTCGCACCCTTGTATATTTTCCACGATTTCTTCTTCTACTATACGCTCCATTTCTTCTATTTTCATTTCCATTTCTTCTTCCATTATTAACTTCAATTCTTCCGTTTTCACTTTCACTTTATAAACATCCTCCTCGGTCTCGATTTGGACCTCCACCGTTTTGCCCTCCGCTGTCTTGACTTCCTCATGGATTTGGTTCGTTATTCCCTCGTTTCTATCTGTTACCGCTACCCTAGCATCTACTTGATGGCATGATTGAAATTTTAACACCTCATCTTTCCTATCCAGTTCCTCCGCTTTCCCATACGGTTTTTCGCATATTTCGATGAGCTTCCTATTCCGTTCTTCTGTGATTCTTCCCATTTCTTCTGCCGGCTTCTTAATCTGTTCTTCAACCACCTTCCCGTTCTGTTCTTCTATTAGTTTTCTATTCCGTTCCTCCGCCTTCCTATTCTGTTCCTCCTCGGATCTTTTCTGTTTACCTAATTCTTTGCTCTGTTCTTCCGCGAACTTCTCAATCTGCTTCTCCGTTTGCTGCCTCAGCTGTTCTTCTAATGAATCTTCTGCCATTACGCCCGTACACGCTTCGTATTCTTCGTCCATCCCCAAGTCAAATCCTACCACCTGGCTCCCCAGTTCTACCACCTGCCGTTCTAGATCTATATTTGCTCTGTAATCGACCAGAAAATCCGTCCCTATGATTACCGAATACAATAATTTTTTGACTACCAGGGCCACCATCTCATATACTTGGTTGCCAATCCTGGCTTGAAACATGATTTGTTTTGTGATGGGGCTTGACTTCTTCTGAGTTGCCCCAATCACATACGCCCTATTCATAGGCAAACACATTACTTCTTTTCCTGTTGCTTTTAACTCCTCATACATTTCTTCTGATACTACTGTAGTCGTGCACCCTGTATCCACTAAAGCTTCTTTAATTATACCTTCACATTCTATTGATATCGTGGGACATTTCCTGATTCTGACCGCTGAGTTCTTACATCTCCGCCACGGTTGGGTATCGTAGGTTACCGGCTGCATAGCGTTTATGGAGACCGCGTTTACGTCATCGATTTCCGCGTCCGCAATGGGGCCACCTATCACCGCGGACTCTATTAGTTTAAATAGTGTCCTTGATCACTACTTGTGCTAGGCTGTGCTAATCGGTCGGGTGCATTCCCGCCCCCGCCTCGCGTCTCCGTACGGTTTGAATTAGATCTGTTCCAGTCCGGTCTCTGGTTCCCCGGCTCTGGTCTCCATCCGTCTCCCCCTCTTCCGCGTTGGTTTCTCTGGTAATCATTGCTCCTATCATTCCCTTGCCCCTGGTTACGTTCCGATCTAACCATATTAACATTCCCTTCATTTCTGTTCTTTGGTACGCCTGCAAATGTCAAGTCGTACCCTCCTAACACATTCTGGAATTTTTCCAGGTCGGTGTGCTGCACACTACGTAAAAGATTCTGCACCGTAACTGGGAACTGTCTTGTCAGTACACATATTATTTCCTGATCGCTCATCGGTGGGGATAGCGTTTTGTATTCCATAATACGCCTTGTTGCGTATTCCCGCAAACTTCCCATTGACTGGTTGTAATGATTATTCATTAAGCTGATTTTAAAATTAATTTGAATTTCCTCATTCCAATACCGCTCAAGGAATCGATCTTTAAATGCCTTTACTGATTCGGGAAACTTATCAAATGTATCGGCCCATATCCTTGCGTTGCCTTCTAACATTAAATATAATAATTGTATTTTACACCTTTCCGAAGTATTGATAACATCTAGATGTCGTTCTGCTGCCTTCATAAATATACATGGATTTTCTTTCCCGTCTCCTGAAAATTTTAGTGATCTTGGAGGGGTAAATGGTACCGTCCCGCTTGCTGCAATTGGGGATGCCTTGCATTCTTTTATTTGTTCAATCTCTGTTCGTAGTAACACAACCTTCTCTTCACATTCCCGCTTATTCTCCTGCATTTCTTCCTTGACTACTAACTGCATCCTTTCAATTTTCTCGTCCTGCTTAGCGGTTTTAGCATCTAATTGCTGGTATAGTTTATTCTCTAATTCTCCCCCCAAATTAAGTACTTGGGATTTTAATTCCTTTTTTTGTTTCCCTAATTCTTCGGCAGTCCATTGCTTGTGACTTTCCACCCGCTCCGCGATTTTGGCCATCTCATTCTTCGTTAACACAATTTGTTCTTCGGCGCGTCCTATTCGCCCCCCTATTGCATCTAATTTCCTATTCTGTTCTTCTGCCAACTTCCCAATCTGTTCCTCTACTTTCCTATTCAGTTCTTCAGCTAACCTCCTGTTCTGCTCCTCCGTGAATATTTTCTGCTCCTCGGCTGACTTCCTAATCTGTTCCTTTAATTTCCCATCCAGTTCTTCAACCTTCTCATTTAATTCATTAGCTAACCTTCTATTTCGTTCTTCTGCTTTCGTGTCCGTTTCCTCCATTTTCCCATTCAGTTGTTCGAACATCTTCCTATTCCGTTCATCTGCCTTCCTATCCCGTTCTTCTGCTTTCCTACTCTGTTCATTTAACATCTTCATCAACATCTGCATTCCATTTGGATGGATATCTTCTCCACCCCCCCGATTTGAATTTCCTGCTACCTGAATCATCGGTGTTGACGTAACTTGTACATCTTTATTAAAACTGTCCCCTGACGTATCATCCAACCGACTTCCAATACCACTATCCCTGCTTTCCGATGACATGCTATTATCGATTCCTACATCTATTTCCTCTACTTCATCCGCCTTTTCTTCCCGGTCCAGCACTACATTTTGCGCTTCCATTCTGTTGCTTTGAGCTGTCCGATCGATTCTCACTACACTAAAATACCGCACAAATTTTCCACTTGCCTCACCTACCAACAATACCACAGTTATCCTATGAATTAACTATACCCGCCACAATACTGTATATTCTTCGCGAATGGTTTAATTCACTCCTGTTTCAATTGCTAATTAATGACGAACAACCCTCATTCACCACCAAAAACACAATAACACTAGGTCAGTAGCCATATAAATCTCCACTCACCTACCAATGCATAAGCATACTCTTTACAACACATATATTATTACCATTTACACATATACACTGCTAATAAACTTATTAACACTATTACATAAATGCTTTCAAATTATAGTAAATCCCTTATTAATTGAAATTACTTTTCAACACACTTATTGCTATATTATGTACATAATCATCACTCACATTTACATGTCATATCTTCTCCCTGAATTTTCCTCAATAGTATCATATAAATATTCACAATATACATTCACAATGCTGCTATATGTTTCCCAACCTGGTATCTTTTCTATTAAATTCCCCAAACTTTACCATCACCAATAAATAATACACTACTGAGTGAACGTTCCCAGCAAAAAAAAATTGTGCACAATTTGTACAACACTATTAACCACCTTTATATTCTCATAAGAATTATTACTACTTCCCCATTTCTTTGATTTCCATGTTATAAAAAATTGCCAAGCAGTTCAAATATTATTAATATGTCTTACAAAATTTTGAAATTCTATTACATTATATTATTTGTAGCATGTACATGTATAGCCTACATAACCTCAGTAACTACAATATTAACTATATATTGGATGCTCACAAATAATTGCCTATGTCAGCCCGTAATTAAGTACGAAACAACATTTTTGTAATTATCAACATTTCATTATGCTTACTTGACTTGTGCATGTTTTTGCTAACACATGTATTGTTATTTTTTTTGTACTCTATAATAATACACTTTGCACTGCCTGCTTCTCATCTATACCCTGAATTACTATACAACAATTACATGCACATTGTTTTCCAACATTTCACCAATTTCCCTAGGGCCACATTTCTTAATTATACGTTATCCACTTGTTCGGGCGCCAGCTGTGACATACCTGGTGGTGCCGGGTATTTTCACTGCAATACAACACTAAGAGAGGGTATCTTTTACGTGAATGGGTCCCTGGATAAGTTGGTGCAACGTTGGGGTGGTTAATCATAAATTGAAATACAATTATAAACAAGATTTATTTTAAATCAAATTTGTTATTTACATCATTAGACAACGTTTTACACTTTGCCTTGGTACCAAGATTAAGAGTGAAATGCATTTCTCATACCTGCGGGGCCCCGATCGCATACCTATGATGTTCGTAGAGCCGCTCGTGCCGACAGGGTTGTCGACCTCTGCTACTGCTGCGGGCCGTCAGCAGCGGATGGCGTGGTAATCGTCCACGGCTGATGCTCCAGCAATCCTTCCCCGACCAGGATCTTGATACCTCGGCTTCGCACCTTCCTCGAATCACTGTCCGTCAGTGGGTTTAATTACACAACCCGCGCCTACTCTGTATACTGGTCACAGTTCTGTACCGCGCAATTTCAAGATTGTTTCCACCGCGCCAACTAATAAGAACAACATCAATTCTTCTACCAACACTAATCTTTCACTATACTGATACTTCTAATGTTCTATTTACACATCAATTACTTTGCGGTTCCTAATAATACATAAAATACGTCGCAATGTTATATGCGTCCATACACCGGCGGAGAACTCTCGCCGCACGTCCGCACTCGTCGCCGCTCTACTAGCGTCTCCCCGGTCAGCGCTCTGCCAACGGCTCTCGTCCGCGATTCTCGTAACGAACTTTTGCACGTGCGCGGTGTCCAGTTCCAACCGAAATTCTCACGCTGCTCGCGGTGGTGGCACCGGAGGCGGTGGCAACCGTCGCTGGCCGGCCCCGGCGAGCCGCGCTCGGCGCGCGCACCGCGCAGTCCAAACTAGCGATTAATTTCTTACACTAATGATTTAATTAGTGTAATGAAACACATATTCTGGGTTTCAATATATATATATATATATATATATATATATATATATATATATATATATATATGTCAGTTGTGGCGATTGTTTCATTTACGTATGTTCAAATGATATTTTTAAAATTATTCCAATAGTATCACCCGTTTTTATCTTCATGACATTATTTACGATATTCGTTTGGCACTGTTCAAGAATAAGATGCATGTCTGTCACCCTTCAACCGGCGAGTGAACCAAGGACAGGCAGGTGCCAAGCGGGTGGTCTAGATCATTAAGGCAGTAGTGCCGTAACTATCTCGGACCGAAGGATTGCGAGTTCGAGTCCCACCTCGAGCATCGTTGTATTTGGGTTCATCCTTTCACTCCCTATCATCCCCGTATCATGTCTGGCGGTGAACTGTGGATTGGCAGATGGGATCTGTTGCATACCATACTCCGTCATCCTTCCATAACTCTGACGAAGTACCACTACAATTTGGAAGTTTGTGGAAATCGTCTGCAGCTGAAAGTTAATTAATTGGGAGCTTGTCACATCACTTAGAATAAATGGAGGCAATGTAGTTACCATTAAATTGTTACAAAAGTAAAATCATGAAATCCTGCTGCATGAAATCATACTTCATTGAATTCAGCTATTGATGCAATTGAATGTTGCGATGACATTTTGTGATTAACAGTCATGTAAGCAGTACAGTCTGTGAATGAACAAACGAATAAAAAGGAAAATTGTGGGCGGTTCATATTAGAATAGACATGTAGTGTTGTAAGGAAAGGCATGGAAATTACGTGCGATGTCGGAATGAGCCGCTATGCATGCTGATGCAGTAGGTAGACAACTTTTAGTGGTCCAGATGGGGATTTCTTGTTGCCACTAGAGGTTGAATAGCGAGTTCGCAGACCTGAAGTACGCCAGGAAACTTTGCCGTTTGCGTGATGTATGAAGTAGCATGATCTGGCTAAAATGCTTATCTGCACAGTCACTGTTAATCGAAGAATATGAACACAGGTCTTTATGCAATATGCAGGAATGAAATTATTGCTACAGTAATAAACTAGAGTTCTGCAAAACACACATACACTCACGTGCGATGTAATTACTTCACAGTTCAGGCGATTGTATTTAGTTCACACTTCAGGTGATTTTAATTAGAATTATTAAAGCATGTCGAACTGCGGAGGCAGCAATTAACAGTCTTGAACACGCATACATTGAATAAAAAGAGAGGTGAAATGAGCATGAAATGGCTGAGGTGGCAAGACACGGAGGTGCGAATGCCATGCGCTGTAATTAATTAAAGTAAGATAATCAGCACATCGTACAATACATTAAACTATTACACGGAATTTAAACAACTTAAACACGCGTTTCCACTTACATTGCTTACATTGCGATGTGGAAAATGAAATGAGTACGAAATTGTGCGACGCTGATGCATTCACAATCAAAGATTCTCTGTCACTGTTCTGCAGGCGCGGTGTGTCGGCCGTTGGCTTCGCTCACCTTTTGGCTTGTTGCCAATAGAAACGTTTTTTACAGTACATTATAATTAGGACACTTAAGTTATTTCTATTTACAAATAGAATAAATTGTAAGGTTATTTAGCATTTTCAACTGTGAAGATTATGATGCTAGTTTTAAGTTTAAGAATGTTGAGGTGATAATGTGGCATCATATGACGCAAACGTTGCCTGTATCTGCCACGCGCAACGGAGGTTGGTTCTGGAAACGCGTGAGGAGTGGGGGTATTGTCAGATCTGTGCATCCTGCTCGAGCGTGCAAAAGGCAAGTATGAAACACGTTACAGAAATTATTCGTACTGAACCCTGACTGCTGACTGTATTGATGTGCGCGTCGAAATAAATGTAATTGATTTTAAGAATAAGTAGCTTGCACGAACAATATCATCTTCACAGTATTAAAAACTTTAGATCCAATAGCGGTCTCTAAATGACCACTATTGACCTAAATGTTGATATGATGTTAAATCCCCCCCCCCCCAAAGGACAGGAAGGAAGGCCAGCTTCCGCGCCTCTGGCCCCGTAGTTCCTCTTCGGCGCCACCGGACCAACGTCTCCTTGTGCTGAAACTCAAACTGCACTCGGATACTCTCGTGTGTGGTTTCTCTTTGGCTCCACCGGACCATACGTCACAACACCTACTTAGGCTGAAACACAAACTGCTCTCGCATATTTTCGTGTGTGGTTCCGAGCGTATGACGAATTCCCAACGCAGCGCAGCGCATATGTTCACCTGGGGCATTGGGAGCTGCTCTCTTCGGCGCTGTAAGCGACCGACGGGAGGAAATAAAATATTTGCGGCGTCGAGAGGGGAGAGGTCGTTTTTTGCCCAACGAAGCGGAGTCCGAGATGAAGAATGCCTCAACGATAGGACGACGGGGGATGGGGGGGGGAAGAGCCGAAGGGCAGAAGGGAATGATGCTGTCATTGGGCTGCGTCAGTGATATGAACAAGCAGTTCATTCTGCCCTGCACATACTATGGGGGAAATTTTGATTATTTTGTTTTCGGAGGCGTCAACTGCTATGGTTATTAGCCCTGCAAGTGTAATGTATGCCCTATTCCGATGGATGTCGGAGTTCTTGCCCAGCTAGAAAGTGACACCGCCGATCTTCATGCCGGCTTGCTCCGTACAAGTTGTGTGTCTTTAAGAGAAGAGAACGGGAGAAGAAAGAGGAATGAAAGATTCCGCGCGATCCATGACCCGTTTTCTAAGTTACTGTTCTGGCATTCGCCTGTTTTTCAGCAGCGAAGCCAGGAGAAACTATCGATTAGAGCAGCTGGCCGCTAGAAGTATTCTCAAGCGGCTGAATTCTATATAGCTGTCTTCCATGTGTGTGGGGAAATGTTATAAATCTCAGCATCCACCTCCGAAAACCAGTATTCAAATCCTTGTCGAAGGAAAGCTTCAGTTACCTCTACCTCTCATTTCACTGCCTTTTCATCATCACTCAAAACATATCAGCTTTATTGCTCATCCACCCGGAAACGGTTCATCTCGTTGGCAGCCGAACAGTCTACAGACTGAGAATGAGGGACTAAGGTATGTATCACCAACTCATAGCTCAAAAGCCAGTTATTGGCTCTTTATCTCTACAAAGACTGTTTAAGAACGCTCGAGAAGTTACTTGATTTAAATTGTGATTTGTTGTGCACAGCTTCCCTGAAATAATAATGAAAATAACGCAATGAATAATGTCAAAGACATCGCGGTGCAGATATATCACATTTTAGATAGCTGCAAAACATTCACCTTTTTGATCAAAGAGAACTTTCATAGTGCAACGTAGAAAATCAAATATTTTTTCTCCACCAATTCGAATTCTTACAGACGTTTAGTAAAGTTTTTATAACGCTGTAAATACCATGTACATTGGGATGCGCTCCATTTCTGAAGGGAGACTTCTTATTTTCAGAATTGAAAAAGTTTCACTTTTTCCTCTTGGCCTGTTTCAAAAAAGTCGCTTCTACCGGCTGGTAAAACGCAGTGCATTCTTCAGTTCGTTTGTGTCATAATTTCATTATATTACCCGGTAGCAAATCTATAATTTTCCCTGGAGTCAAAAATGTTTGAAGACCATTGATTTAAAAGATAAATGGAAAGATTTTTTTGTCAAAGAAAATTGAATTGTCCGATTGCGGGTCGCATATGAATAGAATCAGGTCAATCCTGTGTGGCAATCAATTCTTCATTTTATATTCATGTTTTCATGAATGTGCGGCAATGTATCAATTGATGACCGCCATTCATTATCCTACAAATGTGCAAACACAACGTCATTTGAATCTCTGATTTTAGGAACGGCGGGGTCACACATTTTTAGAGCAGGAAAGAGACCTCCAACTAGAAATGGAATTGCCCTGCACATTGTCGATTGGCAAAGCCTATGTAAATAATATTCAAATAACTGAACTACGAATTTTCCTCATCACACAATAATTAATATGTATTAAATCCAAATCTATAATACTAATTCGGAATATACACATAAATTCACAGAAAGTTGAGCAGCGCCCGGCAATGTCAGTGGGTTCAGTGCTGTTCTTTGATCTCCAGGTATATTCGATAAATATAAATATAATTAAAGAGTTTATATTTTTACTGAGTAATGTAATTTTTTATTGTGCTATTTGCAATTCCTCATACCTGGTTTTACGATTATATTCTCATACACAGTGTGTCACAGTTTACAACACAGCTGACTTCATACGGCGAGGAAGAAAAATGCATCAGTAGCTACTTGTCTGTCCGGGAGACGCCTCATCTTAGTCTCAGATTCCAACGTCTCGGCCGTCAGTCTGCCACCTTTCTCGAGGAATTTCTCTGATAATGCTATATATTTATAATTTTGCAATACCAATGCCCTGAGGAATGTTGCAGAATGGCGGCAAAATGTTGACCCCAGCCGGACAGCATAAGTAGCTACTGACTCCGGCCACAGAAACCTACACTCTCAAAATTGTTCTAGGTTTCACGCCTGTCGTTTCAAAAAGACGAATTTTGATGTTCTAGAATCCCATTTTCCAACCTCTCGGCAGGGTTTTTGCTGCTGCACAAGTCGCTAGTCACAAGTCGAAGCTAATATCTGTCGACCATGAGTGCAGAAACTTGAAACGGTGTCCAAGTACTTGGAATCGAGTGCTGCCACCCCACAAAGGACATAAATGTGTTTGTGTTTACCCTGTGTTTGAGGCGTGGTTGGTTTCCATACCATCAGAGATCTCATCTGATCCGTCATTCCATATATAAGCATTTATCTCTCATCATTCTTTTCTCGTATTTAACCCTAAATAATTGTAATAATAATGAATACAGCGGAAGAAAATGCAAACAACCATAGAAAACTCCTGTCAAGATAAAAATCATAAGGGTGCAAGGCCCCTACTACGCCCTATCAGTAATGAGTGTAGCACTCATCGTCACAGTCATCTGCTTCGTTTTCTCCTTCTTAATCATCATTGTCGTAATCAAGCTTGTTATCGTATTTATAAGAATTATTTTTATTATTCGATATTTGAATTCATTATGTTGCAATTCATTATGATCAAAATATTTCAAGTCTGATCTCTCTATCTATTTCTAGTTGTGCAGTAACAATTCGATTTCTCCAAGAACTTATTCATGTAATTGAGGAGAAGACGGTAGCATTTTTATTCTCCTCAATTTACTTGTATTAAATGACCTGTATATCTCTAAGCACTACTGCACAGCGTTTACAAATAACTGCCCCGAAGAATAATGTATGTTGTTCCCTTCTCAGACTGATAGTTCCGCAACAGTTATCCCACCTGAGTAGTTATCCTTCGTTTGCTCATACGAGCTACTGACCCTCCATTCAGTAGGTGTTGCCGTTGAGGTAATGAACAAGTCGACACTGGCATTGGCCATTGCAATCGATACGTAACAGGTTGAACTTCAAAAGCGGGGAATTGGCGGTAGATTTTCGTTGCAGTGCGCGCCTTATTGGCTCGAAAGGTGAAAGAGAGTAAAACCAGTTTGAGTTCGAGTTTGAGTTTGAGTTCAGAGAAATCTTGCTGACGATTTCCCGCTTTCCCTCCGCGAATTGCCGATGTATGTGTATGTGTGTTAATGAAAAAGAGAGAAGGAAAGAGTGAGAAAGAGAGATAGAGAGGGATAAAGGGAAGGATAGGAGGGAGGAAGAGAGGGGCGTGACCCGACTTTTACGGCTGAAGCCTTCAAACGCAGGCGGTGACCAATAAAACGAAATATATGCTACCCTCTTACAGCGGAGGAAGAGTAGGAGAAAGAAAAGAAAAACTGGCAATGCAAGTGATGAAGGATTAATTCCATTGGGTGTAAATGCGTCCACGTGGAAAGTGCTGGAGTGGAATCGGGAATGTTGGAGTGATAAGGTGACGGTAGAAATGAGACAGCTTTCTTCGTTTCATAATTTTTCAGCATTTTTATTCGTTTTCAGAATTCTTGTAGTTAGCTTCGTAAATTGCAATATAACTTTCGAAGTTATTCGTTCAATGCGCTATTATATATTATTTTTTATTATAGATTTATTAATTCTATTTAATCTTCATAATTATGTCGAGTCATCATTAGTATCAAAATGTGTGTCAGCGCCAAGTGTAAAGTGCAAAAAATAGAACTTCATCACCTTTTTCAACTCTTAATTTGAGTAAATCTCTAAATTTTGTATTACCGC
Source organism: Gryllus longicercus (assembly GCA_038098605.1). Taxonomy (NCBI): domain Eukaryota; kingdom Metazoa; phylum Arthropoda; class Insecta; order Orthoptera; family Gryllidae; genus Gryllus; species Gryllus longicercus. The sequence continues at coordinate 2,102,519 of JAZDUA010000007.1, read as the reverse complement.
ATCACCATTGTACGTGTAAATATGTAAATATCTATATGGAAAAATATGGTATACGAAAATTAAAATTTGTAATGAAATATGAAATTTTAAATACATTAAGAGAAAAGAACAAATATCGGTAAAACTCGTAAATATTACAATTTTTGTGTCATGCGTTAAATAATTACTTTATAACTACATACAAATTGGGTTTGCTTATTACCTTAAGTGTATTAATGAAAAAAACTAACAAGTGACATTTATAGTAATGTAGAGAATATTGTAAATTCATTAATTTTACTAATAAAACAGTGGCAGTTTATTGTAATACAGTTGCTCTCGAGAATTAAATGATCATGCAAATTTTGGAAAATAACTTGTCAATGTGCCTGTTCGATTCTCTTCAACATAATGAGGGGAATATTATCATTCTAACAGTTGGAGTTTAAAAACAACTGATTTATTTCACCAAATTCTGATTTATTTGAAATTGTCATGTATCTCACAGGTATTTCAAAATATTATTTTTAAATGTACCATGAGAATGTAAATTTTAGAGTAAATGTATTCCTCACAAGGAAGTGTAATGTAGCGCTCTATTTCTTCTTTTTGTAGGACCTATTACTTCAAGACACTGTTAAAAACTAAGATTTTCCTAGAGCGGAAAGAGGTCATATTTCGTTCACCAGATTTTGCAGAAGATATGGAAAGGAGTTAGTGAAGAGGTACATAATCTAGCGTTTGATAAACGGCACGGAACACGCGAAAGACGAATAAATGAGGAAAAGAAATTGCTGCAATCTTCTGGTGAGAAAGTCTGTGAGTATAAATAACAAGTTGATCGTGGTTTCAGCGTATCATAATTAAGGTAATTATAGGGTTGTTAACATTCAAAGTGGTAGCACGGAACGTGAAGTTTCCTACAGCCAAAATTGATTACTTCATGACTGCTCAGACCGCAGACTGTTCTGAATAATGGGAAGCGAGAAAATTCCAAATAGACGATTTTTTCATTGATTTAGTGTATTTTTCAAATCCAAAGAGTATTTGATCGATGGTTGTAGAAGTACCCGTTTGTCAACCTATGTATATCTTTAAATATGTTCTACGCTATCGCTCAAATGTAAGTAAACCATAGGAAAAGTATTCATCTTCTCTCGAAGCAAAATCATGTTTTGTGGAAGTGTAAAAAATTCTGTGACTACAATATATACGTCAGTTCGATAAGTGACTGAATGTAGTGTTGAGTATGGGGATACGGAGTCGTACTTTCTCAGCACTATTTAAGAGAGCTACTGTTTAGGGAACAATGCTGAACCGGCAGAGAAGATCGGCAAAGCAGGGACGGAGCGAGGGCGCAAAGTTTGGCAAAGTGGAGACTCGGTGTGGAAAGAGGCAAAGTAAAATGGAAGAAGGGTTGGAGAGGGAACTACACGTGGAAGTGCTGACCCAGGAACTGAGCAGGGCGAAGATGTTGCGCGAACGCGACCGCGACGGCGAGAACTGGCTGTGCGAGAAAAGGACGAAATGGATGCGAGAGTTGGGAGTGACATTGTAGGACACGGGCAGTAGCGAGAACGGAAACAAAGAAGTGGGATTGAGCATTTCTTTTCAGAGGAGACCGAGTGAGGGAAAAGTGAAGGAGGGACTGGGTAATAGCGGGTCGTGAGCCTAAAGGGGACGAAGCGGAGGCTAATGGAATGTGGGAGCGGATCTAAAGTGGCACGAGAAAGCGCGAAGCCGGGAACCGAAAAGAGCGAAGTGGATGTGAGAGCAGAGAGTGGACGGAAGCAGCGCGAGGCGTGTCATTGCGAGACAGGGTTGGAGCAACGCGGGGTAACAGCAGGGCGTGGACGAGGTGAAGTTGGAGAAAAATGAAAGTGGGAAAGGACGAAAAGCGGCATGTGGATGCGCCAAGTTAGGAACGAAACAGAGCAAAGAGGAGTCAAAGTGGAGCTTGGATGGAAGCAGTGCGTGGCGTAGCTTTGCGTGGAAGAGATCGAGCATTGCTTGTGAGAGGAGATGAAGCGAGGGGAAAGAGGCGAACAAGAGGCGAAGTGGATGGAGAGAAGGTAGCAGGGGCCGGAGGAGGCGGAGATGGAACATTGCGTGGCAGAGGAGAACGAATTGGATGCAGGACGGGCGAGGGCGGCAAGGACCAAGGCGAGGTCAGAGGTTGGTTGAGGGCGAGACTGAACGGTACTTTGCAAGGTGTGGGCGGGGAATTGCGTCCCAGAGGAAGGCAAAGAGGAGGGGATGTGGACGAGGGTATGGGTGAAAGCGGCGCCGCGCGGACGAGCGTGTTTCGATACTGCAGGAGGCACTCATGCACCGCCCGCGGGCGTCGGAGTGGCCTTTGCGGTGCGTGGAGCCCCTCGCGATGGGCAGGGCCGGAACGCCGGCCTGCATTTCCCAGGCGCCCTTCAATGGCCACGGGTACTGAGATAAAGCAAGGGTCTTTCGTATGGCAATAGGTGCTGCGCATAAAGCGGAAGGCCTTCAGATAGGCGGGAGTGCTACGGATGAAGGAGGCCTTCATTAGTCAATAAATGCTGCGAATAAATCGGGAGGCCTTCCCATGGGCACAAGTGCAGCGGATATAGCATCCCAGCAAATCATTTGCAACGCCTGCTATGAGCTCGTAGCGTGGTAGAAAGAATTCCACTATATAATAATTAAGGTTCAGAGGGGGCGGCGAGATGCGAATAAGCAAAATAAAAACGCGCTCTAGAAGCGGCGTCAGCGCAAAGAGCGACCCTGCGTGGTTTGCCTGTGTCTCGTTCCGCCGCGTCAATATTCACCAGCGGGGAGCACCACACACGACCCGCCGCGCCCTGCAACGACTACCCACTGACCTCACCCTCGCCGCAGTCGCTCACCCCAACAACCTCGCATTCTCTACCCGAGCTCACCTTCATTCACACTCAATATTCTCTAAATATTTATTCAATCCTCACTCAACCTCCGTTCAACACTCGTATATTCCTACTCGATTCGCACGCAACTTCACTCAACCCGTTCTCACCTTGTGCACACTCCCTTGGCACGTCCTCATCCTCATCAGTTAACGTTCTACCTGACGCCACTACATCCCCACTTCATCCGCACTCAGCATTCACTCAACCCTCCACTCCAACTCAATCCCCTCATTGAGTTTCCACTCTTCCTCGTTCGTATCTCCCACACTTTTCTACAAACCCTACTCAATCTTCTCTCATCCTATTATCAACTGCCATTAGGGTCTCTACCAACATCTACTCAACTCATTATTTTCCAACCAGCCCCTATCATTTCCCACCCCTCGTCAATTAATCATTCCCCAATCAGACTCTACCCCGTTTAACCCTTGCTAGGCCATCCCAGAACTCTAACTCAATTCTTTCTCCATCCCCAGGACCATGTCTCTTAAACTCGCTGTAATCAGATCTCATCACTTCTCGTATTCCTCCTCTCCAAGTCACGTCCTCCCTTGGCGCGCTCTTTCCTCTCCCTCCCTGTCCCTACTCATTTCCTCCTTCCTCAACCTCTTCATTGCATTTCTTTTCTCGTGAGTGTATAGACATTCGTTCCTACTATTGCGGTTTTATTTGCTTCTGGCGCTCTATAAATTCCGATCTCCATTTGTCTTTCGTCTCGAGCTCGCTCATTATCCTTCCCTCCATCTCTTTCTAGTTCGAAAATTTTGCACAATGATGGTGCCGTCAACAAAAGACGTGCTTCTTTCGCATTTCCTTTTAGGGGGCTTTTTTCGACTGAAACTGCCAATTCATGATCGCGCGGAAAGCGGCTCGACGTTTTCTGTCGCACGATTTCCTCGAAGGTAAAAAGCGAGAACATCAACTTCACGAACGCCGAGGCGCGTCTCGTATTGTTTATTCCCCATTGCGGAAGCTGTATTTTCCGAGCGGGTGAACGCGGGTGAATAGCGAGGGCGCAGGCGAGCGAGGTGATTGAAAGCGGGAGCAGGGAGGGGGAGTGGAGGAGGGAGATTGTGGAGAAGCTCGTTGTTTCGCGCTGCCGCAGCGCGGCACCACTGTCGCCGCTCGGTCTGCGATCCGGAGGAGTGTAAAGCAGCGCGTAAACTCGCGAACTCTGCCGTTACTGCGGACGTTCAGCATTGGGAGAGAGGTGTGACGTCCGTCTAAGCAATGTAAGCAGTGCTTCGAAAAGGAGGCGGATGAGGTCATCGAAAGCGGTTGCGTAAACTACCCCATTGCAAACTAGCCCCTCGCACTGTCACAACAACGCACGTTTAGCATTGACATAGCGGTGTGGCGTCCATCTGAACTATGTAAGCAGTGCTTAAAAGAGCAGGCGGACGAGGTGATCGAAAGCGGTCGCGTGAACTAGCCCAATGGCACCGCACGCACTCTACCGCAATAACGCACGTTTATATATTTACATAGCGGCGAGACGTCCATCTAAGCTCTGTAAGCAGTGCTTAAAAAAGCAAGAATGCAGTTGACTCTGATTGTGTAGGCTTCCGCGGACGGTGTTTGTATTGTCGAGGCTACCCCGGACGAGCCGTGTCTCTGTAGTAGTGGCTGGCGTTTCGGCCGATCTGGTGTGACCTTTCTTAAAGCGTATTGCTGAGGAAGGCCAAAACATGTTGACCGAAACGTTAGCCACTACGGCAAAGACGTGGCTCGTTTTGGACAGTCTTAATAACGCAGTAGACTCCGAATTACTCAGACACTTTCGCTGAATTATGCAGTGAATTTTCAGTTAAAATAGACTGTAGTCTGTTTCCGATCCACAAATATAACACCTAAGCACTACTTGATCCGGTTCTAACTTTAGGATTCGTGAGTTGCATTTCTAACATTTATGATGAATTAAAAGAATTGTATGCCACTGAGGGAATCGCCTCGGCTCATCAATGACAGTTCTGGTGAGTCTGAAAACTAGTAAAACCGGATCTATCTACAACTTCGTGAATACCATGAAAATGTTTTCAAAAAAAGCAACAAAAATGTGAAGAAGATAACACTAAAATACCAAGAGAAATTGAAGTGTGTTAAGACTGTACTTGATATTTAGTGCGTGTGTGGGCCATGTAGAATTAAGTGTGAAAAAAGCACAAAAATATATAAAATTTGAACTCGTGACTATAGAATATATTTCCGTATCTTCTTAGTAATAAAATCGATCATATTGACTGAATTATATTTTGGAATTGCTGGATATGGAAAACAAAAAGAATCAGTCGCCATAGGTCTACTAAAACCGGTGTCTATTGTATATTGTCTTGCACTGATCCATTGTTTGTCAATTTTAATCCTATGATGTTTCTTCATTTAGAAAACATTTTAGAAATTTTATACCCAATTTTAACACTTTTAAGGCAGTTTTACAGTTTACTCACCGTCTAATTTATGAGCACCTAATTTATGAGATTCGAGATTATCGCTAAGTGTTCGTATAACCGTGGTTTAGGTGGTATTTTTAAAATCTTATGTTTGTTCTACCTTTGCATGTTTTGACCTACCTTTGAAGAGGATGTCTTGGTCGCCTGAGTACGACGACAAGAACACGTGTAGTCGGAATGAGAGAGATAAAACTTACGTAAGCCGGGACCTCTGCGGATGTTTATAGACGTTTGCAATACTATGTTCGACAGCGCGAGTCCAATGGTGTTCTGAATGGCAATGTAGGATTTGATTCTTGCCAACAGTGGTCACGGATTAATAATAAAATTGCTTACGTCTTGGAGCAGATCACGCCACACCACTGCGGAAGTACATAATAAAAATGATAAAATGAGGTAATAAACAGGCTTTGGATATTTAGCCAATACCTGCGTTCCGTTATGAAATTAAAACGTTATTCATTTTGAAATCATTTTATAATTGTACGTTATCAATGAACCACATTTATAGTGCTGAAAAATTCCCATTTCTTTATTGAAGCATTAGGTATTCGATCTTTAAAAAATGTGTATAATTGGTGTCAAGGATTTCAATTTATGTACAGTTAAAGCGAAGAATTAACTCAATATCGCACCCGTCATTGATGCGGAAATTTCTAATTATACAAATGAGTACTTTGATTGCGGCGTGCATGAAAAGAGAGAATTTCATTGATTGATTCATTGAAATCTCATTGATGATTTCAATGACATTGTGTATTATTTCAACGTAGCCTACAGTTGGCACACACTTTGATATATTCCATTGTAAAGATAAATCGAAGTTAAAAAATCGAAATGATTTCATTTACTATATCTAATTTTATTTTTACTTTTATAGTTTATGCTCATTTATTTCATTAAACAGTTTGAAGGGAAATAAAATGTATATGTAAAAGTTATTTTATTTAATAGCTTATTTAAACGGCCACAAATTACAAATTGTTAAACTTAAAGATCGTAAGTGTATGAGCATATAAAGACTGTTCAGTTTTCAACATCATATTCCATCACATTCATCTTGAATTAGTCTTACATTTTTTAGCTTATCAAAATTATCGTATGATGTATGTCTCCAAAAATAACGAGTTACTTTTATTATATACAGCAGTCAATTTTGAAAGAGCTCCAAGACCTTTTTCTACAATCATCATCAATTAAGGCAAATATTAATTCGCATCAAAAGAAAGTGGTTGCTGTTTTTTTCGATAATCATGCATTCTTTTTTATGTGTTCACTTTGACATATACAGAATGTGTTAGAAAGGCTCTCTGGTCAGTTTTATGTTCATAAATTGTGTAGAAACCATATTGGCGACAATTCAACCTTGGAATTTGCAAGCAATTTTATAGTAACTAGTTTCGTAACTGAACTGCAAAGTCATGAAATTCAAATACAAAGAAGCTATAAAAGAAAATTATTCGTCCATGCTAGAAGGACGTTGAAAAGTGGCGTATACACTCTCGCAGTCTTATTTTTTTTATTGCTTCAAATTCCATTTAATATATGTGTCAGACAATATCACGGCTACTCCAATAAAATTGTCTTTTGTCTTGGAACGTTGGCTCATTTAGTCACTCACCTTCAGTGCAATAAGGTAGATTTATTCAACATTGTCAGGATAGATGAGACAGAAAACAGTGCAGAGAAAGCGAAAATTAAATGAGGAAAATCCGTACGTTTGTGTGTGGGTGAGTAGGAATAGCAGGTGTGTGTGTTCTTTAACTCAAAGCTAAAAGAAAATAAGCATTACTGAGAAGCAATTAAAAATATTTTCTGTCTTCACTGCTTGAAGTAATTAAGTTATTAATTTTAATTCAACAATTAGAAAAAATATAAGGCTATTTCATTCACTTTGAGGCAGATTTATCGTATATAGTAACATCAGCTCTACGTTACTTGACATTTTTGTCAGTTTCTCAAAAGGGTTAAGGGAAGTAGTGAATTATTTTGTATATATTGCTCAAAGTTGTGTGATTTCCTTTCATTGGCGTCAAGGGTTTGAATTTATGTGTTGATGTTTATCTATAGAACAGTAGTACATGATAAGTTAAATTAAACACACGAGCTAAGGAGGTTTTTTGCTACAGTTGATAGAACTCGTAGTGAACGCCCCTTTGCTGTGAAGCTGCCTTAATTTTCTTTGTGAGGAGGTGTTGTTGCGTGAGTTGTTCCTGTGCTCGTATGTTGGTCGAGTGCAGCTTGAGCCGCAGCTCAGGGCCTCCCCTTAGTTTCTCTTCCGTTCCGCCCTCCATCCGTTGCCTGAAGGGCCCCTTGTGACGACTCGCAGCCCTTCGCTACTTCACCCGCAAGTGCCGCACGCCGCCGACACGGGGACCCTCTTCCCTCCGCCCCATCCCTTTCCCCTCTCCCACCCTTTAATCCACTCCTCGCTCCTCCCCTCTCTCCGCCCTTCGCAAGGTTGGTCCGACAGCTACACCGTCTAACACGCACGCCCCGCCACGTCTCTGTCACACCGCTATCGCCCCCTCACCTTACAACCTTCACGCCCTCTCTCCACCCTCTGCTACCTCCTCACTTTCTTCTCGTCATCTCGCAATATGCCCATCTTGGATCTCCCCTCGTCCCGCCTTGTCCCCGCCCTCGCCGGCCCTTCTCTTCCCCACTCCACCACACCCTTTCCCCACCTTGACTCCGTCTTTGCCCAGCTCTCTTCCCGACCTCACCCCTCGCCACGCTCCTATCCCGCCTTCACCCTCACCGCAGACGGATGCGAGCACTTAACCGGGCAAACACGCGCGCACGCCCCGCCCCGCCCCGCCCCGCCCCGCCCCGCCCCGCCCCGCCCCGCCCCGCCCCGCCCCGCCCCGCCCCACGCCGCCATACCACGCCACGCCCTGTGCCCTGGCACCGGCAGCGCTGCATGTGGGGCAGCTAGGACAGGGAGACGCCGCACCCGCCGCCGTCTTGTTAAATATTCCGCAAGCCGCCCAATGTAGTGCACGGCGCTGCACGCGCAGCGTCGATGTGGAGCACGACCCTCCCCTCCCTCCCGCCCTTCGTTTGTTGAGCGTCGCCCCTTCACTTGCACACGTCCGGGCGGGGGCGGGGGCGTGGCTGGAGTCGGGGCGGCTGGGCGGCTGCCAGCCAGGGGTGACCACGGCTGTCCGTTTACCTTGAGGTACCCGCCAATCTGTACACAAGGACCACTGAGCTCATGCAATACTTTCTCCTTCCGGTCTGAGTTGCCTTGTACTGTGATATCACATTACACACATGCGTTCTGTTTAAAACTGAATAATGGTTCTATTCGCAAGATCGAGGATTCAAATTTAATAAAAGAGATATGTTCAGCATTTAAGACGACACCTATTTTTTTTTTTTTTACTGAAGTATCGGAAATATCCAGAAATACAATCGTATTGAATTAAGGCAATTCATTTACACATTTTCGAAAACAAAATTTACTAAAGGTGCGCTCAAGTGGTCGGCTCACCTCAAGAGCCCTGTCTAAAAGCTTATGAGTGGACCGTGCCTCGGGTTGAATAGTTCGCTGCTTCTGGAGTAAGCCGTACGAAAAGGGACGGGGGAAGGAGGGACGCATGAGTGTGGTCAGGTCTAGTCTAGTGAAAGGCGAGTGGCACATGGCCACTACTGGCCCCAATTCATCAGTTTGAGCGTCCATGCTTTAAATAATGATTTTTTTTTACATTTCATTTAATCCATCTTTTGTGTTTCAATAATTACATCCATAGAAAATCTTAATTAACTTTTTAATACGTATTAGTAAGATATAGAATGCATTAATTTATTAATGTATCATTAAAAAAGATAGCAGAAGATCGATACCATGACTAAAGCACATAACGGCTACAGAGCATGAAATACACGGAAATAGACACTTCTGCGAGTCCCACTGTAGAACGAACTGACGAGCATTCGATACCCTTCTTCTCCAAGGGAAAAGGAAGCTTTGTTTGCGATTTGCCTCAATCCTAAATCGTTCGGCTTGGTGCCTAACACAAGCACTTCCAGGACTTACGCCTTCCAAACGTGCATAATAGCACTTCCCATTTTCTGAGCCTCTAAATGACGCTCAGAGAACTCTGTGGCTCCTGGTTTGATCTGCGCATTGCAGTACGGGTATTTGTTTTCCTTGACTGCAATCGAATCAGGGTCTGTCTGTTTTGTCCACGAGACAATGTTTGTATTACTGGGAATTAACTCACTCCATTTAAGTCCATTTTACGGCCCTACCCTTCAAGCTCTTTCCCACTCCGCTCTTATATCCCTTCAATCGTCTCACCCCTTATGCCCTTCCCCGCCCAACTATTTGAGCTCTTCCCTATCCCGCCTGTCAAGCCCTTACCTATCGCCATCCATCGAGTTCCTTTTACCACGCCTTTGTTGCTGATTCCCCTCCCCGTTCTACAAGTTCTTTTTTCGCCCTACCCTTCACGCTCTGTTCCCCATATTTCGAACCCATTCCCTAACTCGTTCAATTTTGCCATCTGACCCTTCCAGTCTTTCCCCTCGCCCTTCTAGCTCTCCCCCCCACCACGTCGTTGACGCCTCTCCTCATTCACTTGGCGTCCGTCTGGGTGGCTCCCGCGCGCCGGTGGAAAAATTCGTAATTCGCAAAGGCAATCACTCGATCTACGCGACACACTACTAGAGCATCTTCCTTGAGTGGAAAGAACTTTCCTCCTCAGAATCGGTATGGAAATTGGTAAATAGATAGTGAATAAAACTATACAATAATCTCACATGTATGTTTTTCTCTTGTGATGTGAAATACGAAGTGCTACAAACCTCAGGCATAAACCCCGTCTTTTAGCGACATGGAAGTGAAAAGTCAACGCGTGAGTGAAAAGTGAAGAGTAAAGACAACGCATTACAGTCGCGCATGTCACTGACTGAAAGGTCGCGATACCACTGAGATGCCAGAAATTTGTTTCGTATGTTACCAGTAATGTTTCGGCGTTTGCGAGAGTTGAATTGGAATTCGTAACCGACTGCACTGCACAGTGGTCTCGATGTTTGTACAGATCACCTCAAGGCGAATGCCGCGCCATTACTGTTCAACGATCCACGGATCATACGTGATCTTATCTTCCCATAACATTATCACTCTCGTCTTCCCCTTCCCCCATTGGCGCGCTGCGATGGAGTACGCCCTGCCTCATTCATCGTAACCCACACTCGAAATAGGTCAGTGGGGTAAGAGCTTTTGCATAAAGGCATGTGTGTAGGGTAAATTTGTTTTACAATAAATATGATACTGTGCAATAAAGTGAGATGCAGTGTGGAAAGTTTATTAGTTTTAAATTTGAGTAAAAACAATGTAGCACGAATAATGTTATTATGGACACAAATTACTTTGTCTTATAATTTATTATTATTGTTGTTATTATTATTATTATTATTATTGTTGTTGTTGTTGTTGTTGTTGTTGTTACGAATATTGCATCACCTGCCGAATTCGCTGCGCGTGGATTGCGTCATCTGCCGGCGCCCCTTCCCTTCCCCCCGAACTGGACGGTTCCGGACTATTCGCGAGTCGCGGGAAACGCGGAGAATGTGCCGGATGTCTCGGGACGAGCGCCGGCCAGGTATAAATGCGCCGCTGCCGGCGGCCGCGAGTCAGTAAGAAGTGAGTAGTGAGAAGTAGCAGTCAGTGAGTAGCAGAGAAGCAGTCAGTCCGTCAGTGTGTCCGAAGTGGAAGCTGTGCTGTGAAGTGTGCATTGCGGTGAACAGTGGTGCAGTGGGTGAACAGCAGTCAGCAGTCTGAAGACTGCAGTGGAAGCTGAGCTGTGAAGTGTGCATCGCGGTAAACAGCAGTGCAGTGGACCCTGATGTGCGCAGTGAAGTGTGGTCTGCGCAGTGAAGTGTGGTCTGCGCAGTGAAGTGTGGTCTGCGCAGGGAATTGTGGTCTGCGCAGGGAATTGTGGTCTGCGCAGGAAATTGGGGTCAGTGCAGTGGACCGTGGACAGTGCATCGGACTGGGTGATACTGTAGAAGAAGAGAACAGTGTAAATAAATACTGTGTAAGAAGTGAACTGTGTAAATAAATAATCAAGAGGACGGAGTCGTGTGTAAAGAAAAATAATTAAGTGTAATATATCTGTAAATAGTCCAAGTAGTTTTTAGTGTCAGTAGATTTTAGTGTATAATTGTTCACGAATAAACGTTTTTGTTTAAATAATACCAGTGAGTTTTAATTCACCAGGAGAAACGTTACATTATTATTATTATTATTATTATTATTATTATTATTATTATTATTATTATTATTATTATTATCAACATTATTATTATTATTATCAACATTATTATTATTACTACTACTACAACTACTACTACTACTACTACTACTACTACTACTACTACTACTACTACTACTACTATTAAGGCGCCAGGAGGAAAAAAAATAAACGCTGACTCTCTTTTATTTTTACGCCCCGTCGGCCTTGTGTTGCAAGGGAAGGAAGTGACCCTCGCATCAGGCGCAAGCTCCTGCTCTTCTTTCCCATTCCATTGCCATTCAAGTGGTCGGATTTCGCCCACGCGAAGTCTTTTCGAGTGCACTCACTACAGCGCTGCTGGTTAGCGAAATGCTTAGTCGCAGTACAAAATGTCACAACATTTTGTATTCAATTTTTAGAGTGAAAATTTGCAGATACCATTTCCATTTAGTCGTGCCCGTTTGATCTGACCCCTGCTGTGCCTTTCTGCTCAGCGCCGGTTATTCAGTCACGCGGTACTCGAAGCTAACTGGAACACGCTGTAACGTGTTTGTAGGTGTCTCATGCCGGTGATATAGAAAAAGCCTCCACTCCTTTCTTCTTTTGCCTAAGAGTATGTATTCAGCTGGTTTTTAGTCGTTGAAAAATAATGTCTGTAAACATACAGGCTTAAACATTCTGGAATGATTAGGTATATTTTCGACAACCTGTTATGTTTCTGTTCTCTCTTAGTACACAGCATGATTATTCGTGCTTTCATACATGATTATTCGTGAGTTTATTTCCTTCAGTTGCGAATTATAGGGTTCTTTTGAGTCAATGAACTTTGTGAATGTAGTTGACATCGTTTTCCTGGTAGGTGGGATGCGAGGCGGAATTCAAATACTAGCGACCTACTCCAATGTTATTCGTCAACAGACTGATTTGTTTTACTCCCCCCTTTCAGTAATGTTTTTTTCTTTGCCGAGAGAAAGGAGAATGAAAAACATTTGTAGTTCTTAGTAGTTAGCAGTAGTAGTAGGATTTGTTTTTTCCTTGTGAGTTGAAGTAATGGTAATTATTTCAGTTATTTTTACATTTCTGTTTTATTACAATTTATATTTAACTACATTTAACAAAATTTTGCGTGTGATGAATGTTGGTGTATATAATTAAGAGACACCCTTTGAAGATAAACGAATAAATTCTCTTTTATATTACATTATGGTAACAACGTAGAAACAAGCTACAAACGCGCACAGAGCATTTTAATTCAGAGCTCTTTTAAACGCAAGTGCGTCACAAGGGCCGCATGCAAAGCCTTCGCTCTGAGCGCCTCTCGCCGGAACGCCATGTACACCACAGCAGACCACGCCTCGCCACGCCACGTTTTCACGTTACGTTACGTTACGTTACGTCACATCACGTCTCGCCACGCTATGTAAGCCACGGCAGATCACGCTACACCAAATCACGCTCCGCAATGCGTCACCGTGCCACGGCTCACAACGCCATGCCACTCTAAGTCATGCCATTTCCTGCCACGCAACACCGCGACACACCGTGCCTCACCACAACACGCCATGGTGCTCCATGTTACACCACGCCAGCCTAGAAACAAACGCATATCAAGCTATACCGAGCCACGCCGAGCGACGCGCAGTCATGACGAGCTACGCCACACCGCGTCACAACGCATTACACCACGCCACGCCAACCGTCACCACGCCAGACCATGTCACGCCATGCCACACCACGCCACAACGCATTAGACCATGCCACACCATCCCTTACTACTCCACTCTATGCCATGTCACGCCGCGCCGCGCCGCGTTGTGCAGCGCGTGAATTTATTTCGACACGCGCTCCACAAAAGCCGTCTCCCTCCGAAATTTCATTGAGACGTCCTCGCGCGCAAAAACCGCCCGCCCGACACGTGTCCACCCCTCGCCCCGCTTGCCCCCCCCCTCTTCCCCGCGCGCTGGCGTTTATATACAGCGCGACACGTCGGAAGGGGAGAAACGGAGTAGAAGAAGGAGCGCGAAAAAAGAGGAGAAATCTCCATTTCCTCTCAAGAAAACAGGGCCCGGCAGTAAATATTCAAAAAATTTTGAAGCGCCTCGCCTCGCCGTGCCTCGGCTCGACTCCAAGCGCAGAATGAGGAAAGAGATGGGGAACGCGTCGTGGAGAACAGTTGAAAAGCGCGAAGAGCGCGTGGACTTGTAGCGGGGACAAGAGCGTAGGCGGGAACGCTGGCGGAATTGTAGCAAAGGCGGGGGAGGTGGAGACGGAGGGCGGTGAACCAAAAGTTGGAGGAGGAAGGAGGGGTAGAGTCGTCAGCTTGTGATGTGACGAGGGATACGATGAGAACAGAAGTAGAACGGGAACGAGAGAGTGAACGTGGTGTGGGCAGGGGCTGAGACGTTGTGGGGGCAAAGTTGAGAACGAGGATGGGGACGGTGAGGTGCAGGGGTGAGTCAGTACGTGAGGACAGAGGCGCGAACGTACACGTGGGCGTAACGAAGACGAAGGCGTGGGTAGGTATGAGCGAGGTGGGGAGGGTGTGAATGAGGTGAGAATTGGATGAGGATGAAATGTACTGGGTGTTAGCGTGGTGAGAAGGGAATGTGAACGAAGTGGACTCGGCGTAAAGAGATGCGAAGGGGGTGTGGTCTGGGAGGGTGGGGGCGCCGGCGCGCAGCCCTCTGCTTCACCCAGGACGAAGTGTGCAAGAAACACGCTGTGTAGCCGCATCATAAGGGCATTTCGCCCGCCACGTACGGTTGCGCGATGCTCAGAAACCGAAAACGCTCATTCAGCGACAAAGACCGCAACTTTGCCTTGTGGCCGCTTAGATTCAACAACTAGCAATTCAATTTAAGAGAATCTCTCTCTCTCTCTCTCTCTCTAACATTTGCTACGCGTGTGGTGCATTTGAAAGAGGCTGTAGGAGAGACTGCGTCTTGTGGTTTCATGCGATCATGCAGCGCAACTGCTTTGGTCGGTTGGTTATGAAACGGTACGGCGAATTATGAAACGTATGAAACAAGCGTACTTGTGCTTGTCTGTCATCTCTAAACTCAAAAGGGTCTCATACAAGAAGGAAAACGGGTTGTAACGAACTCTTGGCTCATAAAAGAAGTACTAAATTAACCCGCTATCACCGAGACAAAAGAAGTGTTACTCAACGATTACGCCCCACTCAGTGTAATGAAAACCATTTGAATAACAACGACGAACCTCTGCCTTGTCATTAGAAGCGAAGTGCGCGTCGGGGGTCTCCGCCGGGTGATTGACTGCGCCGTTCCCCGCGGCAACGCGTGCTCATGCGCTGTTCGGAGGAATGCGCCTTCATCTGTTCAGCGGCTTTCAATGGCCCTTTCCGTTCCCCCGCGAGAGCGGCAGCACGCCAATTAGGCCGCCCAGAAAAATAAAAGAAGCAGCGCGCTATTGATTTGCGTCGGGAAAAGTTCCCGCGACTTCGCTCCGTCAAAAAAGGCGGCGGGGGCTCCCAAGACGGCGGCGCGCGCGGGGAACTTTAAAATAACCTGATTACCCGTCTGAAGCCTCTGTTTGTTCCGGAGCCATTCGATTATTTAATCTTTGATTTTTGCCGGAGCGCGAGTGGGGGCGGGGTGGGGGAGGCGGGGCGGGAAGAGCGGAGGGGGCGTGGGCTGCTTGGGCCATTCATTTAATCAATCAGCAGGGCCTTTTTTCTTCGTTACGTAGCGACGCTCGGCCGATGTTTTTCCGCCCTTCGTCAGGGCCTCACTGCAATTTAATGAATTCACGAGCAGCGAGGCGGCCGCGCCCACCCCACCCGTCTGCCCGCTGCTCCACTCCCACTTCGCTTCTGCGCCCGCATACTATGCCGCTCTCACCCTTGCTTTCCACTCCCATCCCCCTCGCACGGTGGAGCACTGAGCCACCACCGTTGGTCCCTTCTCCGCCACCCATCTCGTCCCACCACCACCGCCCCTGCCGTCACCCACATCCAGACACGCTATTTTTCTTGCCCTTTCCTCTGCCTCCGCCAGCACCACGATTCCGCCCCCGCCCCCCTGTTCCAGCGACCGCCCTCGCAGCTCATTCCACTCCCGCCGCTGCCCTCGCTCCCACCACCGCCCTCGTTGCCACTGCCACTGCCACTGCCCCACCAGCATCATGATTTCGATCCCACCATGGTCCAAGGCACCCCACTCGGCTCCACGCTAGTCACCATCCCCGGCGCCAGCTCCCACCGCTGTTCTCGCCCCCCTTTGACACCCTGGCCACCACTGCCATCGTCACCGCCAGTTCGCCCCGCTGCCCTCGCTCCCATCGACGCTCTCGCCGCCACCTCCATCGCCACCGGCACCGCCCCTACCTCTATCCGCCTACTCGTGTATTCTATTTTTAGCTTATGTCCCCTCCCCACCTTCGACCCTGCCTCCACTCTGTCTCCACCTCCGCTCTCTTCTCTCCCACCCTCCTCTGCCTCCAATCCAGCCCTGAGTTTGCCCGCCGTCTTCACCTCTGCCACTCGTCCGCGCCATTGCCCTTCCCTGCCTCAGCCCTTTCCCCTCTTCGCCCCCCCCCGCCAGCCCCGCTTGTGCCGTCGTCGCGCGCCGCTCGGCCACTCAGTCACTTCCGCTCATTGGCCTCTCGCGCCGCTGCGCAATTCGCTTCTCCTCCGCACACACGCCTTCCCCGGCTGCCAAGACTTTGCATAAATCCTCAACAGACATTGCGTGATCACGCAGGGCTCGCTGGAGAGGAACTCTCAAGACACGTCAGAGTTATCAACTTTTAACAGTGAATGTTATGCATTTTTTTGACAATTTCATACTACATTAGTGTTCGGTTCAAAGAGTCTAATCCAGTGAAAAGGAAACATTTTAGTTACCTCCATTTGGTGTGTAACTTGTTTGGCATAGAAATATTTAATAATTACAAACATATTTTCTCTTAATTTTTGCCGCTTCAAGTCATCCACTTTAAAGCGTCCAAATTAATTGTGATTTTTACGGCCTCTTTCCACCTTTTATGTTTCAAAACATTGTTTTTCTACGTATTGGAAACCCGCTCTAAACCTTTCATGAACGTTAATTTTTTTGCTATTTTCGTGACATCTAAAGGTCGTCAGATCCCACACTGCCTTTTTGACCTGGCCGATATTTATTTATCGATTTGTATCATTACGATTGAATGAATTCTTTGTTGCTGTTTCTTGTTAAGTCAACAATAGAAGCACGGATTGTCAAGAGAAAACTCATCTGGAATCGTGAAAAGAGGACAAACGAAAGTTAACTCAAACGTTCTCCCTCATTGTACAAAGCAGAGAAAGAATAATGTATAGATAGATCGGAAACTTTCTCAAATCTCCGAATCCGATTAGTTCCGGTGGTTAAATTAATCCCTCTATACCGCACACACTATTAATTACAGCAGTGTTATAAGCTTCTTCCACCAAAAGAAAAAGTGTGTGCGAGTCGCTAACGAAGCATATCAATGAATTAATCGTCAAGATGCCATAAATCAGCTACCTGCTACCAAACCAGATCGTTCCATTATTTAAAGAAATTCGTTTTATTTTTACTCAACTTTGGTGTGGTCTTTCATAACCTCGTGATGAGAGATAGTTAAAATCCAGCATTTTACTACTTAATAAATATCAATAAAATATTTTGTATATATAATTTCGCGAGTGAATGCGACATCTCTACAACACCAGTATTAGTGTTCCAATCTGTAATTACGAGTAAACAACTTAATTTATGTAATTACTCTGATGTTCATTATCAATAAATTTTCAGGTTTCCTTTCGTTCACAAATCCCTCTTCGTCTTTTCATTACTCAACTCTGCTGTGTTGTTTTAATACTATGTCCATTGGGCAATTGCTCTTTTTTGCCACGGGCAGCGTTGGTGCAACCCTCTGGCGGGAGTGGAGGAAGGATAATGATTTTTCGTTTAGGAGATACCTCTCGAACTTCGTTCAGGCTCGTCGTCTTTCGTCAAAAGTTTCGCGGGGCGAGAGCGAACGTTTTTGCTCGATTGCACAACGCGAAGACTGCAGCGTGGTCAGTGCTAACCCTCATCGCCACTTTCTGATCCGATTCTTTCAACCGACTTTTACGAATCAAAAATAGTTTTAAACGAAAAAACTTTCTGTTTAAAAAATAGGGTGTGTTGTTTGCTTATGTAAAATGCAAATTTACGAGACAACTAAAGTACCAAAAAGAGGAGATACCTTATGCCCAGGAAATCAATTTGTTTCGATTTCCAAACTTCGATTGTTCTTGTTTAATTTCAGGTTCCGCACAAATATCGCATCTTCAGTTTTCACTGTAGTTCTGTTCTTCGTAATCTTACATTAAAAATGCACTCTCAGTAATTTTATTATTGCTTTTCAGTTGTAGAGAGGTGTTGTGTATGGTCATCACAGTGAGCCAACACTGACACTTAGACACAGCTACAAAGTATTGTTAAATAAAGTAGGCATTTCTAAATAAATCGTAATATCCAGAAAATGCGATTACAGAATGTTACGACGGTTTGTTCACAGAAAAGTTCGTTTATTCGTTTGTTATATAATAAGTGAATTACTTGTTACTTGGCCGTAGAGAGGATGAGAGAGGGAGAGGGAGGGAGAGAGAGAGGTAGAGGGAGAGAGAGGGAGAGAGAGAGGATGAGAGAGGGAGAGAGAGGGAGAGAGAGAGGAAGAGGGAGAGAGAGGGGTAGAGAGAAGGAGAAAGAGAGAGAGAGGGAGAGGGAGAGAGAGGGGTAGAGAGAAGGAGAAAGAGGGAGAGAGAGGGAGAGAGAGGGAGATAGAGAGGGAGAGAGAGGGAGAGAGAGGGGTAGAGAGAAGGAGAAAGAGGGAGAGAGAGAGGGAGAGAGGGAGAGAGAGGGAGAGAGGGAAAACATTATTTTTCCGCTTCCTATGATACTGAATAGAAGAAACATAGTTTAAAAAAATAGTTTTCGAGAATCAAGGTTTTTCCTTTCACGGATTGTATAAGTAAAGATTTTAGAGAACTTTTCCCAATGAAATCTTTACCTTTACTATGAGCACCCAACATAATATCGGTGACTCGAACTCTATTGAACCACAAAAATAAAGGGCCAAGATAAAAGATATTGTGATTTCACGTCGACTACAGAGAATACATAATGGTAGTAGCCAGTGAAATGCTCTTTCCAAACTTCAATATTTTATCATGTAATAAACAGAAATTTTCTAAACAGGCTTTGAAAATAATTATATTCAAAAGCTCGTTATTTGTTCAGTTAAGTGTTGTCTGTAAAATTGTTTTGTAATATTATAATATCGTAGATGTTATGAATATATAAATACACGTATCTTATTATTAACTGTGATCAAGCAAATAATTTACATCTCCGAAAGTCAATACAATCAAATTGAAACATTTAATTGAAATACCAATTGTTCCTTCTTGATTCTCGAAAACTATTTTTTTAAACTATGTTTCTTCTATTCAGTATCATAGGAAGCGGAAAAATGTTTTCCCTCTCTCCCTCTCTCTCTTCCTCTCTCTCCCTCTCTCCCTCTCTCTCCCTCTCTCCCTCTCTCTCCCTCTCTCTCCCTCTCTCCCCCTCTCTCTCCCTCTCTCTCCCTCTCTCTCCCTCTCTCTACCCCTCTCCCTCCCTCTCCCTCTCCCTCTCTCTCTCCCTCTCTCTCCCTCTCTCTCCCTCTCTCTCCCTCTCTCTCCCTCATCCTCTCTCTCCCCCTCTCTCTCCCTCTCTCTCCCTCTACCTCTCTCTCTCCCTCTCTCTCCCTCTCTCATCCTCTCTCCCCCCCCCTCTCTCTCTCTCTGCAGAAATATATTTGAAAACAGATAATGATATCTAGTTTCTACACATCGTTAAACACAAAAATATGCTGGGAACATATCAATCAATAATAATTATTGATAATCAATAATCAATAAGGAGCCTACAATGAATAATTATAAAGCGTCGATTAAATAAATATATTATTATTACTTTCATATTTTATAGAAAATGAAAATGTAATGAAACTAATATTTTCCAAATGTGCCAACAAATTAAGGAAAGTGAAAAATTAGTTAGTCTGCAAATGGATTTTTTAGAAGAGGCTGTGAAGTATTATAGATGAAACACATTAGAAATTACTATTATTTTTAAGCGAATTCAGATTTAAAAATTGATTATAGATGAATTGGAAACACGAAGTCTCAAATGATTTGGTCACGTGTGGTAGATTGTGGGAGATGTCCCAGGAAGGTTTGTGAGTGGTTTCCGTTAGAAGAAATTTAGGTAGACCCAGAGAGGAATGGCAGAATAAAGTTGTAAAAAAAATTTGAAAGAACAGATCTAGAAGAGAATGATTGAAATGATGGAAGAGAGTAGGGGTTGGAATGCGAGAGACGGCCGCAAGAGCTGTAGAATACCGGCAAGAAGAAGACCAACAACGTACTGGCGATATCGGTGGCCCATGATGTTTGCGCATTTCGCTTCCTCTCGCGCCTACATTCTGCGCAGCCTTGACGACACTTCGTTCTCCCGTGGCTCAGCTCCCGTTGTTTCTGTTCTCCGCGGCTTTAATCTACGCGCGTCGCGCAGCGCCCGCCCTTTGTTTCCTCAGCGCGCGGCTGCGCGGCGCCTTCACAGAGCCACGCCCCCTCCCCTCGTTCCACCCCACCCAACTCCAGACCCCCCGCTCCCCGTCCCGCCACAAGCGGTCCTTCCCCGCCCATCCTGGCCCCGTGCCCCCTCTCCACCTCTCTCGACCCCAACCCGCCCTTCTCCGTTGTCTTTGCCCAACAACAATTCAACTCATCTCGCACCTCCCATGCTGCTCGAACACTTCCCTCCGCTCCGCTCCAGCCCGCCCCGCATCGCCCCGTCCGCTACTCACTCCCACAGCCGTCCCGCTCCTCTCTTTCCTGCTCTCACGTCTGTTCCTTCGCTTTTCGTCTCGCACGTCTATGACATGCGTGTCTCGCACGTCTGTACTCAGGCCTGCCATCCAACTTGCTTTCTATTAGTTGCGCACTGGCATGTCCAAACAGTTTCTCCCCACTGAAGTCTGATCCTTCCGTCAGTTTTCTCTTTGCCTCACCAATACCCTTCTTTTCCGTATCTCCCACTCTTTTTCTGCACATTCTCAGTTCCATTCTGCCACTAAATTCAAATCTGCCACGCACGAAGAGCTTTGACACCATTTCTCGCCTTGTCTAGCCTCGCATTGCCATTCCACGCCTTGCTTCTCCACGCCTCACTAAACCACACCCCACATCACACACCACACACCATACCACACACCATATCATGCACCACACCCCACCACAAACCACACCCCACCACAAACCATACCCCACCACAAACCACACCCCACCACACACCACGCCACACGCAACACACCGCACACCACACCACACACAAAACCACACCACACCACACACAAAACCACACCACACCACACACAAAACCACACCACACCACACACAAAACCACACCACACCACACTACACACAAAACCACACCACACTACACACAAAACCACACCACACCACACGATACACCACTCCACACATTACACACCACACGATACACCATACGACACACACTACGACACACCAAACCACATTACCCACCACAACACACACACACAATACGACACACCACACCACATTACCCACAACACACACACACACACAATACGACACACCACACCACAGTACCCACCACAACACACACACACACACACACACACACCACACAAACACCATACACTCGCCACACCACACCACACACACCATGCCACGCCAAGTCCTTTCCGTTTCCTCGCGTAAGCTCTACGGTCTCGGACCACTCGGCAACCCCGCTGGGTGCGTCAAGAGCCCGCTGACGATGCGAGGATCCACGCAGCGGGGGCGGATCAGCGAGGCTGAGGGGATACGAGGACGCACGCGGATGGGTCTCCTGTGCGCGGCAGCCGCTCCCGCCCCCGCGCTTTGTAAGCGAAGCGCAGAGCAGAAACCTCCGGCATAGCTGTTGCGCGGCTGGCGCTCAGACGGAGACAACCTCCGTCAGCAACTGGACAAGGCCACGACGTCTGCTCTCTAGATGTTCACTTTTAAAAGAAACTGGACTTCCATTCAGTTGTAAATGCCTTCCCGAACCCGATGTAAAAGGGTAGTTGTGAGACCACTAGAAACTGTGTAAACCGCGTGCTCCTAGGTTCGAATCCTAGTGGATTAAAATATAGAATTTCTAGTGTTTCCTGGCGCGTCAATTTCTGTAAGTTTAATGTGTTTTAAATGCGGAAAGATGGGGGTGTTCAGAACGGATATGTAGGTTCGTTGCCGACTTCCAAGTCCACTGATGCTTCCTCCTGCAGGTATCTCCACAAGCGGAACACTGGCGCAGCTGGGACAAATTATAAGCTCCTGCTGGTCTCTTGGGATGAAAAAGATATCGCGCTTGATTGGTATCCCTTTTGTGACATTCGCTCGCTTCAATTGGAGAAACCACGGAAAACTCCCGACTGGTACCACCTGACAGAATTTTACTGAGAAGGAGGGTGCGTATCGAATGTCCGCAACAATCAGAATTCGAGTCCTAGAACTTCATGAACAGCGACGCTGCAGAACCAATGGAAACGTTGCTCCTGAGCTATCCCAGCACGTCGAATCTTGATGGTAAGGAAATTTCACTGCTAAATTACTAGGTGGATCGATGTCGGCCACAATTCATTGAGAATCCTGCAGGCCGGGTGTTTTGATCAGTCGTTTCGTTGTTTCCTCTGGTCAATTGCAGGTTGATCGTAGAGTAGTACCTTGTGTAACAGACCTTGTGTCACCACCGTGAGCGCGGCCATTCCTACGCCAGTCTATCTCCGGCCGCTGGGTTGATCTATACTCGTGTTTACCTTCTCCCGTTCTTGTTTTGAAATGTTTCGACATACTTCAGAGATAAGGTGCACGATTATATCTGTGACCGTTAGAACAGAAAGGTTATATAATTTACAACCTTTATCTCACATTTCTTTACAAACTTAAGAATTCGAGTATTCTGCATCAAGAATTCAGCTAGAGGAGAGTCGTGAAGCATGTGCGTGCGGCAGAGGGAAAACGACAGCTACAGTATAGACATGACGTAACCAAATACACAACATATATGTATGCACGGTTTGAAAAGGTTTATTCGTTGAACGTATGTTACAGCCTAGTTGTACAACCGTTCTCAGCTAAACGCAAACTGTTCCGCGTGGATAATCAAACGTACAGCTCTTTCCTCTACACATAGACACCAAAATAATTTTCTCGCGTGGTGTGGTTGAAAAGTCATTAGCAATAATATTATTACATGTTATACATTTCATGTAGTGTTATATTATAGTTTTCATCAAATGATCTCAGCTTACTAATATTAGAGACGTTTCATGACAAATTCTACCAAGAAATTTCGAGTACTTACAATGCTTTTTCATTTTCGTTGAAAACATTTCAGTATCAATACAAATAACAATGATTTAAACTCATAACATTTATAATAAAGTGTTTCAGCGTCTGTGAGGACTCAGAGTCGTGACTCGAATTATCAGTAGTTGCATTGTCCTGCATGTCCAATGAAAAATAACAGCTAATGAAACTCTCATTGGGAATTCAATATTCAAACTATGCTGCGCTTTCAAATCAGATGTGCTGAGTTCCTGTAATTCTTCCAATTACTAATTGAATATACTGAAATATTTATAATCTTTTCATACCTTTCATCGTTATAAAAAAAGTCATTGTGCATCATTCAGAACCAGTTGTTCTTTCAATATTGCATTCATTTTAAATTATCTTTCTCTCGAAGAACAAGTTTCTTCGTCGTAGTATCTTCCATCCGGACGCCCACTCCCCACCGCCGCTCATGACCACTCGCAACAGTTCGTCACCGACGATGTATAAAACTGACTTGGCTCGAATGTGACCACTTTCGTGAGAGAACATGTAATAGGAAATTTCATAATACGAAGTTTCTCTTGAAAGTTTTGCTTTCATTCATATGTAGCCCATCATGCATTGGTGTTTAGAAGGTTACGTTCCGACGCAGTCAAAGATATTTTGTCTATCAGTGAAATGCATATTAAGGGTGGGCCGACCACGAATCAGAGGCAGATATCGGAAATGTATGAATTTTTTACCAAATACTCATTGACAGAAAATGATCTACATTAACCTCGCTACATGCAGTACTAATTTATAACACTTACACAAAGTCGGACTGGGATAGAGCATTTGACCGTGACAAAGTCGGACTGGGATAGAGCATTTGACCGTGAGGTCCTAGGATCGAGTCCCGACAGTGGCAGGATTTCTGACAGTATTTTAATAGATACGCCAAATTCAGCCTTAGTCATCTTGGACGAAGTCAGTCGTCCGGAGGTGTGTTCTAGCGGTCAGATGCCCTGATCGGTAGTTTTCTATGTTTTCTTCGATCACCAGGTGAATGCCGGAGCAATACTCTAACAAACGGGTCACGAAACGCGCGCGATCTTTCCTTTCTCTTCCTTCTCGTATCCTGACCCTTACTTACACTCACACTAACATGCACTACACATGCCGGGAGCACATGCCGATCGGGCGCTTAGAGCTTGTCCAGGCTGGGGCGGTGCCACGATGCTGGGAGAAACCTATTTGGGGAAAACCGCGCTAGCCGAGGGTACGTCGGCGCCGGATCAAGCAAAACAGCTGAAGAATATCACCACCACCTCATAAGGAAATAAATGCACTACACATACGGAACAAGAAACCTTATCAGTTGACGCACCCGGAATTACTAACAACCCACCAACCACCATGTAAGTCTGTGAAGTACATCCGACGGTGTTTTTTCCAAACACAATCAGTTAAGGCGCCCCAAAGCAAATATTATAAATGTGTTGCGTCTAGCTTTCTAGATTAAATAACACAAATTTTATTCCACTCCTACCTCTGACCATCACCGCCATCCGGCCAAATATCGCTTGTTGAGACGGCTGACGTCGCAAAGAGCCCGCGACGGAGCGAGGCGGTGCGGGGCGGAGCGGGGCTTTTACACCGGCGCGGACACAAAACAATCGAAAACTTTTTATACGCGCTCGTCCCCTTCCGGACATCCTGGCGCGGCGCCCGCGAAGGAGATTTTTTTTAGATGTTTTCCGCCCACGGGGCGCGCGCTATCTGCCTCGAAATATTTTTACACCCGCGCGTAAAAGCGGCGGAGCAGCTCACAAACCTGGGGAATTGCGCCCCTCGAGGCCTCGCCGCTGAGGCTGGCGGGAGGCGCTTCGAACCGATCGCTCTGGCCTGGCTTTGGTTCGTCGGCAGGTCAACTGGAACGAAGGAATGCGCGGTTTTGCCTGAGAGCTATGTTTGTACTGCACCTGTAAACGTGACAACACTGAAGACAAGGAGACAAAACTTGCTTCGTGTTGGTTAGTAGGTGAAAGAGAAAAAAAGAGAGTGTGGAAAGGAAACCAAGGCAAGTTCTGTGCTTATTATAATTGAATTTAATGCACATAGATATTGTGTATTGTTGGGTACTATCAAAGGGAGTAAGCATAATTGAACTCGAATTGAAACCAATTCAATTTTACATCCTCGTAAAGATACGGGGGTTATTTGTATTCTTTACATAATTATCGTAAAAATTCTAAGACATTTTGTTATGTTTTTTATTAGAAATAAAATCGTCCAATTTGTCTTATTTTTAAGAATATATGTTTTTGATACAGTATTACGTTATATTCTTCAGTTTGTTTATATACTTTATACTTTATGTTAATACTTTTGCTTAATGCATATGTTATGTACTTTCATGTAGGTCAATTAGGCATTGCCCTTTAACAGCAAAGTAATACAATATACTCATACAAAGATATAAAAACCTTATTTGGATGTGTATGTATTGAATACTGTATAATATTTTTTATAGATTTAATTGCATTGTAATAGTTCTTTCTCTTTATTCTGTGACAAAAATCTGTTTTTGAAACATTCTTATAGTTTTTATGTTCCGTAAATATTTTGGCTTATGTATATTTTACAGAAATAACATCATAAATCGATGTGAAGACCCTTACATCCCAATGCTCTACGTCTGTCTCTTATTGAATTGCGACAAATGCATTATTCCGTACTACTTTTACTGTGTGTTTAAACTGTCAATTTAAAATTTCATAATTATTTTGAATTTGTTTAAGACAGTCCGTGTTTCGAGAACTTTGCCATCTTAATTTGCTTGTCTATTCCTTCCATGGCACATGTTATCAAATATAATCCTGCATCAACATTTGACTGTGTGCATAATAAATTATTGTTTTGAACTCGTGTTTTATTTACTCATGGTTTTATTGTTATTTTTTATTATCGATCGAAGAAACAAATCAGTAGCGCCTTATTTACATTTTACATTTGTAATGGTTCATTAATAACTATTTATATTTTATTTATTAATTTTCCTCCGCATACCATAGTGCTGGGACATCACTTCTACAGTACTGTCACGAAACAAATGTTGGTTCGTGAAATCCGTTTTGGGTAATGAACAGTAGATGAAACCACATTATGACACGAAAAGTGGCGGGAAGTGTGCGAGTACGAACGGGGCGACGGGTGAGGAGTAGAAGGGAGGAGAGAAGGGCGGGTGAGCTCGATGAGCAACGGATGATAAATAATAAGGGGTAGTGCGCGGCGCGGCCGGCCGGTGGCGGCGAACAAAAGGTGTACCCGGGGAAGAATTTGATATAAGTGTGCTAATTGGATGTGCAGTGCGGAGAGGTGGGCGGGTGAGCTCGTTGAGCAGCGGGTGATGAACAATGACAAGGGTCAGCGAGCGGCACGACAGGCGAGGGCCTGTGGCGATGAACAAAAGGTGTGCCCGAGGGAGCGAGTAAAGAGCATTGGGTTATTTATGAACAGGAGTGATAAGTGCTCTAGTTGAGTCATGGGGCGATGGCGAGGAGTGTGCGGGTAAACTCACGTATCAGGGAGTGATGAATAGTGATGAGACGTACCCCGCTGTGCGGCGAAAGACGACCTGTGGCGATGAGCAAGAGGTGTGCGCGGGGAAGCGGGTGAGGAGCATCGGGTGATGACCAGTTGATTGAAATGTGCCTGTGTGTGTGTGTGTGCAGGGATGGCGCTGCAGCGCTTCGACGAGCAGCCGCGCTACACGGAGGTGAACCCCGGGGAGGACGCGCTGCTGGTGTGCAAGGTGTTCAACAAGCGCGGCACCTGCTCCTGGCAGAAGGACAACAAGGTGAGTCAAGCGCTTCGCACTACCTGCCACGCTCACTTGCGCTTACATTCTACACTTGTTCTCGCATACCACGGTGCATGAGTAATACCATCAGTGTTTTGAAAATTATCGGCGGGCTTAAATTATGAAAGTGATAAAACAGTACCATCTTCTTTAATAAGATGTGTTCTTTGCACATCCACACTGACCTGACCACACTGCCGAGGTGGCCACAGGGGAAGCAGCACTTTGGTCGGAAAGGTCGTGAGTTCGAGTCCCGCCGTGAGCATGCTTGTTTGTACTTACCCCTTTCCTTAGTCAGTCCCTTGTGTGGTGTCGTGGGATTCGTGAGTCTGCTGACCTCAGACTGAGGAGCACGCAAGTGTGTCAGTGTCTAGTGTCCCCATGAGGGACATTCAGTGTTATGTGTCCCCATGAGGGACATAGTGGGTACCCGGTGCGGATAGTCGATATCGATATTCCCTGAATCTGGGAAAAGCCCCCTGAAGAAAAAAAATACTGTGGACCTCCACCTGACCTAATATCTGACCTGATATCACAGCGCCCTGAAATAATTTCATGAAAAACATCGCAAGATGAGCAGAGAATTATTTGGACATTATTACATTTGTTTTCTTTATTATGAATAAAAAAACTAATTGGTAATTTCAAGAAAGAAATGTTAACAATATTATAATAGTGAATATTTTAAACTGAAGTATGTTATGTTTTCTTCGTCTTTAAACCCAACTGAAGTAAGCATTTACACTTATATTTTGTGCTTTACTTACTGCTATCGAATGATGGTTTTATGTTATGCACCTGTCACGGTGTTAGGGAAATTTTATGTAATATTGAGGTAGAATATCTCGTTGTATTAAGAAAATCTTGTATATTTCTTAACTTGAATAACAGCTTGTACCGTTTAAGAGACAAATGTAGATACAAACTATTTCCCTAAAACGCTTAATTTTATCTTCAGGCTTGCACATTTGTTTCCACAGATAATTGCAATTAACATATCAAAGTATTTCCGTCTTGGAAGAGCAAATTCTCATAATCTCACCTTAGAGTACATTGAAAGAGTAATTCAGACTGTGTTGCCAGACATCCGAGCACATAGTCACTAATCTTATTACAGAACAGTGCTTTTTTTCCCCTCTTCCCTCCACCATATCTTCGCGACATTTACTTGCCTTGTTTAAACCATTTGTTGTGCAATATATCCTTTTTAAGTTTGTTATTCATAATAAAGAAATTTATCACCTCCGTTCAGGATGTTGCTTTCGTATTTACAATTATGTGGAATTTGTTAACATTGTTTTCAAAACAAATTTTCCTATGAAATAAAAAAAAGAAATATCTAGAGTGAAATAATATTAATGAGTATTCTTGCATCCACTGTTATTTAAGGAAATATTTCGTGCAAATGCAAAATTCAATAATCTACAATACAAAAATTTAAGGTTTTAAAATATTTTTGATTAGAACACATCCACCCTTTCTATACATATGATTGTTTTGCGTACTATCTTTTGCAGGGCTTTGCAACTGCTTTCAATGAATTGTATTAGAAAACTTTATAACAGAAATTTATGCACAAGTTTAAAGGATACTATCTAGCATTGCAATTAAATATTTTGTGATCAAAGCTTTCATCGCCCTAGCTACATTAATTTACCTTGCCATTCACTGAAATTATTCTTGAGAGATTTTGGCAAGCCCCTCGATCACAAAATTTCCATAAATTAATGCAAAGTTTCATAATGCAATTTCCAAAGCGCATTCAAGAACGACTGCCGTGGTTGTGAGAGCAAACGACACAGACTCGGCCGTTATCACATTACGGACTGACGAATTGCAACTGTCGACTGGGCTCGCAATTGAATAACGAAACGACATGATGCTCCCACACTCTGTCTCATCCCTTTAGAACTTCTAGCGGGCATTTCTGGTATTATGTAACCTGTTTATTTTGCTTTATTGTTATCGATTTGAGTGGCAACATTGTCAGCTGGTAAGGCAGTCGGCATTCATAATGACAACTTTGGTAGACAATAGATGCTACGGTAAATATCCTCCAAGTAATTTAACGCTCCTGAATAATACAGCGGTAACCCAATGCATTGTGCATTAATGGAGAATACCCGTGGAAGCAGAGAATTCTGTATGATGATGTTCAAAATTTGCTTTTATAGAACAACATTTATTCACAATTATGTCTGAGTTTTACTTCCTAGTTTACTACTTTATGTAAGAAGAGATAATTATGTAAATCTGCGGAAAAATCTGTTAATATTCATCAGAAAAACGCCTTTCTGAGTTCTTGATATCTCAAAATAGTAGATTGTTTACTTCTATAAGTAGTAAATGAATTTCTACACATAGGGTAATCAAAATTTACCTATTGTGGACAATTTATTCCGAAAGTTTTTTTTTTCTAAAAATTATCACTGATTTCAAAAGTTCAAACCAACAACTATTGCTACTGCAACGTTTCTAATCAGCAGGTCCGCGGAGTTGAGTCTCGATTTTCGACACTTTAAAACAGCTAGCTCCAATTTAGCGACTCTCCGGACGAGAAATTAGCTATTAGCTGCTCTGATCAGTTGTGACTGGTGTTTCTCCCGTCCACAAAATGGGGATTGAAACTCAATCTAATGATAGAAATGTAATTTAGTTAAATTTATTTGCAATGTTTATTTACCTTAATAAAACAGACTCAGTATACTTTTTTTAACAATTTATTTATTTTCTTAACGTTTCGATCCTATTTCGGGTCTGTACCAAAAATCTATTGCCCAGGTTTGCTGAAATCACATCATAAACAAACAGTTCGAATTTTGATAAACAAATGTCACTGATATAAAATAGGCTTTTGTCATTTTGTTGGCTAGTTGGTCAGACATTTGCGACATCGCCAGGGTTATTATACCACTGACATTTTTTTTTATCGAAATACTGTTAGCTACGCACGCGATCTTTTCTTTCTCAAACTCATTCCCCTTTCTCTCCCTCTCACTACACTTACATTCAATGCACTACGACTTGCACGAGACGAGTGCAAAACGTACAGTTGGTATTGGCTGGGGCGGTGCTCTGCTAGAGGAGAAATCTGGAGAGGAAAATCAGAAGTTGACGTATGGATTAGAGCCGTATCTCTTATTCCCGCGAGAGAGGAACACCGCCATCTTCCGGGACAGAAAATGCTCTTATTTACGGGACCAATGAGTATAGAAGTTGAGGAGCCCGGAAATAATAAAATAATCAATATAATTTCATTGAAATGTCCGCCTGTGAACCACACTGGCACCTAAACAGTGAACATAATTTTCACAAAAATTTTCAAACATTCTTTATTGATCTTATTTATGTTGCGGGCTTTCTAATTTGGAATGGATTTTTCTAATTTTTGGGGTCAGACGCTTCATGAGGCGTGTTAAGAGTTTTCAGAATGTTCTCAAAAAAATTTCAAAGTTGTCCTTGTTTTTTTAATAAATCATTGTTTGCTAAATAATCTGAATTAGACATGATTTTCGTTTTAAAATTTGCAATGAAATGAAATGGAGACATTTCTGTGTGTCTGTTCAAAAATTAAACTTCATTTTTGATTCGTCGGTTCAGTTGTTAACACCAAAACAAAGTGAAATAATGGTTTTTATTTAAAAATAAACAAAAACTGCAAAAACTAACGCATGACATTCAAAATATATAAACGTAAATCTTATTAGTTAGATTGAAAGATTTTTAATATTCATCCTAACAGTCAAGTTAACTATATAAATCACATGTCATTTTGTGTTGAATAATGTTTACCGCACACATTGCGGTGGCAAGTGTCTCAGGTCACAGATCACAGGCCACACTCTCAATTACCGTAAGATAACCTCAGAATTATTCAGAATGGTTTTGATCTGCAATAGTACAGAGCCTGCTCCGTATAAAAATGTATTTCGTAGATCCTAGGCAAACAGGTTTCTTATTTACATATGTTCCTTTATTTATTTTATATTTGAAAAGGGCAAGTTCGTCGGTGTGTTCTGTAACGTATTTCTTGGCCGATTCTCTGCGCCTCGTCCAGTTTTGCGGCTCTGCGGCTCCTTGTGCCCAAGGCATGAGACACAGGTAACTCCGTAACCCACGTGTGTGATGAGTGTAGGAAGTACCGTGCACATCACGAACACATCCAGCACGTATTTGCCGGTTGTAGTGTGTTGGCTTCCACCGCATACGTTAGGCACGTTAATATAGATATAATAATTAATTTACGGTTAGCAAGAAACTACGAACTTCATATAATATTCCGTATTACAAATAACATCCTTGTATAGGCTTGGAAAATGAAGAATGGAAGCTACACGGGAGGAAGAAGCATTGTTACAGACACCACAATTTCGCACAATAGGCCATCTATAATTGTTATAAACAAGCTCACGAAAACAGACATGATAATCAATTTTGCAGTCGTCAACAATAACAAACTAGAATCTGTTTATATCCCAAAAATTGAGAAATTGTACTGCTGTCGCAAAATCTTCTCCATCAATGGACACTTCAGATTAGCGGCATACAACCGAATATCATGTCCACCACAAGATTATTGCCACAATTCAATGTATGCAATTCAATTGGAATTACCATGTTCATACGTAGAGCAAATGCAAAAAACAGTAATAATGGGCAGCTGCGGAATGGTGAGGGAATTCCTGGAATGTAATGATGATTAGGACATATATGACTAAAATGTGTAGAGCAAATTCGCTAATAATAATTATTATTATTATTATTATTATTATTATTATTATTACTATTACTATTATATCTACTATTATAAAAATGCCTACATAAACTGTGAAAAGTTCGGTGAAACATTGGAATATAGAAAATACTTCCATTTTCTTTGTGTTGTAGAGTTCGTTTCACGAAGTATTAAACGCGCTTTCAAAAACAATTTACTCACGCGCGCACGGTGAAGGCTTACCGGAAGTATTTCGATTACTTGAAGAGAGCATGGGTATCAAACTTCCTCGCTCTCTGAGTAGCACACACCAAAAGTCTCTCTCATAGCCATTTGTTCGTCCTTGCCCATGCCCAGGCCGGCGCTCTCGCCTGCCCTTACGGTCGATCTCACTTTAGCGCTTTTCCTCCCCCAACTCCCACGCCTTTGCTCTCCCCATGCTCCTCCCACGACCTCACCCGCTCCTTAATACACGCCTCTAACTTGCCGTCCTCCCTCAATCGCCCTCAGACGTTCCTATCTCACCCACTTCCTCGCTTCCAAAGTCTCTCTCTCTCGCCAACTCGTTCATCCTCGCTCACGCACAGTCCGCTGCTTTTGCCTCCGCCATTGCCTTCTTCTCACTTCATCTCTAGTTCTTCCCTACCCTTATTCCCATCCCTTCGCTCTCGCCATGTTCCTCCCACGTCCTCGCCTTGGTCTGTCCCTCCCACGTCCAAGTTCTCACTCCCGCCATCACCCAATCTCAATCCTTCGCTCGCGAACGTTCTTTCGACCCCACCCTCTAACTGGCTTTCGATTTCGCACGCACTCAAAGTCTCAATCTTGTCCAATTCTTTCTCCTCGACCCTTCCTTTTGCCCTCACTCTCCTGTAGCTCCCATTTTCCCCATCCTCTCGTCTTTACTCTCGCTACATGTGCCTGCACCCTCTTCGTCGGACCTTTCTCGGCCATGTTCAAGAGCTCACCCTCATCCTCGCCCAATTGCATTCTCCCGCCCTCGGTCTTAGTTTGCCTTCACGCCTGCTCCAATCCTCACGTCTGTTTTCGCTCCCAACTCCGTCCTCACTCTCCCTCTCACCCAACATCTTATCTCGTTCTAGTCCACGCCCTTGCCCTTGCTCTTACTTTAGATCTCCCCACCACCCACTCATATTGCCATGCCGGCGCCCTCGCCATATGAATCGGCGCTTCTGTGTCCTCCCTCCACCGCGCCTATATTTACCCTCACCCCCTCCCTTGCTTGCTCTCGCCTTCATACATTACCTCGCCCTCGCTCTAACCTTGCCCCTCGCCGTCTCCTACTGTGTAACGCGCGCCTACCATTTCCCACACATATGTGCCTTCCCCCACTCCCTAGCCTCTGCACTCACCTGCGCTGTCACTATCGTCCTCACATGCCCTCGTCTTTGCCTTCATGCCTGCTTCAACCCTCACGTCTGGTTTCGCTCCCACCTCCGTCCTCGCTCTCGCTTTTTCATTCGCGTTTGTCTCCACACACGTCCCTCGCGCACGGCCCCCCTCGCGTGGTGTGGGGCGACTGCTTCGTGACTTTCACTCAGGGTTGTCCAGGAGGTCACATTTTGTACACGAGTGTGCAAGTATGTTATACCTTCAATGTATTTCGTGGTTCAGAGCCTGGCCTGGCTGTCGACTTTGTATCCGAAAGATAATCGATACGATCGCGGTCGAGTGTCAAAAATTATCTTCATACGTGTAACGTTAGCGAGTTAGTGTAGCCTTCCATAATATATTTTTGGTAAAATATTCTGATCAGTGTTTTACTATGTTTTCATTTAATTTCCAGGAAAATGGGTGTACAAACTTCATAAGGTATTATAAGTATGATATATGGTAAGAATAATTTGGTCCATTGGCTGTAGTCAGTAACAGTGAATTACTGTAATGGAAGCTCGGGTTTTCTCCTCGTCATTTCTCTGCAACACTATGTTTCAGCAGCAAAGCATGGACCTCCTGTGTTACGACATGTTAGGAATGCATTCTGACATTTCGCAGGTTATTGTGAGTTAGGCACTGTGATGAAATCCAAATCCTCCGCATTGCTGTCAGGTAATTGGACGCATTCATATTATTCCCTACCATGCCATGGCAAATATGTAAGGTAGCTGTTTCCATACAACAGATGTGAACAGCCGATGGCCAGAACAGAACAAAGCAGGAATCTCTTATTATTCCAGGAATAAATACCACTGCTATATTGGGGGAAGAAGAGTGCATTACACTCCCACCCCACCCGCGACGCTATGCCATCTCTAACACGAGCTCTAATGAAATGACATCGATCCTCGCAACGTGCGCTTACACTCCACAAACTCTCAAATGGGGAAAAGCAGTATGGCCCATCTGTTATATTCGCTTTTTAAGATAATCAGTGGTAAAAAAGATTCGAGTAGCCCCAGTGTTTAAAAAGATAGTGAAGCGGTTCATTTTAGAATAGGCAACTCGCTTATAGAATAATCATCTCGCTAGTACAACCGGGAGAGCTGGATCACGGTATTACTGTAGTAGTTTTGACCGGGAGGTCCTAGATTCGAGTCCTGACGGTGGCAGGATTTTCTACTCTAGCTTGTCAGCTGACGGATGAGAATTCTAGCTGCCGGCTGCTCTCCGTAGTCGCCAGGCGAATGCCACAGCAGTATCCTAACGGGCCACGGATGGCACGCAATCTTTCCTCCCTCTTCCTTGTATACTCACCCCTCATACACACACTAACATGCACTACACCACCACGCATACCAGGAGAACGGTTGGGAGCTTAGAGCGTGTCGCCGACTGTCGGGCGATTCCCCAGCTAGTGGAAAACCTGATTGTCGAAAACCCCGCTAGCCCACGGTAGTTTGGCGACGGAGCGACATTCAGCTGGGGAAGATTTCAGCCACCAACTGCAATAAAAACATGCACTACACGAAAATGATCTTAGCATTTGACTCATCCGGAATCACTAACAATCAATCAATCATGTAGATACACATTTAAAAGATAAAATGAAATGATGTCCTTGTACACAATTTTTTTGCAGTTTTTGGCGCTTTGCGAGGAACTTTAATTTTCCAATTTTCCTTTCAATACCACGATATTATCGAATTACCAGCGAGATGGACCGTGCGTGTACCGAAGAGCGGGTATCGATTGTGCGAGCCAGCGCCGTGGAGTGCGGAAGCCGGGCGAGGGCGAATGCGAGAGCGTTGGGGCAGGTGGGGGTTGCGTGGGCGGCGGGAGTCTGAGAGGGCGCGACGGTGGGGACCACTGGCGGGCGGCGGCGGAGTGAGCGGCCGGGCAGACGAGAAGCCGGGTTGCCGGGTTGCCGGGGAGCCGGGGAGCCGGGGAGCCGGGGAGCCGGGGAGCCGGGGAGCCGGGGAGCCGGGGAGCCGGAGAGCCGGAGAGCCGGAGAGCCGGAGAGCCGGAGAGCCGGAGAGCCGGAGAGCCGGAGAGCCGGAGAGCCGGAGAGCCGGAGAGCCGGAGAGCCGGAGAGCCGGAGAGCCGGAGAGCCGGAGAGCCGGAGAGCCGGAGAGCCGGAGAGCCGGAGAGCCGGAGAGCCGGAGAGCCGGAGAGCCGGAGAGCCGGAGAGCCGGAGAGCCGGAGAGCCGGAGAGCCGGAGAGCCGGAGAGCCGGAGAGCCGGAGAGCCGGAGAGACGGAGAGCCGGAGAGCCGGAGAGACGGAGAGACGGAGAGACGGAGAGACGGAGAGACGGAGAGACGGAGAGACGGAGAGACGGAGAGACGGAGAGACGGAGAGACGGAGAGACGGAGAGACGGAGAGACGGAGAGACGGAGAGACGGAGAGACGGAGAGACGGAGAGACGGAGAGACGGAGAGACGGAGAGCCGGGGAGCCGGGGAGCCTGGAGGTCAGGGGTCAGAGAGTGGGAGGCTTCTTCACAGTGAAGCAGAGAGGACGAATTATACAGGCTGTTCCTCAAAAATGTTCAGAATCGCATAGGGATCAATCGAAGCAGTGTTTGCGTTATTCGTTTTTGAGTTAATACGTGACCTCTCTTTCTTAAAGTGTGACTCTTTTGCGACTCTTCGGCATTTCTGCGAGGTTTATGACTTTATTTACTGATTTTTCTCTACTCAGCATCGAGTAGTGGCTCGAGCACGCGTTGCTATTCCATCTTAGCATAGTACCATTTTTTAAGGCCAAACTCCAGCTTCTTACTATTGGAATTCAATCGTAAAGATTCTTTCTTTACCCCTCTCTCTGTTCTCTGCGATCGTAGACTTTTTTTTCTGAAATGTCTTGAGGCGGTGAAGTGGTATAGAATGTTCCGTTTCTTTAGGATCGTCTAATTCGCAAATTTCTGCTTTGTTACTGTTATCTACCACCTCACTACATTTGGTTTGCAAGAGCTAACTACTGCAAACATTTGAAATGAGAAACAGTTCCATTTGAATTTCCATAAAATCAGTGGTCTCTTCAGAGGAGGCGATTTATTTCAGTCACACTCACAGCGCCCGCTCAGAAGCCAAAACATTCACAAATATAGATTTTAATAATTTTCTATAGTTACAAAACGCACTCAATATTTCGATAGAATAAGTTATAATGAACTACAAATAAAAACAAAATAACTTGAAATTTGTGAGAAAATATAAAGTTGTTCATTTTGGGCAATTTTTCTCACAACTCCTGATAGAAAAGTTCCAGTTCTTAAAATCATTGTGAGATGGCTTCATACCTTATCTGAAAACTCAAATATCATTGAATGATTGCTCTAGAAGTCCGAAGAAACAAGGTGGTGCAAAGTTCACCAATTGTATGTATAGTTTTCAGTTTTTATGAAGCTGAAAATTATTGACATAGTTTAAAACCATATTTTCATTCAAAATATGATGTAACTTTTTGTAAGAAGTTAATAGAATTTGAATTATTTTACAGCGTCTCTGGCTGTGAGGTAAAATAGACTACGTCCTGGAAAACGACACGTCAGAATACATTTTGCTAGTATTTTAAGTGTCAGCAATATATTAAACATATTACGGATATATATCGGTATTCAATTGAAATAAAAATTTCATAATCGAATTTGCCATTAATATTAACAATGAATATTGTTACGAAAATATTTTTTGTTTTGTTCTTTTCAGTTGTAGAACTTGGAACATGAACATCATTTTGATTAAATGGGTAAATATGTGCATTATTGGATAATTGTATAAATAATTGTTTTATTGGATTGGTATTTTTTGTAATTGAGAAGAAAACTTGAAGCTGTGGGATTCCGGCCCTTCGTAATGTACGGGGACATTTATTTATATACCTTGGCATGCACATGTAAGTCGAGTCTCCCTTTGAACGGGGTTTGTGCGCGTTCGCTCCACTGTGGGGGCGCGTGGGCGGAGGCGAGGACGCGCTGCCTGCAGCTTATCGGAAGGGCCCCGATCGGGCGCGTCCCGGATGCTGTCGTGTTGGCAGCGCTGCTTCTGAAAGCCGCAGCCTGTTTACCCGCCTCCGCCTCCGCCTCCGCCGTGCTCCCCCCCATCCCTCCCCCCGAATTGCCTGTAGCGCCCCGCCGACTTTTATGCCTGGCAGCGCAGCCCTGCATTACCATGTACACGAGCGGGTGCCGGGGAAGGGCGAACGCTCCGACGGCGAAGGGAGCTTCGCCCTTTAAGGACTCTGGCGTTGCGCCTCGAAATGGCGCGCATGGCGGAAGGGATCGCTCAGCGGTTGGTCGCGAGAGCGTTGATGGTTGAAATTAAATCTATTATACTATCTGTATAACTCACATCACATCGGTTGCAAATCGTTAAGATTTTACGTAAGCACATTTATGATTCTATAGGTTATAGTTTCTTGAAAAGTATTACATTATTATTTCCTTTTTTCATCTTATTTTCCTTCTTCCCTTTTTTAATATCTTTATAAATAATTTTCAATGCGCGGAGAAATTGAAAGGAATCTAAGTAGCCAAAAAGCATGTTTATGGTTCCGCTGGATACCCACAAACTCTGGATAAGGTACAGAAGCAATGAAACCGTTTCGATTTTGAATGATAAATGCAAATATTTGATTGTGTTATTTCGTCTTTTCTCATTCAAACTGTGCGCACTATCTGAATTCTCATAATACGTACTTCACTGCTAACGATATAGCTGACAAATCGTCTCAAGGAGGAAGCCAACGCTTTTAAACATTTGCTTTTTACGTTACAATTATTGAAATATAATTGGATGGGCTGGGTCGAGCGAGTGGACCGAGTGTGGATGCATATGATTCAACCCCTCCCAAACATTCCTAAAATAGCTCAAACTGAGGCGCGAAGGACCACCCAGACACCTGTAATAACAATAACAGGTTACAACCACCACTGCAGGTCTGGGACTGCAAGGAGGGAAAATTGAGCAGGTACTTGTTACCATGAGACAATGAAATAGAATACATACATATATATATATATATATATATATATATATATATATATATATATATATATTGTAAAAAATAAAAAGGTACACTATAACCTATGAACACTATAACCTACGAACATGGAGCAAAAAAGATACAATATGACTCATACATGTGGCATGAGCAAGCGTAGCAATTAGTAACAATAAAAAGAGGTGCACTGTGACCTACACACACATGGCGTGAGTGAGCGTTACAATTATGAGGGTAAAAATATACAATATAGCTCATGCACGTGGCATGAGCAAGCGTAGCAATTACAGTAACAATAAAAAGAGGTGCACTGTGACCTACACACGCATGGCGTGAGTGAGCGTTACAATTATGAGGGTGAGAATATACAATATAACTCATGTACGTGGCATGAGCAAGCGTAGCAATTATAGTAACAATAAAAAGAGGCAGACTGGCGTGCAGTGACGGGCGGGGTGCGACCCCTGGCCCATCGCAGACAGGCGTAGAGCGTACACCAGGAGAGTGCCGTTAGCAAGGCTCTCACGACGTAGCACTGAAGGCGTGCGACAGGAACATTCACACACACGTGAACGAGCAGTGCGCCGTTGGCAAAACTCTTGCCAGGACGTGGCACTGAAGACGTGCGGCAGGAACACTCGCACACACGTGGACGGGCGGAGCACCGTTGGTGAAGGCGAAGCGTCTGCAGACATGTGTGCAGCACAGCTACGCCGCATGCAAAACACTAAACAATCATTATAATAACAGCTTGCCCGTGGCACTATTGTTTACCAGGGCGCACAATATCAGACACGTGCGGCAGTAATGCACGAGCACACTTTGTTGGGCCGAAGGCCATGTTGAAGAGAGCGGCGCACTACACGTCCGTTCGGGTCGAAGGCCAGGCTGAGAAGGAAGTCTGTAGCCTTGCACAAAGGGCGCGTCGGTTGCCGTTGGCTAGGCGAGAGTAGTAGAGCATCTGCCACGTCACGGCCGCTTCTAGAAGCCCACACAAAGAAAGAGGGCTGGCAAAGAGAGGCGCTGGTCGCAGGTACCCGGCGAGGGTAATCCCTCAACCCCCACGTCACGCCTCAGGGAGCGGCGCGGCGGTCGGGGCAGGCTAGGGCTCCTGTGTAAGCCTGCGACCCCTGTGGGTGGCTGGGCGAACCATTTGAAGGAATACATTGTGCATTCGCCAGCGTGCAAGAACCTGATTAAGCGTGCACCTTCGCGAAGTAAATATATTGATAATAAAATGTATGAATTAGCTTTGCTTGCTCTAACAATAATAATAGTTATTATATTATTATTATTATTATTCGTACACTGTACCATTAGATATAACTATTTCAATTAATATTAATAATTATAAAATGTATTTTAATTTTATAATTAACTTCACAATTTATTTAATAATGTAGGTAAAATATACATTCATTTTCATTATTATTCTTCCTTCTACGATTCTTTGCCAATATTTTAAACATACTGCTTTATTATAGAGCGATTTTTATTAGAATGGAATGATTAGACAGCTAGTGCTGG
This sequence comes from Gryllus longicercus, assembly GCA_038098605.1. Classification (NCBI taxonomy): domain Eukaryota; kingdom Metazoa; phylum Arthropoda; class Insecta; order Orthoptera; family Gryllidae; genus Gryllus; species Gryllus longicercus. Next base: position 2,063,045 of record JAZDUA010000007.1, on the reverse strand, counting down.
CAACACAACTGAAGGTTCTGTGGTCATAAACCTTTTAGTCTCTCCTTCCTCCATTCGTTCGTTTGCAGTTGGCTAACTTGTAAATGGCTTCGACTCTTCTTTTTGTGATGTCCTCGACCGACGAAAATATAGTGCGCCACGAGAAATAATTGAAATTAGAAAGTGCAGAGCTATGTGGTCTCGGTGAAAATTATTTTTTATGAACATTACATTTAATTTAGTTTTTATGTGATAAGTATTATGTTTGTTTTAAAATCGAGTCTTGAATGGGAGATGCGTACTGGTGGCGGTTCACATGTTTCCGGCTTCTGCGCTGTGTGGCGACTGGCGAGCTGTGTTCGGGAGCATTCCATTTATTCCTTTAACATAATAGAGATATGTTCAACTGAGAATTGGTATTTAGAATATTCATTTGAAAAGTGAATGCTTGTAAAGGAAACAACTCTCAAGAAAATTTAGTAAAGCCTTTAGTTGTGGATGCAAGAATACAAGTAAAAGATAGCATTCACTGTTTTGATGTTTTAATTGGTGAGAGTGAATATAAAGAAAGTGCTTATTATGAAAATAGACATAGTAGATAGATCAAGGAATGCATTTTAATGCATAACATTAGTGAAATATGAAACAATTATTAAAACACATTTGAATTATGAGAGCATAGTACCAACTTTTGATAGTCGGGCTTTTATAATTATAAATAAACCAACCTCTTCACTACAAAAATGCATGAGCCATTCAATGTGAAACGTCCAGGAAAGGTATTCGAACGTCCCCAGAAAAATCATTTTTCTTTCTATTTACATTCGTGGCAGTTTTCTTTTACTGAATGTGAGAGCATATAAAGACATGTTTCCACATATGTAAATAAATTTCAATATTTCCCTGACTCGCGTACGTGCATTTATACGTTCTACCTAAGCGAAACTCAGGCATCTGTGCAGTGATGTCTTTGCGGGAGCTGTTAACAAACACACTACACGTGATGTTCACTTGTTTCGCGAACAGTGATTTTAGCCCATTCTTATAAAAATCGCTCTATATTACGTTTCAGTATGAAGTTGGAAAGAGTGAAAACAGTAATGTAATGTAAGTAATGTATTGTAATAAGTAGAGGGCTCAGTTATTCGTGGAATTTTTACCTCCTTTATAGTTTCATACTTTGGTAAGAACAAAATACACGGGTGTTCGGGCATCACTTTTAGAATTAGCCTTGTCTCTTTTCCCCCCAAGTTGTTTATTGAAAGAGCACATGTACTGCACTTCTTAACAGATATAGTGATCTGCATATATTTAGTTCGACATGACTTTGTATTAGCAACGCTTTAACAAGATTATTTATGTTATTACAAGTATATGTTTATGAAGTTATCTGAAAAATCATAGAAATTCACAATTTTTGGCGTCAGTTGTATTTATGTTTATCGTGATAGTTTGCAAAAGAAGCTTTTGTTTTCCATTTTTTCTATCTAGTTTTGTAGCAATTTTTCAAATAATTTTGCGTAAACGAATAAACAATTTCTTGTATATTACTGAAATAAAATGTAATTATTTATTACCGAATGTGTTGATTTCTAACTATAAATTAAAAATATAAATTTCAACAAAATAATAAAGTTTCAAAATATTTCTTGATGACATTCTTGATAATTCCATCGCAGACGTCACAGTACATAGAAGTCAGAAAACACGACTGTCTCTGGCACATGTATGAAGAAAGTTCTCCTAGCACTGGGACTTCTTTAGAGTTCTCAACACAAGTAGAGAGCATTCTCAGGTCAACTGAATTAATTCACGAAGGCGAAGTAACTTTCTCAGTTCTAAAATGACTAGCTTGGATAAGTGGTCTATATAACACACAAAATGGCGATCTGACCCGGATTGAATAATCTGAGAAATGGCCAGATATCTCGCCAAAAGCAAAAGGTTCAAATATTTCAATGTACGATAAACTTTTAAACATTAATAATTAAAATCTTCGAAGACATAAAATATTTAACATTCTAAATATACTTTTAATGAAAAAAATGTCAGTATTTTTGTTATTATTTTTGAAATTTGTTATTCTATTGCAATGGTAATGAACAAATACTATGTTGTTACCGTTGGTTGGATATATTGAACTCGGATATGGCGACATTTCGGGTATAGTGAAGAAAAGTCATTTGTCCCTATCCACATAATAACAAATAAGCGCTAGAAGGTTCAGTTGTTGTGATCTGTACATCGAATGAACATAATAAATCGTTCATCTTTAATAAAAAAAGTGCTTCACCTCAGGTCCACAAGTCCACATTTCAGTAACCTACGAGTTTGAAGGGTTTGTAGGCAGAAGGGCATGGGTGGTGTTTTTTTACGGTGACTGAAAGGAACTAAGAGGACGTTGCAAGAGGAATTTGTTTCAGCTTATATCTCGCGCTCTGCTTTCTTAGATATGAATGTTACTAGAGTCATATTTCTTGAAACTTCTAATTTTGTCAGTAGGTTTGAGCCATCTCTCAATATTATTTCCAATATTTCAGTTCGTCGGGTCCATGAAGATATCGTTAGATCGCTGCCTTAATTTATTTCATTTCCTGAAAAGGTTTTGAAATTTCGTAGGATTTGAATTTATGTGGGTTTGTTATCGTCGCGTTCGCAAATGCAGTCTTCTCTGACGAAAACTGCATATTCAGTCCACCGCACGTGCAGCCAGTATCCTGACTGGGGAGTTTAAATAACATATGAACCAAAACAGGTCATGCCGACATCTCACTGATCCCTTTTAGTTCGATAACCCAGAATTTTTTCGCGAGTAGTAGGGATACTGGGTCGTGGAAGCTACGAACTGGAGGAGGAATTACATCAGATCTTATAGTTGTCTGTAGTTTATGGGTGATGCCGTTACAAATATCATTAACACATATCATCGAAATTTCAATTCTTATCTGCCCTTGATAACAATCTTGTATTTCTCTATTTTTATTATCTGTTAAATAAAAGTAAAAGTGAGATTATACTCCCGAAACATTGCTTTTCAGGTGAGAACACGTTGGAAATGAATTTGAAACTGCTGAAAATGTTCAAATTCTATAAGAGTTTATCTTTTGAATAAAATATATCAAATAATAATAATCTAATTCTTTTGAAAGGGAATTAGAAATTTTAACTTTTAGAAATCGTATTGTAATGACATTGCCGTAAAATTAATAACTGATGAACTAGAAGGCAAGGTATGTCAAAAAACGTCGGGCAAACCACGTTTTTATTTTTTTGTATTCACTAAGCAGTAACTCGAAAGCTATTCAGAACGGAAAGAAACGAAATCGATCTCGTAGGATATTGTGCCAGTTTTCTTTTTAAATATGGTAAACACTCCGATTGTCTCCCAAGAACAACCCCCTGTGGTCCAGTGTTATCAGCGGTGACGGCGAACGATGTGGCGGCATTTGCCTGACGGCCGGCGCGTCCTCGGCTGTCGGGTTCGTATCTGTTGGCACAGGCCTCGCGCCCCCAGCGGCCGACGCCCGAATGATCAATGAGGCGACGCCACTGGCTGCTCGGCTCTGCCGGGCGGGCGCGGAGACGTTCCGCAACGCGATTCTCGACGGCTCCGTCCCCGCCACCCTGCTCCACCCCCCGCCCCACCCCCCCGCCGCCGCCCCGGCCCTCCCCCGTCCATTGGACCACCGCCCCCCGTCCCCAGCACCCCTCCCCTCGTCCTCAGCACCCCTCCCCCGTCCCCAGCTCCCCCCGCCACCAGGCCCCAGCCCTTCAGCCACGCCGACCCCCGCCACCGGACCCCTGCACTCCGCTGCCCGACCCCGCCACCCGTCCGCCTGCCGGGGTGACGGAGAGAGGCGCCAAGGGGATTGCTCCGGCGCGGAAGGAGCCGAAAGAACGATCAAATATTTATCTTCCGACTCGAGGCTGCTCCGCACCCCGCGGCGCGCGACCGACCGACGCCGCGCCCTCTGGCGAGGCCGGAGAAGGACGGACCGGCGCGAGGCGGCGTCAGGCAGAGAGAGGGCGGGGACGCGCGCGAGGGGAGAGCGATGGGGTGGCTGAAGGTGAGGGCGAGGGTGATGATGGGGCAAAGTCTAGGGCTAAGGCCACGGCGTGAACCATGCCGCGGACGACGAGAGCAACGGTGACAGCGAGGGGGAAGGTTATGGTGGGGGTGAGGGTGAAAGGGAAGACTTGGCCGAGAGCTGCGCCGAGGGCAAGGGTGAGATTCAAGGTGTGGGAGTGGACGAGGGCCAGTTTTAGGGTGAGGGCTATGTTTAGGGCAAGGGCGAGGTTGAGGGTTCGGGCGAAGGCGCCGACGAGGGGGAGGATGAGGTGTAGGGTGATGGTGAGAGTGAAGTCGAGAACAAGGTTGATGGCTTGGGCGAAGGAGAGAGTCGAAAGTGAGGACGAAGGCAAAGGAGAAGGTGATGGCGATTGTTAGGGCGACAGAGAGGACAGGGGCTGGAACAAGGGCAAGCACGAGGGCGAGGATAAGCGTACGGGTAAGGTATCGCTGTGCACGCGCAGAGCGAAATTATTCATAAACTTGCCTCTGTTTCCTGCAGCCCTTGAGGGCATTGTTAAACCAGCGGGACGCGTAAGGCTGTAAGTGGGTTTTATGCGGCACTAAACCCTTTTACACAGTCTCTCTCCGATATTTGATATTTTCCCGATAGCTGAGCGATAAATGAAACGAACTATGAGTTAGATGTAATAGAGACAAATACTAAAATCTGACGTTTTCCAATATATCTTTGTTACAAACAAGCCGAATATCAAGGGTATTCATTTTCAATAAACTACACAATCGCAAATGACGTACTCGTTCTTTCTGGTTTTAAATTGATGAACGGCGCACACGGGGTAATCCTGTACATTTATTGTATTACAGAGTTTCACAAAAACGATACAATGATATCACCAAACCCTTTCGCAGTTTAAACACATGCATAGAATTGATACATAAAAGTTGGTATTACAATGAAGTCGTGAGGGAATGCAAAAGTTCTCAGAAAAATATAATGCATAAAAATATAATGATTCTATATTAGCATTTGAATTCACGCTATTTTGAAATATTTCTTTAGGAAGGTGTAGTCAATTTTTAAATGCATTTGTAGCGACTTCAAAAGTAGTAAGTATGTGCTCTTAACCTAGAAATGATTTAAAGTATTTTTGTATCGAATAATTTTTAATGAACTCTCCATATCTGAACGTGCAGAAACGTCGAGACAAATACAAGTAAAAAATAGTTTCCGAAATTAACTGATAATGTTTTTCAGCTAAACAACAGTGGCGTTTTACCAGTGCCCGGTAAATGTTGGATCCTGAATGAATTGAAATAGCTACCAACGTTCCAGATATTTTGGAAATACTTCATAATTTAGAAATCAAAATACTTATTAAGAACTCTGCCCTGAAAAATTAAGAAACATCAAGTTTTAGTACACATACTTTGCAATTAATAAAATAATATAATGAATAATACATTCATTATACATTCATAATTCATTTTACATTAATAAATAGTGTGATAAAATAACAAATTTGTAAGCCCGAATATTTTGCTTGTATATCCAAGATAATCTTTCGTAAATGATAAAAAGAATCATTTACACACGAGCAGAGTTATAAGATATAATAAAGTTAGAATTATAGTTAAAGTTAGTTCTTGTACCTATGATTGTTTTGAGGTTGTGAAATATTTAGAAACGGAGGAAGCAAAATTGCTCCCTTACACATTGATCTCGTGATTACTGATGTAATAATTAATGAAATCAATACTAAACCGACTCTCTCAAAATTAACTTTTCCCTATTAATTTGCTAGCTTCGCGTGATTGGCATAAGTACCGGCGCCTCTTACTGACCGCAAAAGCAGCCCTGAAACATCGAAGGAAAAATAGTACCATAGAAGCGTAGGAGGTCTTCTTAGAAATGCTACGAAATGTTCATTCCAGCATCTGATCAAAGTGAAAGTCCAGTTTTCAGTTACTTCCTCACTGTTTGTAGAACCGGCTTGTTTGATCGGTAGATTTCCGTGGTTTGTCCGAACAACAGCAAGTGAATAACACCGCAACAGTATCTTAACGAATGGGCTATGGAACGCGCGCAAACTTCTTTTTCCTTCCTTGTCCTGCCATCATCCCTTACTCACACGCACGTACTCTACATGCACTACATTATCACACTTGTCGGGAGACCAGTCGGCATCTGAGAGCTTGTTCCAGCTGGGGAGGCGCCCTGCTGGTGGGAGATACCTGGTGAGGGGAAATTTCCGCAAACCGATGTTGTCCGGCGCAAAATGTCGCCAGCCAGCGGGGAAAATCACCATCTCCATCGATGAAAATAGCAACTACACTTACGAAACTTAGCGGTTGACGCGCCGGGAATCATTAATCAAACAATCAATCACTATTCTTAGCCTCTCTATTCCTCTGCCACCGCTGTCTTAGGGCTCCATCGATGCCAATCAACAGTTTAAACTGGCAGTCTTTTAGAGCCTGCGACATTTCGATGTGCTTTCAAGTGACCTCGCCTTCTCGTCATGTCGCATTCAAATATTGGAGTATCGAACTCTTTTTACCTCACATCTAATGACATTAATGACACTAATCGAAGTTGCTTTTCTCGTAAACTCTATTTAATGGAAAATCGACTGACTGTTACGCGCTCAATTTTAGTTGTCCACTTGTATTCGTGTATGATTTTCATCTTGGTTACGTTATATTATTAATATTACCTTGAAACATTACTCTCTCCATTACAATCATATTGCGATGGACATCGCCCAAAGAACGAGTAAACTTTATTGCGGCGCGGTGCGCGTTCTGGGTAGAATGTGCACTCTATTTAGTCCTCTGAACCGATCTACTTGATGTTAGTTAGGCGCTCTCTGCCAGATACCAGTTTAGGGCTGCAATGGTAGAGAAAGAGAGGGACTTCCGCGAGAAGTGCATTCACAGTACCTTGCTCTCTCATCGTGTGCGTCATTGCAAAGTAATGTCTGGCAATTCTTTATTGGCTAACGTAAAGTTGTTTTCGTCGATAAACTGAACAAATAAAGTATCTAGCAAAATTATTTTAAACTTAATATAGTTTACTTTTTATTTAATGCCCCTTATCCTTCTCCTTAGTTACATGTCTTAGTCACTATCTGTAGGATACCAGTTTGGAGATCCGAATAGTAGAGAAAAATACTTCTGGAGAATTTTCATTCAAAGCACGAAGTTCTCTCCTCGTGTTTGCCATTGCAAAGTTATGTCTTGCAGTTCTTTGTTGGCTAGCGTAGAGTTTTTTGTTCGATAAACTGAACGAATAAAGTGGCTGGCAAAATTAAATGTCTTTTTTAAACAACCGTAGTCCAAAAACACAATATTTTAGTAGAGCGAAATAGCGTGGGATGTGTATGGACTATAGTGTTTTTTTTTTCGAAGAATTGAGAGGGACTATCGTTCTTTTTCCAAAATCGACTCTGGACTATGGCCGTTTTATCAAAATCAGTCAAACTTTCCGAGTTAATAACCACGGACAGGGGTTGATTTTTTTGCAACAGCTCAGTCAGCAAATAGCGGCTATGAAGCTTTCGCAACAATTCTAGTATCTCAAAATCTCATTTTTTGGACTAAGGTTTTTTAAAACTTTCAAGTGTTCTTAAGTTAATGTGGTTTGCTTTTATGTATTTTTAATGTTGATTCTAATTTCGATTGCGGTGTATGTCAACCTCGCCTTTTTTGTTGAATGTAATTTGTTTGCCATCGTCTGCGTTGTCAAAGCATAATGATAATGCGAGAAGCCTTCGGTGTACGACTAGTCTCTGCCCAGTCATTACTCCGTTAATGTCGTTTCTAGCCTCGCGTCCACCCATTTCTATCCCCGGAGCTTACGACAATGGCCGTCACGAACGAGCGGGAGATGAGCGCGCTGTGACGTCATGGGATGCAGAGACGTCCGAGTGCGGTATCGAGTGTCGCTACTCAGCTGCCGGAAGCCGCAGCCGGACCCCCCTCCCCCTCCCCTCTTCGTCCGTACCCCTCCCCCTCCTTCCTCCACGTTCCATCCCTCCACGTCACAGCCTCCGTCTCTCAGGCCTCCATCTCCCTGCCACAGCCTCTGTCTCTCAGGATGTTACAGCTCGTGCCTCCCCATTCCCCCCGCCACGCCCCTCGCCCAGCTCTCGCTCCCGCTCTCCCTCGCATGCTGCGCTGTGCGTGACGTTTACGAGCGGCTCCTCGCCAATTACGCGACCATCGATTGCCCGCACGCGCGAGCCCGGCTCTGCCTTCCGCCCCGCCCCAACCCTCCCCTTTCCATCTCCGTTCCACCCCTCTTCAACCCTGCAGTATTGTCCTTTTTGTCCCATTCCCTTCCGTCTCTTCTCATATTTTCCTGTTTATTCCCATCACTTTGCCTCCCGTCACCCTGCTCTTCTCTTCTTTCCTTCCTCCACTACACCTCTCAAACCACTCCATTCCCCTTCGTCTTACTCCTTTTTTCTTTTACTGCATTCTCCCTTTCCTCCCTTTTCCCTACACTCCTCTTTCCTCAATCTCTCCTCTATTTCTCCTCATTTCCTTGTCTACCCGTTTATCGCCTCCCCTTTAAATACTTCTACTTTCCCTTCCATTCCCATATCATCCCGTATAATTTCTACCATATATACCAACCCCTCTCCCCTTTCGTTCCCCCTTCTCATTCATTCTCTTTCCTTTCTCTCCCTTTTCCATTTTCCGTTCTTTTTCTTTCATTATTTCCCATCCCTTCCCCCTTTTCCCCATTGAAGTTAAGTAAGACTATGTTTCATTGCGAAAATCCCAGTACAGCGAGAAACAAAACAATTAAGTCTTTTAAAAACCTGTAAATGTATTGTAATGTCGGAGAAATCTTCTCAGCCCAAATTTTCTCGCCACTTTTATGATGATAATTATTTGTGAAAAAAATATATTGAGTAATACAGCTTTGAAAGAATAGCTCTGACGGTAGATATGCTGGCAAATAATTTAATATCAGTATAATTATTGTAATGTCTATATGACGCTTACTTGCGGATTCGTGTATCTGGCCTATAGATACTTCCTAAACAACAATTTTGGTTTTATACATTCTGCGTACATAATAACAAAATATAACTACATTTCACAAATATAGGGACCCATACATCCAATTTTAAAACAATTGAGTTTGTCACATTTGAAACAACGGACGGTAAAAGACAGACTTAGAATTTAGTGTGTTTTCAATAAGCTCTGTCTAAATATCGTGAGAGGGACACTTATGTACCGTACGCGTCAAAAGGCAAAAGCGCTGTTAGTTTTAAATATCCTATTTACATACAAATGAAATTTAACTACATTTACCTCCATCAAGTATGAATGTGTTGTAAAAGAGTAGCTTTTTGTTGTTGATACGAAACATTTTCTTGAATTATTAATGAAAAAAGTATTGGGAAAATAATAGTTTTTTCACTATATAATCCTAAAATATATGTGCATGTCAGTAAACTAATGTACAGATCATTTAATTCAGAAGCTGTGAATTTATATTTTTGTTTTACATTGTAATGTATAATTACAGATATCTTACCACAAATAAACCACTTGTGAACTCGATGTCATTGCTGTAGATAAAATGTGGCCCAGAAGAGGAATATTTGTACTACAGAGAGAAATTCAAATACTTTCATCACCAAAGAACTACATAGTCGTGGGAATTCCTGTTCATCGAATAAAAAACATTCTTTTTTTCCTCTGAAACAAAAAAAAACACGTCAAGTGCGTCGATATTTTTAATATAGCCCCGGATTTGCAGGCCATTCATTTCAGACTGAGGGCCGTCAAACATTGGAGGATGGACATGCGGACTGCGATTGTGTTTAGCGCGGCAGGTGGCATCTGGCGCGACTGTGGAACAGCGGACAGACAGGTCCAATATCGGTCGCGAGCAAAAACGCGGGCGATAGTACCGAGGCCCGATTGCATGAGAAGACCGACTCGCAACGATCGCCCTTAAATTCTTTGGCCCCGGTAAAAAAGCTGATAAATGAATTACTGGAAGTGAAATACGTGTTCAGCTGAATTATCATAACCATTGCCTATTATATACAATAACAAAGTTTTACCGTCATTAAGAGGATGTAGAGAAGATAATGGAATGAATAGTTAAGTGATAGCCGACGTATAAAACGTAAGTGCATTATTTATGATATCTTCCATACTTTTCGTTCAATAATATTCGTAACCCCAAATTTTTATGGAAGTATTGAAACGACAAATAACAGAAATAATAATAATAATAATAATAATAATAATAATAATATTTTATTTGTGATACCTGTTCTTCGGCCTAACCACGTTCAATATTTACATGATTTTATATATTATAACAAAAATTGTTGGGGTGGGGGCAGGAACTGAAATTTTATTTCTGGGAAAGCAAACTGAGTATACGCAGTAAACTTCAATGAGGATGGCGACTCAAGACCGATGACATTGACAATACAGAAACCGTAAAACTAAATTCACTAAATACAAAGCCAGTGATAATACAGAAAGAAATAACTTTTTTTGGAATAGGTGTACTCATCTTTGGCTATGATTATTTTTTTTCGATTGTTCGTAAAATTTCTAAAGAAAGTTTTAAATTTGTCAAAATCCTCAACTGACCTCTACCGGAAGGAGTGGATTTTGTTCTTGTGTTTGTTTGTGATAAGTCAATAAAACAGTACATTACGAAAAGTTGTATTCCTTCTAGTTGCTAAGTAAGGGGTGCAAGAAAAGTATTTACTAACAATGTTAATTTCACTAAATCATAGTCCATAACAAAATAGGTCAAATTGTCATAGTTTTCGACATATAAATAATTTAAGATAATCGATTAATATTTGATACATTAAGTTTTGTATTTGTCCTCGTAATATTTCTCAAAAAATTACTTAATGTCAAGAAATGTTGCACTTCTGTGAAATAAAACTTTTTGGAGTTATTAGCGTATTCACAAAGGTCAAACTCATTCTTCATGAGTATTAAAATTGCAAATGAAAGTGCTGGGATTCAGCGTCGGCATACACACGATGCGAAGTATGGAAATGCATGTTGTGACGTCAAATCCAGCCCAGTCTAGGCGTAATATGAAGCGGAAATGACCTGAAACACCAACGGAGGTGACATAAATGGTCAATTACGGGCACGTTACCGCGGCAGAGAGACAATGGGCTACATAATGAACATCGTCGAGCGAAGTGCAAGTGATCAGAGACAGCTACAAATGGTTGCTTCACGCTTAATAGAAGAACACGAGAAAGCCATCAGTTGTAGGACACTGATAATCACTTTACGTCGAAGATATCACACTGGCTTCGCAGTTCTATCATTCCAGTGCAGTGAAAAAAATTGCAAATACCTTTGACGTTATAAATATTATGCTTTTCAGTCGCATTGGGGTCGCTTCAGTGTTAAAAAGCACAATAGAAATCTAAATTACAATATTATTAATGAACTTTAGTGAAAAATAGAATCTAAGAACGATGGAATAAAATAGAAATATAAATTACGAAAATTAAAAAAATTGAAGAATGCATGAAATAATAATCTTACACAGATAAGTAATTTTCTTGTTTTACCTTATTTATTAGTTAATTTACTTTGAACATTTGCTTTTCATTTATTCTTTTTCCATAATTATTTTTTAATTTTTGTAATTTATATTTCTACTTTATTCCATTGGTCTTAAATTCAATTTTACTAAAAATAATAAATAATATTGTAATTTAGATAATTTGTTGTTTTTGAAGCACTGATGGCGGCTGCAGTGCGACCAAAAGATCATTATGCAGCAATAAATATTTACGACCAAACAATGCCTTAAATATTTCGCTAATTAAATAACTATGCATTAAATAAACGACGTCCTTAATTTGATTATTAATGAAGATCTAACAGTACATTCATCAAAGTACGTGACAAACATAAATAAGAGTGAGTTTTCTTGATGGTAATCCCGAAAAGAATATTGTGAGTTGAATTCCAAGTAACATATTTTCATTGCAAGCGACTATTATGTCCATTTCAGCGTAGAAATGAAAAATTACATCTTGAGTGTAAGATCGAAAGCGTTTTTAGGGAGTGCATTTGTGTCTGATAAGTTCGAATGAATGCAAGTCTTCTTTCAGAAAAGGGAGGTTGCGATCTTTGCATTCCTACGTCCCAGTGGCCTGACAAGCTATAGCTCTGCAGCAATTTCCAACACCGTGTATCCAACCAGGGTGGCCATATTATTGTAGATACGGAAAAATCAGAGGATTTCATTGCTCTGAAAAAGTCAGGAACAATTCAGTGAATTTGTGGAAGAATCATTTGAAGCCAGAAAAAATGAAACTGTTATACAACTAAATATTATTCCTAAAATAATAGTACAGCAGTATTGTTTGCTAAATTTCTATTTGTTGAGTTCTTTATTTGTACTTTGTTACGGCGAAATCAGAACTCACAGATGCGAAATAAAAAAAACATGTTTCAGGCTTATTTTAATATTTTTTAAATAGTGTGCAATATTCTACAAACCTTATGAGTGGAAAATTTCAAAATTGTCTGAAGAAAACAGGATATTTAGGGAAAATTGTTTTAGAAAACGAGTGACCATCCTGCCATTGTTCTAAACTCTAGGGTTTGAAAGTATTTAGGACATCGGTCACGTAACTTAATAGCTATACAGACTACTCCCTTGTGTGACCTCATTTAATTTACGTAATTTTGTAATACCTTTATTTTAAATAAAAGATTAATTACTACTACTAAATTCCTATTAAAAGTTCAGTACAAATATACTAAAATGCTTATTACCTACTTTATTATTTAGTTGCTTCATTTGCAGTCCCAACTTTTGCGTTCACAGTTTTAAGTTATTTCAGGTGTGCGTGCATGGGGGGGGGGATGCTATTTTACGTGACTCGTAGCGAAAACAAATAAATCTCAGTGCTACATTTGTCCGTCAGGTGCAGATTGCGAACTCAGCTCCCAAAACGAAATATAAATAGGGGCAATCGAAGTGACTGCACTCATTTGTTGGGAATGTTATGACGGACAAACGCTTTGTGCACCTGTTTTTGCAGTAAACTGAATCTCACCTGCGGACAGTAAATTGTTTATCAAAGCGCTGCCAACATTATTTTTTGGGCGGCACAATGTTTTAAAGAACAATGTTGCCGTAAAAAGCTCGGTTTTAAATTCCTTTGTTGAGTTTTTGGAAGCGCTATCGAAAACCAAGGGTACAACATAAACAGTTAAAACTTTGATGTGGGAAATTCCGCATTTTATTCCTGGAAAATAAATTAATTGCAAATGAACTGAAACCTGCTGCTACAAAATTCATAACGCATAATCATAGGAAATTAGATTGAACTGTCTGATTCACCTTGCAAACATATTTTTGTTGTTATTTACTCAAATTTGGAATAATTTTTAAAATTATTTTTTCGTATTGTATTCCTTACGGTAAAATTCAATATTGTATATTGTTGCGGTCATTATTAAACTACTGGTCGTCTCTTCACATTAAAATATAAGTTATTTCTGCAGAATATGTAGTTTATTAAGTTGTTATATCCTGCCAAATTCAAATCGGAAACAGGTGTTTTATAGGTGAATTTTAACAAGACGACGTAGGTCAGCTGTTACAGCGTGGCGGGCTGATAATTGATTCAGCTGATAATTGCCTGAGAAAGAATGTGATTACGTTTGTCATTTTTTGCAAAGTGCCATGTGAATACAATGTTAAGTGCATTAGTGGCCGTGATGTGTTATCTAAACAGGCAATTTCCGTCTTTTTGAGATATAGTTGGTATATCTGAAGCAATTCTGACGTTTATTCATGAATAGCGTCTTGACTCTGGACACCTATAGTCTTTCCAATCCATCTCACTATTTTATTGACGTATGTAGTCTAAATAACCAACCTCACACTCCAGATTTCTTTTTCAAGCGGTTTTATATTGATAAGAGTATTATAAAGCTTCAAATGGAGCATGAATTTAAGAGTAAATGAATGTTTTTATGTTTAGGAAATTAGCACTACGAATGCTGTGCAAAATCCGATTAAACCTAGAAATGTGGGACTCCAAATGGCTCATTCTAAGATTCAATTAAAAAACGAGAGGTCAAGGTGATGTATTGTACCAGGGCGGTCCCTGGTCTGTGTTTGTGTGGTTAGTGAGGGCGTGGGAGGTGGAGCGCCAGGTAGTGAGGGTCGGTTCCGGGCTAGCGAGCGCTGCGCGTTTGTTTCGGCGCGAGGCCGCGTCCATCACCGCGGCCCTTCCGTCCTCCGCCCAGCGCAGCCTGCGGCTGTGTGCGGCGCGGCGTCCCCCAGCGCCCTGGTAATTGCCGGCAGCGTAGCATGCTAACTCGCTCAAGGCGTCCTCTGCGCCCGCCGCCCCTGCGACTCTCCTACTTGCACCGCCTCGCCCCACCCCACACCTCGCTCTGGCCTTCGCCCTCCTCGTGGTTTCGCCCTCGCCCTTGCTTTTGCAATCATCTTTCCCGTCGTTCTCATCGTTGCTCTCTCGCCCTTGCTTTCGTTATCATCTGCGCTGTCGTCATGATCCTCGCGCTCGCCATCGCTCTCGAACTTAACTTTCGCGAACTTCCCGCCACCCTCACCCTCACTCGGCGCGTTGCTTCACCCTGTCCTCGCCTTCGCCTTGCCCACATTCCCGTCCTCGCACTCGCGTTTGCACACATCGTCTCGTTCGTCATTATGTTCGCTCTCACACTCGCCCTTGCCCGCCTTCGCCGATGTGAACGTCCTCGTCTTCGCCATTGCCCTAGCCCTCACTTTCGGACCCGCCCTTGCCCTCACTCTCTGTGCATGTTTGTTTCACTTGTAAAAGTGAAAAATGACCGATGTGCCTGACTATCGAAATAAATGCAGATGTGCACCACAGGCGCTTCGTGTGAATTAGTTGAACTTGACGTTTTCAAGTTATAGCTGAGGTGTTCGTAGAGTAACGTGTTTCCAGTAATGCGAGAATGCAAATGCTTACGTGGCACCTCTAGGTTTTTACTAAATTTTGTTCTTGGATTAACTTCTGGTGGTTATGTACTATTTTTGAAAAACAATAATAGTTTTCCAGTAATATCTGCTTGAAGACAGTGCAGATTACAAAGAAATTATTGAATGCGGTTTTATTTGTTTTCTTATGGCCTTTTCTTCCTTGGACACTTCCAATTTCCGAATATTGCAAAAGTTAGAACTAATGCAAGAAAATATGTGCTGTTGTACCACTAATTAGTTTGATTTCTTATAATTATGTATATAATAATATACATAGAATAAGAGAGCGTTACTCAGTGGTTACTATAGACATCTTTCGGAAATCCATACGGATGGGCAGAGAGGAGTACTTCTTCCACAATAATAAAAATATTGTGGACGGCTATTGCTTCTTACCTATTCCCCGAGAGAAGGTTAATGCTGCGAAAAATCGAGGTTTTAAGAGGATATACACGTTTTAGGATCTCTTCATACAAAAAAGTTTTTTGTTGTTGTTTTTAAAACGTCCGTCCATTTGGCTACCTGTCAGTGTGTTGGTCCGCCGGACGCAACGGGGAATCTACTAAATGAAAATTCCCCGATTGATTTGCCATAATCCCTGATTGGTCTGACTGACGGACAGATAGATGGTTTTGTCGTAAACCAATTTTTCGGTATCAAGAACCGACAATCTGTGAAATGTGATTACACGACGTACTAACGCAAGTTATTTAACACACATTAGAACCAGATTTATTCACTTTTCCTGCATCAAGGCCTTGCAATACAAGTTTATCTATCACAAAAAAATTTTTGGGTCAGGATTACATAACTTCCTCTATACTACACATATTTCAGCGTATATGCTTACATATAAGAGAAAGTAGAAAGGTCAGTAGGGAGTGTTATAGTTTATATTTTTGGTTTCTGTTTGTAAATGAGGAACTAGATCCCCACAGATGGAACAATAGTACAAGCATTAAGAAGAGAACAAGAAGTAATATCATGGGCGAATGTGTAAAAGTACAGGACCGAGATAGGCCTGTGCGATATTTGGAGTTATATAAGATGATCTCTTACTTGGAACCTTCTCATAGAAGCTGTAGTAGCCGCCAGATGCCCGGGAATAGGAAACTAGCTAGTACGACAAATTCTGTGCCATGTAGTGCAATAACTAGTTTGAAAATGACTTATTCTTTCTCTTAAATATTTATTGTATGGGAATGTTTTCTCTTCATGTAGGGTTGGTACGGTATGAAGCATTATTTCTAAATATTAGGTTAAATCAAGATCGTTTTTAGTTAATGGATATCAATCTTAAAGATATATTCAGCACAACCGAAGCGAGGAGTATCGAGTCGTTAACATCTTACAGACTTAGATTTGGTTTCCAAGGGTTTGATGAACGTAAGTTCTTTGAGGAAGCGAACGTCCAGCCTGCGAGGGCGGGTCAAGGGCTGGTCAAGGGCGCGCCCTTTGTTAGCGTCTACCTTCGTTCGGCTTTCTGAGTTGCAGTTTGTGCTTTCATAATTGATTGATTGATGGTTTGGGGTCTTCCCAAGGCCATTAGTCTCGTAAGAGTGGTACTTGTTATTGCGAGCGGTGTGGGTGATCTTCCTCCGCTAGATGTAAAGATCCGGCGCCGACGTCACGACGGCTGAGTTTTCCCTGTCAAGGTAGTACCTTCCACAAGTTGGGCACCACCTCAGCTGAGGCAGTTTCTTATCTCCCGGCAGTTTCGGTAGTGTAGTGCAAGTAACGGAAAGTGTGTGAGGATGTGTGAAGTGGTGAGGATAGGTCAAGGAAGGGGAAGGAAATATCAGTCATGATCCGTGACCATTTCGTTAGAATGCTGATCCGACATTCGCCTGGTGTTGATCGGAGGAACCACGGACTGCTATCGACCAGAGCAGCCGGCCGCGAGGATTCTCCAGACAGCGTCTGAATTTGAAATAGCTATCTAGCTAGTGTCGGAAATTCTGCCATTGTCGAGTGTGGAACCCGATGACCTCCCGGTCAGTGGTACTGAGAAGTGGCATCAATTGATGCCCTGCGCCACCTACGTCGATCTGTTGTGCCATGGAATTCTTTAGGGTTTCACTTCAAAAGGCTGTAGTTTTCTCCTGTTCGTACATTGCTGGAAGTGATGAAGCTCAGGGCAGTTTTCAATAGCCGTGAAATATAGCACTGCGCGTCGGTATAGTGCGCGTTCATCTCGTGTTTCTATTTGGAACAGATCCATCTGATGCTCTTTCTGGTGTATTCGATGTGATAGATGTGATGGTATGTGTAAATAGAGCGATTGTAAAGTAATTGAGATTGGGACAAATGTACTCAAGGATAAGTTACTCGCAGTTTTCATTTTTTGTTATACTTTTTTTTACCATTTCTTGAAATTATTCGTAGGCGTTTTAGCGATCGAAGTGTGCGTTCACCGCAATTTTGTTTCGTTATTTGGCCGAAATATTTAGCTGGCATCAAAATTTTACCCTATCTCTTCTTGAATCTAGCTCTAAGAAGCAGTATGTGTGAGTTGAATAAGTCAATAACTGAGTATGTATTTAGTTTCCGGGCGCGTCAACTCCTTTGGTCACTAGTCACTCGAGTGCAGTGCTTGTTTTATCCTAAGGGTCTCCATGTTTCTCCGCTGCGCGTATATGAGATCAGGAGCAAACCTACACATTTTTCGGGGTTTGCTCTCGCTGATATCTCCCCAGAGGGACACTGTCCTGAACTGGAAACACTCCCAGACGAAGCAATGTGGACTAACTATTTTCCTACCGAATCCGTCTATATTATTGCTAAAATAATACATTTGTATATAAATAAATATATAAATAAATGTGAGTAATAAATGTACTTAAATGTGTCGTACATAGACGCAAAAATTACTCGACAGATTTCGCTAAAATTTTCACTCTTTAAGTAAGTAATGGAAGTATTTAAATTGCACATATAGATGCTTCGTTGATTTATTAATTATGACGATTCAAGCCCCCCCCCCCAACTCTAGGATTTAGCGCGTCTTCACTGCATATAAGTATTCCGCCCCTGCAGTTTTGAAATATCGGCCGGAATTATTTCTTGAACGTCATCTTAGTGAAGTAAATAAAATTTCTCAAAGATAGAATTATAGCGAACGCATGCTCAAATTTGAGGGAGAATGTTTTGACAATAGGATACTTGACAACCATGTCCAAACAACAATATAGATTAAACCCATACTTGCGACAAAATCTTCAATATATTAGAACTTTTGCACTGCGTAGCCCTGAACGTAATTAACAATCACGTGACCAGTTGTGTGTGATGTGTAATACACTGCAATATCGAAGCATTGTTGGTTCAACTAGTTTTGAAATATTTGCTTCTGTACTTGTATGTTTCGTATGGTAGGAAAAAGAGTTAGAAAGAGACTACGAAGTCAAGCAAGGGCCATGAGGGTGCGTGGAGCGGGGTGTGGTGGGGAAGGCGAGGGAAGCAATGCGTTGCTGCGACCTCCATAGCGTAAAGTAGAAGCTAATGCGCTGCGACGAAAAATTGCGTTTCATATCCGACGCGGAGGCGGCGGCGGCTGCGTCGACGGCGATGGTGGCAGCGAAAAAAAATTCGCCGGATCGCAAAGCGTTGCGTCGGGGTGCTTGTGCGCACGAACGCTTTCCAAACCCAGTCCTTACCCAGCATTCCCTACTCGGCCTACCTCAAGCACTCCCCTACTTCGCCCGCCCTTACCCTCTGTTCAGCGCACCTGATCACTTTTCTCCGACCAATATCTCCCGCTCCTCCCCGCCCCGCTCCGCCCCGCTCCGCCCCTCTCCGTCCCTCTCCGCTCCGTCCTCCTGCTCCGTCCTCCTGCTCTGTGCGCCTGCTCCGTCCGCCTGCTCCGTCCGCCTGCTCCGTCCTCCTGCTCCGTCCGCCTGCTCCGTCCGCCTGCTCCGTCCGCCTGCTCCGTCCGCCTGCTCCGTCCGCCTGCTCCGTCCGCCTGCTCCGTCCGCCTGCTCCGTCCGCCTGCTCCGTCCGCCTGCTCCGTCCGCCTGCTCCGTCCGCCTGCTCCGTCCGCCTGCTCCGTCCGCCTGCTCCGTCCGCCTGCTCCGTCCGCCTGCTCCGTCCGCCTGTCCTTTTCACCCGATCTCCCTCGGTTTTCAACGGTGTTAGTGTCCTCTACCTTCTGGCGAAGATAATATCTAAAGTGTTTTAATTGTGCACATCGCTGTAGACTCTTATGCAAATGGTGACAATGATGATTGTTTTGAGGCGTCTCTAAAAGACACTTTATAGTATCTTTTGTTTTATCGGATGTGTCAGATGGATTTGGTATTTCATTTTTAACTCATAACTTAGCTCTCAAAATCCTGTAAAAAAGAATTAATATGAGTCCAAACTTCGGCATATCTACTTTAAATAATCTATAAGTAAGAAACAACAAAGGACTTCTAAATCATATTGTTTTTAAACTTTTGTTACGTAATAAAATTGTTAGCATCCCTAAGCTACCAATGCGTATTTTCTGTAATAGCAAATATGTGTGTATGTACAGCGTTTAGTACGTACCGAGCTTACAAAATTGCAAAGTGAACGGCAGCAAAGGAACGAAAAGCTTTGCGGCCACGGGCAGTGCACCCTAGTCTGGATCTCTACAGCGTGTTAAGGCCAGTGTTCTTTCCTCCCGCTATTGAGAGTGTTTGGCGCTTCCACTACCGGTTTCACCTCTTTCGTTTCCATTCCAGTCCACTTTCACCCCACCCTCGCCACCACCCCACCAACTTCATATTTGCCCTTCCATCCCCATCCTTTTGCTTCCTGCTCTTCTCTCGACGTGCATTGCCGGCCTACAACGACACAGCTTCCGCCTGGTACGACTTCATCCAATCTTTCCCCCGCCTCTCCCTGATATTCCTCACCCCCCGCTCACCACAGAGCTTGCAATTCACCACCACCTCTACCTCTGCCGATTTCTTCCCGTCCCGCCCCTCTCACTGTGTCTCTCTTCTCACTGGTAGAGCACCCCAACTTACCCTTCTCACCGCTTTGTACGACTCACTTTATTCGACCAGCCCCACACCGCTCACCCTACTCAACTCCCTGCTCACCGGCTGAGCTCCGACAGCACAAGCTTTTTGCCCGGCACTGCTCTGCTCAGCTCCGTTCCTCACCACTCCGCCCCGCCCCGCTTAACCCCACTCCGCCCCGGTCCTCTACCCCTTGTCCCGCTTCACCCCGATCCACGCCTCTTCGCCCCACCCCCCTCCCTTTGCCCTCATCCGTCTCTCCACACCCCCGCTCCGCTCAACCAGTCCCACCCCTTCTTGCCTCCTCTGAACGTGTAATGCACATCCTCATCCACCTCGGCCGCCCCCTTCCCCTTCCGCCGCCCACTGCGCCCCCGGCGGCGGCGGCGGCGGTGGCCGCGTACGCAACATTGGGCGCGGAATTTATAACCCAGCGCCGCTAACGGGTTGTCCGCTGGGCCGCGACCCGTTATGCCCCGCGCTTTGCATAAATGATCATGGCAGCACTTTTCGCGCCGCGCGCTGGCCCCGCCCCTCTCTCCCCACCCCTCCCCCGCCCCCAGCGCCGCGCCGGCGGCCGATGCCGTGCGATGCGCACCGCCGACGCGCGGGTGCCCCTCAAAAACTTTTGATGAATTTTTAATTTCGGGACATAGGAACGAAAATTAATTTCCCTGATATACAATTAGCGGCGCGCGCCCGGAGTAATTCGCAGTCGGCGGAGGAGGGGACGGCGGCGGCGGGGGCGGCGGGCGTGGCGGGCGCTGCGGCGTTGCCGCTCCGGGGGCTGACAAATTGATTTAGGGCGCTGCTCAATCAACGACGCCCTAATCCGGTTTGTCCGCGCGGGGCGCGGCGCGCGCTCAATTGTTCCAGGCAGCGGCCACCGCGGGGGGAGGCGGCCAAGACGGGCCACACACACACATGTACACACACTCGTCGTTCTGACGGATGCGCTGTGTCCAAACGTCGGGCCGCGCCGGGATGGGGGGTCGTAAAGTGACCACCCCTCGTTATTCGACGTGGACGATGTCGCGTTGTTGCAATGAAGAGACGGCAACTCGCTACCAATTGGAAGTATCACATTTGATACATAATTTCATGTCTTGTGCCAATTGATGTGGAAATCAATATCTGTTCACATGTCAAAATTAGTATTTATATTTATACTAACTGAATTACCCCGTGTTTGCGGGATGTTTATCACAATAATTTATTGGGTAAAAAAGGAAATTCTATGTATTTCCTTCCCGCGCAGCCTACTTGTATAAATTCTATTGTATCCCTGCTCCGTCTTCCTGAATCTATTTGTGTCTTGCTCCCGCTTGGAAATACCCTGTCTTTCTCACTAAAAAATGTTTATTTTTTAAAAGTGAGCTTCCCACCCCAAATTTTACTCACTTTAAAACTGAAAATAATAAACAAACCCAACCTCAAATACATAAAATGCATATACTTACATGTTAATTTTGTGGAATCATAAATATTATTCCCATACTTTCCATCAGTTGCCACATTGTAAGACTCATTCTTTTTCATATTTTTCTTCTCCCATATTTATAAAGAATTGTTTAAAATTACTACTTGATTGCACGCCCTAGGCAACATAAATATAAATATAAAGTGCTTTTAATTACATTCGAGTGAGCGATTTATGGTCCTTAAATAGTGGCTTAAAAAGACCCCATTAACCGCTTAGACAATTATAATATCTCCACAAATCCGAGAACACACTGTGTGTCCCGGCTTGACCAAAGTTTTTCTGTTTCCTAAAAAATCCTTTTCAATTCCTTCCATTTCTCATTAACATTACTCTTTTTTTCAATCGTTCTTCGTGCCGAACTTACTCTTATCAATTTAAATAAACATTCCTTAACAACCCCGAGATAAGATTTCTCCACTATAATAAAACATTTCGCTACAATATTAATTCATCTGTCACAGATTCAGCCTAACGCGTAAATCATTCATAGTAAGTTCCACTTTCACTTCTGCATCTCGCAAATTCGTTATAATCATACTTAATGTACTACAACGAAACCAATAAATATTTCTTGTAAGACACTGGTGTGCATTCTTACCCTGTCAAACAATATCAAACATAATACAATATATCGTTTTCCTAACATTTCATATGGAAATAAGTATACTTATCTCTTGTACACTTAATACATTCACGCCTAAATGCAATTAAAATCAATATCCAAGGTTCTTTAATAAATATAGTGAAGAAAAAGAGAATTATTCTTAAATAGTATAAGCATTTGGGATTAGCCAATTGACGGTAAAAGTCAGCAAAACGTGCGTGCGTGTATGTGTGTGTGTAGGGTCTCGGGTAGTTACGAGGTAATGCACACCAGCCTCAGCAAGCTCCCGCTGTTCGTAAATGTTGATCTTTTGGTGTGTCTCATCTTGTTCAGCGTTCGTAAATATGAACTGGTCGTAATAATAAGTTGATCCACACTTTTCTCAAACGAAGCGAATTAACATCTCAGAATAGCGGAAAGCTTTCTTTGGTTGGAGTGACTAATCTTGTTACTTTCCAAGTCGTTTAAATCGCTGCAGATCCACATTGTTTAAACTTCCGTTTTCATCTTGAAACTTATTCAGGTGTAATTTTTTTCATGCGATATTTTGTGTTCAAGTGTTAAAGAACTAGAACTGTCTAAATAGTACAAATATATAATGGATAATACAAATTATATACGATATGCAGTGGATGGTTATTTCTTTACATATCATCATCTCCTGATATGGAGTCCATGGACAACATTCTCAGGAGTATTTGAAGAAGAAATTAATAATGTAACATAAAGGTGATGAGTTAAAAATAGACACTATAAACATTGTAATAAAAAATAAGTGTATTTGTTTCTGCTTATTGTAATACTTTTTAATATGTTTTCAATAAGTTGAAAACTCCCTAATAAATAAGCCGTATGATACAATTTTGCGCAACATCTAGACATAAATATGTACATTCAACTTCAAGTTCTGAGTGAGCTGCACAATTATTGAAATTGTGGAAAACCTCTAGCTGGAATGAAATAATTCATGAAACCATATCATCAATTATTGCATTTTTCCGGTTATACCGGTATGATGTAAAAGAGCAACGAATAAACACATTAACGGATATGAATAACATTCTATATACATTTTTATTCAATGACGTTATTCCATTTTTCACAATATCTGCACGCTTTCTGCTGTATTAAATTATCACTTCAACACAGATAGATGGACTCGGATGGCACGGAAAGTTTCGCTGCAGGGAACTTTAATTGAATAAATTAATCACTCCTACCATCTCGTGACGGGTGTTCACTTGGAGGTATGAATTCCATTACTTTATGAACATAAACCTTTAATAAATTACTATGTTGGTGCCAGAGACTTCAAATTTCCATAAAAATAAATAACAACTTTGGAAGTTTGCACAGTAAAACATTTTACGGAATTGAATGTTTTCCCCAATCCAGAAATAGACTGAACATAGCAGTATCTTACATTTGGCTCTCGTCCAGATCTTACCCCTCGCATCTTTGCACTTCCAAGTCCAAGAGTAGGAGGCCAATTCTCGTCTGACGGAATTTGTTAAAGGCTGCTCCCAACATGTCAACAACGATCGGGTACACGTTTCTTTCGCCATAAAGACGGTTTTGGTAGATTGGTGAGTAGTAAATGCGCATACTTGATAAGCTAGTGTACAGACACTTCATCTGGAGACTTACAGAACTACTTTCAATACTATATTTCAATTCAGTGTATTTCAATTTAATCATTCCCAGACTTGAAATTTTCTTGTTAAAATATTGATACTACTGAGAACACGGTCATGCACAAGTATTTATTTCTGGAGGGCGCGCGAAAACACGTGCGTCATTTCCTCCATTCCCCGCGCCGGGAGCGCGGACTGGTGCTAGATTTAGAAACTGACTGACAGTTGACGATACCGGGGCGAATTTTGTTTAGTGAAATTGAAAAAGAACACGATATCTCAATCTCTGTGTAAATAACAATGCATGAGCTTTGCGGGACGGTAATTCAATTAAGAAAAAATAATCAAAAATAAACAGCTGGCAACTCCCCGCCGGTTTCAAAAAATGTTTTGAATATGCGTTAATATAGCATTTTTATCTTGTAGAAAGTAGTATTTTGTAAGATAAATAAAATAATGGAGACTGAAAATACAAAGTACCTGTTCAGCCAGAATATGGAAAACTGGTCAGCAAGGAAATATTCAATTGAAATAGGAAGATTTATGATTTATTTAGAAGGTTTTAACGGCGTTTTGATGCCTCTACCTCTCTCGTATTCTTTATAAATCTCATGAATTCACACCAAAAATGACTGTTAAAAAGAATGCAAAAATATTCAAAAAATTGAACATGATAGAAAGTATCAGAAACAGAACATGATAGAAAGTATCAAGAAATAATCAGTATCAGTCGTGCCACCGTGGGCGACGGACGTGTCCGTTGGTCGCTCCCGGAACCTCGTTCTGTATCCCGTGCATTATGTTCATATAGTATTGTGATAAAGTGAATAGTGCCTTGAAGTGAATTGATAGTGCATCCAACCATCGCAAGATGACCGAAGATTTCCAAGGATCGAATTAAATGAAAATTCGAGTGGGCGAAGTGAAGGAAGTTTTTATTACAGTTGTGTCGTAGAGCATGACGATTGTCGCGCTATTAACACGTTGTTTTGTGACCGTTGCAATGGACATCTGAGCTGTGATAATGATTAGACGTGTTTATTCATAGCTCCGATTGTATTAATTCGTATGCGACGATTAGAGTGGTAGTTTTTCTTTTTCTGGTTCATCAAATTCTGCTTTTGAATTCCTTGGTTATTCGATATGTCGAACAATAACCTCATTGATGAAGAAGTTGACGATTTGGAGATTGTTTGTACGCTGTGCACCGAGAAGATTATAAATGCTAAGTTTGCACGCTGTGATAGTTGTGGAAAATCAAACCACTACAACTGTGCAAAAATCACTCCAACCGAACAGAGAAGCCTGGAATTAAGGAGCAATAGAAGATTAAAATTTTTTTGTAATGATTGCACAAATGGCATGAGCGCATTGCCACAAATACTATCAACAATCTCAGTACTTCAAGATGAAATTAAATTACTCAGACAATCAATTTCTGAATGTAAACATCGAGACATAACATCTGTTGATCAACATATCGAGCAAGTTATTGAAGAAATCGCAGACAGACAGATGAAAAGGAGAAATATTATTTTCCATGGTGTTATAGAATCCGAGAAACTTAATGTGGCTGAACGTCAAGCCGAGGATGTTCAAAATGTAACAAAAACACTCTCATTGTTTAATGATAATTGTCCTAACATAATAATGACAGCTAGACTTGGAAAGAAAAACAGTAATAAACCACGTCCATTGAGAGTTGTACTAGACGATCCACGAACTGTAACAAGTATCCTGAAACGTAAAAATCTCTATAAAGGACCTATTGGGTTTTCCTCAGACAAAACCTTACAACAGAGAAAACATATGTTGTCTCTCAAAAATGAACTGGAACGTCTCAATTCAATTGAAGGTGGTCAACAAAAAACTATTAAATATATAAAAGGTTGTCCAAAAATAGTAGATATTGATCTCTCTAAATCATTAAACTCAAAAAACCCATCAACAAGCCCAACAAAATCCGGATCTACTACCAAAATGTAAGAGGCCTTAGAACCAAATTTCATCAACTGAAGGATATCTACCACCAATCAGACAGCTGTGATGTCATCATTCTTACTGAGACATGGCTAAATGACAATTACCACAATGCAGAGATGGGACTCAGGAACTTTAACATTTACCGGAAGGATAGAAACTCGGACACAAGTGATTGCGATAGAGGTGGTGGAGTATTAATAGCGGTTAATAAAGAATATTCTAGTTACAAAAATCAAATAATACATAACGATATTGAACAACTCTTCATAACAATGAAAACAAAAAATGATACATTAATTATCGGTGCAATTTATTTGCAACCCAGAGCTTCACCTGACCTCTATCGAAAACACTGTGACGATGTAGAAAAATTGTTGGAAAATCAAAATCATAAAATTGTAATGGCGGGAGACTATAATCTTCCAGGTATGAATTGGTTAAATCTTAATCATGGAGTGACATTATTGTCCAACCCTGACTATATAAAAACAGTTTATGAAAACGCTATCTCTATCTCGGACTCTTTCGGATTCTTAAATTTAAAACAATACAATGACAAACATAATCATGTAGGAGGACTTCTGGATTTGATATTCTCAAACGGACAAGTAGAAAATCTTGACATATCCATAGACCCCTTAATCTCACCTGATTTCTACCATCCTCCATTGACATTTGATATAGATTTTTGCAATAATGAGGATTCACAAAATCTGAAATTTAATTTTCAAACATACGATTTTGACAAAGCAAATTATTCTGAAATAATAAACAATTTAATACAAGTAGACTGGAATGATATTCTAAATAGTAATATACTTTTATCCCTTGAACATTTTTATCAAACATTGCAAACAATTATAAAAGAACATGTCCCACAAAAAATTATAAGATCATCCAAATATCCTGTATGGTATTCTCCTGAACTAAAAGAATTGATTAAAACAAAGTATAAATCTCATAAAAATTACAAAAGAAATTCCAACACAGAAAATTATAATATTTTCTCACAGTTTAGAATTCGTACAAAAACCCTTCAACGAGAATGTTTCAATAAATACGTACATAACACTGAATATCAAATTAAATCAGACATTAAAACTTTTTATAAATTCATTAATAATAATAAGAAAGACTCCGGGTTACCATCTATCCTTACATTAGGAGATCAAATGAGCAATAATGGACTAGAAGGAGTTAATCTTCTAGCTGACCACTTTTTATCTGTATTTGAACCAGAAAATAATAATTTAGTAACTAACCAAAATCGCATCAATAACTCTAATCCGTGCAATATCAGAACCCAGATACCATCCATTGAAATTACATATGGTAAAGTACTACATCAACTGTTAACATTAGATGAAAATAAATCTACCGGACCAGACGGAATCCCATCTAAATTTTTGAAAAAATGTGCATCTATTCTATATAAGCCAATATGTGATCTTTTTAATAAATCACTACGAGAGGGAATATTTCCCGATAAATGGAAAGAAAGCTATATTACTCCCATTCACAAATCAGGTGAAAAAACAAACGTAAAAAACTATAGACCGATTTCTCTGATAAATGTTATTCCAAAAATGTTCGAAGCAATAATAACCGAAAATATTAAACCATACATTAATTCATTTATAATAGATGAGCAACATGGATTTGTGAATGGGAAATCAACCTTAACAAACTTGCTACTTTTTTATAATGATATCATAGAAGCTTTGGAGAATGGATTGCAAATTGATGTAATATACACTGACTTTTCAAAAGCGTTTGACAAAGTTTCGTTTGAATTACTTGAAGAAAAAATAAAAAATATAGGTATAACAGGCCCATTGCTCCATTGGTTCCACTCATACTTGAGAGATAGATCTCATTATGTGAAATACAAATCTTTTATTTCAAAAAAAATGAAGATAACATCCGGAGTCCCTCAGGGATCACATCTTGGTCCACTTTTGTTCATCTTGTATATAAACGATATTTATACGTCCTTCACAAATAGTAAATTTTTACTTTTCGCAGATGACTGCAAATTTTATCGTGTAATTAAAAGCGAATCTGACTGTACTGAATTACAAAATGATTTTTTTAATCTGGTAAATTGGTGTGAAAACAACAATATGAAACTAAATGTTGAAAAATGTAAAATTATGAGCTTCTCAAAAAGTAAATCTGTAATCAATTTTCGATATGGAATTAATAACATATACTTAGACCGAGAGACTCAAATTAAAGATCTGGGCATCATTTTTAACTCAAAAGCGAACTTTATCGACCATATCGATTACATAACAAGTAAAGGCCTCAGAACTTTAGGTTTTGTTAAAAGACACAGCGGTGAGTTCAAAAATATTGATACGCTTACAACATTGTACAATTCATTAATTAAACCTATATTAACTTATGGTTCTACGTTATGGTCTCCCTATTTCAACACTCATATAAATAGAATCGAAAGAGTTCAACATAAATTTTTAGCATATGCATCGTTTAAAGCACATTTACCAAATCCATCAATAAGTCATAACTATACAGACATAATGAAATTAACTAATCTTAGTACATTAGAATCATATAGACATTATATTGATGCTTGTACTCTGTATAAAATAATGAATGACAAAATACAATGTAATAAATTGAAATCTTTATTTACCATCAATGACCAATTATACAGTCTTCGAAATGTAAAACCATTTAAAACTATTTTATACAAATCATCGTACGGCCTATACTCTCCAATAAGCAGACTATCGCGAATAGGCAACAACACACTATGTCCGTCCCTTAAAATACCATCTTTTTTTTCCTTCAAAAATAAGGCAAAACTATCTATATTGAAATGTTGATTGTAAATATATTGTATATGAACTATATATATAATGTAATATTGTTGGGCTATAAGCCTGTAAGCTTGTAAATAAATAAATAAATAAATAAATGATCAGTGCAGTGCTAAATATTTAAATATTTCTTTTTTGATAATTTAAACACAACGTACTTTCATGTGTTTACGACTGTGTCTTGAGACTATCCAATTTCAAGATACGTATATTGGGGGCGTTGTGGTTCGAATTTAGCTTTCAATATCAAGCTATTTTAACTTTTTTTGACCGGTAAAATTTCAAAATAAAGATTTTTTTAAAAGGTCCATCTAATTTGTAATATCTTATTTTCTGGCTCAATGGCATTTATATTTTATTTTTGACCTATTTTCAACTCT
Organism: Gryllus longicercus; assembly: GCA_038098605.1. Classification (NCBI taxonomy): domain Eukaryota; kingdom Metazoa; phylum Arthropoda; class Insecta; order Orthoptera; family Gryllidae; genus Gryllus; species Gryllus longicercus. The sequence goes on along the minus strand of JAZDUA010000007.1, from coordinate 2,034,101 downwards.
AGACGAAGATTTTTATCTGGATGAGTAGGAGTGGATCATTGGTTAGCAAACCATCGCTCGTATCTAAAGTTGGGAACTAGAGACAGGAGAGAGAAGGAAGAATCTCGTTTGATCTATGGTCCATATTCTAGGGAGCTGTTCTGGCATTCGCCTGGAAGTGAACAGCGATACCACAAAAACCACTGATTGGAGCAGTGAAAATCACCTTTTCAGAGCTGATCGGAATCCGATTACAGCATACGCCCCAAATTCACCGATGCAAAATACCTCACGTCAATTCCCGGCACCTGCCGGTGATCGAATCCGCAACCTCCCAGTCGTCAGTACGGTTGAGCCGTAGGACGTTGTCTTAACGTTCGCCGTTACCGGTTCTAGTATATCATAATATATCAAGATAAAATACGGCGACGCCAGCTTCTCCCTACGTCGTCACGCAGACAGGCGCAAGAGGAAGCGGCGCCACTCTTAAAATTCGCTTCCGTCGCCCCCCCCCCTCCCGCCAGCAGCCGCGAACGGCGCTTTTCTCTGGGAGGAACCTTAACGCGCCTCGGCGTAAACTGTCTTGTGGAATATGGCGCCGCTCCAAGACACATCTCGATGCTCATTGTTCGCTGTTGGCGCTGGCGCAGCCCCTCTCACCCCTCCCCGCCCCGCCCCGCCCATCCCCCTCCCTCCCCACCCCTCCCCATCCCGTCCAGCCGCCTTTCGCGCGAGGTGAGCGCTTTCTGCCCGTCCGCGCGGCGCATGCGCGCGGACAGCGGCGGCGACGCGTGCGTAATGTCACGTGACGCAGCACCTTCCTTTAGGCCTTCTTCTGTTTGGCTCTTCGTTCTATGGCTAGGTGCAGTGTTGCCACGTCAGGGGTCTAATCTTAAACAAGAGGTTTTCTTTGCCTTTATTGGTAAATTTTGTGTCGAGTTTCTTCAGGTATATTTTTTTTTCTTAAACGTTTTTTTACTATTGACAATGTTTAATATCATTGTCTTAATAATGTTGTGTTTAACATTATCGAGAGAGAGATGAAGGAACTGAATAAAGTTATTCAATTTCCACATCATCTTTTAAGATGAACGAGATAAAAAAATAAATGAATTCCTTTTAGCATTTCTCTGGCCTTTTTTTTCTAACTGTGAATTATCTCTGATTCACCCAAAAGACCTAATTCTAAAAGTTTAAGATAAAAATTGTGGTGCCTAACGATATAAAACTATCAACAATTTTAAATAAGTGTATCGTTCTGTTTCAGTTTAAAAGTTGGACTTAAGAAACATTTTTAAAAAAAATGTTGTTAATTTTTTTTATTATTTTTTATAAGTAAGATTACAAATTTTACATATAATACAAAAATATCAAAGAACAACAATTAGTTTTGGACATATAGTTATAAACTTAACATATATTTTATAAGTAACAAATAGACATCTGAAAACAAACATGTGAACCTAGTACTTTTAGCCGTTTCTGCTCCGCACTCTAGGGAAAAAATGCTTGTATCCACCTGGCAACACTGCGCGGTCGCGGTGCATGCGTAATGCCTAGTGACACACCCTCTTCCTTTCGGCCGCCTTCTCTCGCGCATACATCAAACGACCCAAATATATATATGTGTGTGTGTCCTCTTTGTGAGGCGGGTGCCGGCGCAATGGAAGCGTTGCATATTTCAGCGTGGACAAACAAGTTCGCGGGAGAAGGCCAGCCGGCCTTCGCGGTTCGCCAGGCTCCCTTTTTCTGTTTTCTTTTTTTTTTCTTTTTTCTGTGAGGGAGTGGGTGGTGTTTGCGTGGTCGCCCGCAGGCGACAAACTCGCTGAACTCCCAAGCGCCGCTTTCGTCGCATGTGTGCTTACGCGCAAGGTAGGTGGCCATGTATTTGCGCACTGAGAATAATTGACTCTGTCGGTCTCTCATTTGCTGCAACAAAATCCGAGGTAGTGGCGAATTGTGTCTACTTATGTTGTGGTGTAGTGTTTTTTTCTAGTAATAATATTTTGTGAAAGACCCCTGCATTTACTACATAGAAATAAATCATATTCGTATTTTGGGCGTATGTGCATTTATATTATTTCTTTGATATTCTGTGCACATACAGTATATCTCAAATTAATATTACAAAATTCTAGGGTCTGCAGAGCGATCATGCAGGCAGACCTGCTGAACATCAGTGATTAATAAGCTGCCTGACAATCAGGGACAAACGTAATTTGTGAAACTCCCTTATTCGAAATGCCTCAACATACAATCATTGTATGTTCATTCGTAAAACGTTTTCATTTTAAACTCTTCTACATGCCTCTCATGCCTCTAGAAGATTGTAACATTTGTTGTGAAAATTCTGAATAATGTTTTTGTCATTGAATGGTAACTTCGAAAGATATGAATGTTTGTTTAGGAATTTCTACAGCATGAGTACCGCGAGTAACCAATTTTGACCAGACAGCCCGCAATTAAGTATGACTCTCAGTTTAACTACCACAGTCCCTCTGCCATCTGTCATGATGCTTAGAATTAGATTGAAAGTCGGATTCATTTTAGGACAAAAATGTGATTTACGCTTACATCTCGTTGCTTCTGTGTAATATCAGTTTTGTTAAAATAGTAACGCTATTCTGTAATAAACGTTTTTAATTTAAAGTTTATAAGGTTTACCCATTAAATCTCTGTAATACTAGATCAACGATAAAAATCTTATGTAAAACAATTGCAAAATGTTGAGAATGTTTAGAAGATCAAATTTTTGGTCGAAGAAAAACATTCATGAGTGCAAACTATGTATTGTAGCGAAATGTGTTTTCAATTAAATGTCAATCTTGGAAGTTGTGCTAACCCAATGGAGCGAGAAGATGCTCTGGAGAACGATCCAGAGGAAACGGATGTATAATATTCTAAATTAGTTGAATTAATTTGTAACATACCTTTTAGAACATTTTACAATTTCATGCCATTTCATATCGTTATAAACTGGCGTAGATAGCTTAAGGAGAACATTCGTTGCCGCTGCAACATCGCCAGTTCTGATGCTGAGAGTTCTAAATCCGTCGGTGGCTAATTTATCGAATGTCGCAAATGTATGGAGGAAACTTGTAGTGAAATGTTCTGCACTATAGTTTCCCGCGCTTTCTTCGGTCAATAGGGATCAAATGTCCGAGACATACCGTAAAAAATATTTCATTGACCGCACGAAATATTTTTTCCTCATTCTTGTTCCATGCTCTTCCCTTACATACACAGTCATTTTCGAACTACAGAACATCAGCACTCAGGTCGTGAGAACAATAGGTCGCTTGGGGTTTATCCTGACTGAGGCGGTGAACCGATGGCGGGAGATATCTGAAGAATGCGTACCACGAAAGCCGATGCGTAGGTTGGTCCCAGACCTGACGGTTCCGCAGAGAAGGAGCGCCACCCCCTCCTCACTGTAATAGGCACAATATTCACGGGACTGATGATCGAAGTAGTTGACGCGCGTCGAAACACTAAGTAGTAGCACGCTCATAAATAAAGTGTCGGCCGTTGTGTCCTGAATGTGTGCTTCTTGCAGAGGTTTCCGAATGTCGGGTCGTGAGCGTGCGTGACCCAAAAGAAGATGATTCCTTCACGCGGCGCCGCTGCGCGGATGGGAGTAATCAGGGCGATGGGTTACTCGGTGACCCCGCGTGCGCTGTGGCAGGACGTTGCCTGGGGCTTGGGTCTGGGTCTGGGCTTGGGTGTGGGCCTGGAGCCGGCGGTTGCCCGGGAGAGCGCTCTGCGCACGCCATCCCCTCCCCTGCGCCCGGTCGGGGATTTCTAATTAACCGCAAATCAGCTTTGACGCGGGCGTTCCGGGCCGTCGTCGTGTGAGGCGGTGGCGCGGGGCGTTGAAGGGCGGGGCGGGGGGAGGCGAAGCGGGCGGCGCAGCGCACCCGGGGAATACGCGTCCCGGAACGAGCTTCATGCGCCTCTCACTCCTCATCGCAGACCCTCGTAACCCACCCCGTTTCTCTCACGTGTCCTCGCTTCTCCTCCCGCTCCTCCTTTTGCTTTTCCTCACTCTTGCCTTCGTCTCCTCACACTATTCCCACTTCCCTCACTCCTCCCTTTCACCGCTCTCTTTTCTTCATCCTCCCACTCCTTTATTTCTACCCCTTTCCCTCTATTCTCTCTTTTCCTCTCCCTTTTTCTTCTCTCTCCTCCTTCCTCCATCTCCTATCACCCCTCATTGCTTCTCTCTACTCTTCCCTGTACACTCGTACCTTACCTTATCTGTACAGCCCTCTCGTGTCTCACACCTCTCTTTCCTCTCTCTCTCTCTCTCTCTCTCTCTCTCTCTCTCTCTCTCTCTCGTGCCCATTGCTCCTATACCACTTTCTCCTAATACCCAGTTCTCATCTCATCCTCCTCCCCAAATCTCTCCCTCTCCTCTCTGTTCTTCTTTTCCCCCACTTCCCTTCTTTACAGTCATCTCCCTCTCTTTCATACGTATGAGAGCTGAGAAATCGAGGCCCAAAAGACCGGAAAAAAGTGAAATCTTTAAGAGAGAAATAGAGATGTTTCCTATTTTTCATATTTCAAGTGTAAAAAAGTTTCCTTTTCTATTTTAATAGAAGCAATATCGAACAAGTTAACGAATAACTTCATAGATATGAACATTTTCAGAATCCGAATCAAAACGATCCCAGCAAATGGTAAATGGTTTGTCGTGATCATAATTATTCCCTTTGTTTATTTCCTCTTGGTGGGAGTGGCTGTATTGTTTGTCAGTGGTTTGCAGGAGATACCTGTGAGAATAGCCTACTCCTTTCACTCTTTCCTTAATTCGTAGCAACATGGAGGACCAGCGTATGTATTGTAGGGCGATAGTCGATCCGAATTCTCCTGAAATCGATCATGCACAGGAGGATTGCTGCCATTCTGTGGAAATTAGAAAACGTAAATTGAATAATTGTGAAAAATAACATATAATTAAAGACTTTAATTAATATTACAAAAGATTGAAACAAATGCAACTCTTCGCATTGAGAATTTAGTTGAAAGGTGCCTAAAATTTCGTAGGTATGATGGCTTAGTAATTAATTAGAATTAAATAATTCCTATTAACTAAAACAGAGCAAATTTGGCATGGAATTGAATGTTATCGTTTGTGAATGATGGCAAAAATAGAACCGGAGGAGTGCACTTCTATGAACGTTATATGCAGAGATGTTACTGACTGCAGTAGCGGGTGGGGCGCGACCCCCCGCCCACGATACGGCCGCTGAGCAATGTAGTCATCGTGGATGGTCAGGCGATGTAGTTGCGAACACGTCTGCTCGTGGCGAGTACCAAAGAGGGAACTGACTTCTTCACCAAAAGATCGACTGTTTGAGAGCTCACGTGATCGGTTGTTGCCACTGCGAGTATCTCAGCACCAATTAAAGGGGATGTTACAATTCTGATTGGTTTGGAAAAAATGTAACTTTGATTTATAATTAAAAAATAAATTGTACGTCTGTGCTAGAATTAAATGTTAGAAATAATGATACTTTTTGTTTAGTTAATATATCAAATAATTCAGTGGTTTAAGTAGTTCCTAGGATTTAGATTGCGCCGCGCGGGACAAGAGTTACTGTATGATTCCTGGATCCGGGTGTTACCTGCCTTCTTTGCCACCGCTCGCAGTTGCGAGCGGATGAAAAGCTTTGGATGAGGATTTCAAAGAAAATGTACCAAACCTGTAATTATGTAACGAGATGGGCAGGCAGATTTGATACAAAATGCATAGAAAATATATTGACATAAACAGCTTGCTTGCCCTAACACCTCTCTTGTTGTTGGAATTTCGTTCGTTTTCTGTAGAGAATTTCTGTAGGGAAGAAGACATTCTGTGCATTTATAAAAAAGTGATGCTAATTGTATTATAGTATTTAATTACTATATTACTCCCTCCAAAAAACTCTTCTTTAAGAAAAATGCATGTCATTTTCCCTCAAACAATCACGCATTGACAATTGTTAACTTATTTTTTGTTTTGGAACATTTATATTTCTCTCTCCAATGGAAATTCTAAGAATTTCAGTGTAGTTTCCTATACAGAAGGACTTTTTTTGCCCAATATATGGTAAGATATCCTATTTTTGCTGCCGGAATTGCATCTCAACCGGGCACGTCTCCACGTTTGTCCACATCTGTATTTGCTCGAGAAGTCTGGTTCGACAAAACAGCTGTGGTATTTGCAATGTGTTGTGGCTTGCTTGCTAGCCTGTTTGGTAGCTAGTACGTATCTGAAGTTGGTAACATGGGTCAATCTATCAACCAAACCCGTCTATCAACCCAATTGTGTATTATTAGCAATATTATCACCATAAAAATACACATTAATTCCAGGATCATGATATTTGATAAATCAATTCTTTTCTTAATAAATTATAACAATTCAGTTTTATAAAGTAATTATAATTGTTTTAATTAATGGTTCTAGGAGTCAGAAGACCACAAATATAATGTTCTCCACTCGGTCTGCCAGGAATTATATCTGTGAAGTTAGTACTCGTATTACACTACTGTTGAGGACGTGTCAATTCACTTCTCTTTAGAACTTTCAATACTCGTGAAGTGAGTATGGGGATAATTGTATACAGCGATTTGTTTT